>BLSH010028219.1:11749-25595 GCA_018402905.1 Glandirana rugosa | reverse complement strand
TACATAGGCAGTTCCCTGTTATGCAAGTCTGACAGGGGATCGCGGGTCTCGCCGCCGACGCCGCCTGTGAATGCGCGCCAGGAGCGTCCACCCGGCAATTCAGATCCGCGCTGGAGCCGTACTTTGGCTATAGCGCAGATCTGAACGGGTTAAATATGCCTATTGGCTTCTAAAGGTCTTTCACATTAGTGGTTCAGTCAGGTCCATCTGTCAATATTTCAGTTGGATTTGATAGAAAGCTACAATGGCAGACAAGGCGGGGGGGCCCTATCCATAGTTACATAGTGGATTCTGTTGCGACCATCAGGGGATCTGTGAGCTGATACCCTGCTGACTGGAGCAGAGGGGGCGGATGACACACCCGTGTCCGCTCAGTATTTGCAAACACAGCCAGCTGGAAGTAAACAGACTCTGCTGTCCATTTACACCTGGATACCTCTGATGCAGAAGAGGACAGAGTCCTCTCCTGTTTATTTTAGCAGACGGGATCAGACCCGGAGTTAGGCGGGTGTAAACAGACATAATACCATTTATACCTGCCTGCCCATAGGGATGAATGGACCTCCTGATCAGGTCCACCTAAAAAACAGGTAGACCTGATTGGAACACCCGTGTTTCCCCGAAAATAAGACCTATATTGAAAATAAGACCTTCTGTGATTTTCCAGGAGGGCTGCAATATAAGCCCTACCCTGAAAATAAGCCCTAGTTTAAAGTGGTTGTAAAATTCTATAATCCACTCTATTACAGTATTATATAATGTACAATGCGTGTGTTTCTGTAATATTATTGTGCCAAATACCTTAGTTACAGCGCCGCTCGGCACTCAGCTGACCCCCAGTTGCTTTCCTCCTCTTCTGCCGGCTGTTAGGGGGGATCTCAGCCCCTCCCTCTGCAGTGCTCGGAGCGGGGAAGAGAGCTCCGGCAGGTCCCGTAAGCCCCAAGCGGCGCTGTAACAAAGGTATTTCGCAAAATTAGATTACAGAAACACAGACCATTGTACATTATATAATGTATATAATAATGTAATACAGTGGATTATAGAATTTTACAACCACTTTAACTCATAATGCTAAATGCTAAGACTCCTGAGCTGTGCAAGGGTTTTGCACAGGAGCAGCCCTGATCTTCCTCTTGTGGGGTGCCGCTCCTGGCTCCTCCGCTTCATCAAGTGCCCCACAGAAAGCCACTTTCTATGGGGGCACCCATGCGGGCATGCTGCCGAGTCCCGCTGCTGAGTCCTTTGACACAGACAGCGGGACTCAGCCCCACCCTCCGCTCCCGTGTCACTGGATTTGATTGACAGCAGCAGGAACCAATGGCTTCTGCTGCTATCAATCTGTCCAGTAAGGAGAGAGGTAGCCACTGGGCTCATGCTGATCACTGGATTGGATCTGGCTCAGGTAAGAAATAAAGCCGTCTTGCCGCAGTACATCTGCGGCGGGCGGTCTTTAACCACTTAAGGACCGAGCCTCTTTCTGAGATTTGGTGTTAACAAGTTAAAATCAGTTGTTTTTGCTAGAAAATTACTTAAAACCCCCAAACATTATGTATTTTTCTTTCCAACGTCCTAAATAATAAAATGGTGGTTGTTGCAATACTTTTTGTGACACCATATTTGCGCAGCGGTCTTACAAGCGCCTCTTTTTTTGAAAAAATGTACTTTTTTGAGTAAAGTTAGCCCAATTTTTTCCATATTGTGAAAGATAATGTTATGCCGAATAAAATGATACCAAACATGTCATGCTTCAAAATTGTGCACGCTCGTGGAATGGCAACAAACTTTGGCACTTAGAAATCTCCAACGGCGACGTTTAAAATTTTCTACAGGTTACCAGTTTTGAGTTACAGAGGAGGTCTAGTGCTAGAATTATTGCTCTTGCTCTAACGATCGCGGCGATACCTCACATGTGTAGTTTGAACACCGTTTTCTTATGCGGGGGAGCTCGCCGGGGTGGGGCACTTTCATTATTTTTTTCTTATATATTTTACTTTTTATTTTTATTTTTACACTGTCCTTTTAAATTTTTGATCACTTGATTACATTCCTTGTAATAAAAACAAAAGCATGCCAGGACCTCTTAAATATGAGATCTGGGAGCCAAAAAGACCTCAGATCTCATATTTACACATAAATGCAATAAAAAAAAAAAAGATATCATTTTGAAAAAAAAGTAAAAATTTTTAAGAGCATTGACCCTGCAATTCTATGGAGCCGAGGGCCATCTTCCCCTGGGCATCATGGCATTGAGGGGACAGGATTGGATCGTCTCTGCCGATATTGACGGCTCCGGTAAGCAGCAGAGACGACTGCAGTGTGGGGCGGGGGGGTGGCCCTCTCCCACCCCCTATAAAAGTGGTCTTGCGGCAAATCCGCCGCAGAGACCACTTTTATCTGAAAGCTGTGTGCCCGCTGAAAAAAAACGATTAGCGATAACGATACCGACAGCGGTATTTCACAGCAAAGTACTGCCGTATAATGGCGGCGGGCGGTCGTGAAGTGGTTAAGTGGTTAAGGTGAATAACCTTGAGACTTTACAATCACTTTAAACATCAAATGAGCCGAGTGAGAAATTCTTGGCGATCACTGACTGCACCTTATCAGATGCAGTCACTGTTGAAGTATTCAGACAACGGCATGTGTCATGGCTGCCTGTATACAATAGCAGGCGCAAGAAACTCCTCCATCCATGCTGTTTAGTGTGGGTGGGGGAACCAAGAGAAATTTGAACATGTATGGCTCATGATTGTCTGGTTCTTAAATGCAAATGTGTCCACCACTGATAAACAAATCCTCTGCAGCTCTGTTCACACTTCCAAATGGGACAATTAGCCCCACTAAAAGCAATGGGAGGTTGACAGCTCCCGCAGCTAATCGTGACCGCTCACATATAATTGCTCATGGAGTGATTGCCTGTGAATGATCGGCCCTGGACTCTTTCTGCTAATACACTTATCTTTTTTTTTTGTTTGTTTTTGCTGAAAGGCTAATGCACTCTAACCGCAAGTCAAGCATTTTTCTCAAGGTTGTGTTGCAGCCTTATTAACTTTAATGAGTGAGATTGACAGGCGGTGCCACCTGTGCAGATATGCCATAAGTCTCTGCCGGGTCTATGGGGCACGCTGTAGGACTTTGCCTGTTCTCTATGCGCTATCATCCTAGGTTGCGATTTTGGCCCCGTTCGCACAGGAGGACCAATCGGGTCCACCCGTCAGGTTTTCAGGTGGACCCGATCGGACCATCCATTGCTCTCTATGGAGTGGTGGATGTCAGCGGACTTGTATCAGTTGAAACCCCCCGACATACGATCCGATCCTGTCCACTAAAAACAGACGGATGGGGATTTGATGGTTCGGAATGGATGACAGTCGGGTGTAAAAGGACAGGCGGTCCGTTTCCTTCCAACAGCCCATAGAGGACAGCGGGTTGTGTCTGTGTCTGCTCTGCAGCAGTGGAGCAGACACAAGCCTGTCATCCACCTGCTCAGTGGGGATCAGCGGAGAGAGCAGGCAGATCTGCTGGGGGACTCCGCCAGTGTGAAAGAAGCCACAGGCTGTATTCACACAGGAACCGATAGCTGCTGGAGCGCTTTACCTCTCCGGCAGCAGTGTGGTGCACAATTCAGTGCATCACACTTGGCTCCCTTACTTTTTTTTAATTTATACAAACTCTATTTGAAGTGTACAAAAGTATACTTCTATCATGTTGTTGTAAAGCAGTACAATGCACAGCGATGCTGTACAGTGCCCTGCAATAAAATGCTGCATGTTACTGCAGCAGGCTGCAACATAGCTCTGGGCTGTGCTGCAGTGTGAATGGGACATACAGAAAACTATTTTTTTCGGTGTGTCCTTGGGGTGACTGGCATTTTACAATGCAGTAAAATGCCTGTCACTACACTATCTGTAAATGAGCCCTTATAAAGTAACAAAAAAAGTTTTTTTTTTTACTACTTAAAAATCACCCACTGCATATATACTGCGGCTCTATTGTGCCAAACAACGTACCTGCTGCCCGCTGTGCGGAGGAGGAGCCATTGCACATGTCCGGCGGACCCGATGTCACAGAGAGGCAGAATTTCTTTTTAGCACTGATCACTGTATTAGTGTCACTGGTCCACAAAAAGTGCCACTTAGGGTCAGATTTGTCCGCCGCAATGTCGCAGTCCCTCTAAAAATCGCTGATCGCTTCCATTACCAGTAAAAACAATTAAAAAAATTAAAAGTCCATAAATCTATTCCCTATTTTGTAGACGCTATAACTTTTGCGCAAACCAATCAATATACGCTTATTGTGATTTTTTTTACCAAAACTATGTAGAATACATTTTGGCCTAAACTGATAAATAAAAACTGATAAATGAATTCGTTTTTTTTTTTATATATTTTTTTTTGCATATGTATTATAGTAGAAAATATAAAATATATATATATTTTTTTTCAAAATTGTCGGTCTTCTTTTGTTTATAGTGCATAAAAAAAAAAAAGCAGAGGTGATCAAATACCACAAAAGAAAGCTCTATTTGTGGGGGAAAAAGGACATCAATTTTATTTGGGTACAGCGTCGCACGACCGCGCAATTGTCAGTTAAAGTAACACAGTGCCGAATCGCAAAAAAAGGCCTGATCATGAAGGCTAGGTTTCCACTATTGCGACCTGAAAGTTGCACGATTTGCCCAAATTTTTTACTGCAGTTTTAACGTGACTTGAAGCAATATGGACTATGGACCTCAAGTCGCATCACAGTCGGACCAAAGTAGTGCAGGGACTACTTTAAAGTTGCTGCAACTTGAAGTCACACAGATATGAATCGTACTCATTGGAAATAATGGGGTACGACTTGTCATGCGACTTTGTAGTCCCAAGTCACAGGAAAAGTCGCACTACTGGAAACCTAGCCTAAGGGGGTAAATCCTTCCAGGGCTGAAGTGGTTAAACATTTCTTTTTTCTAATGTGTAAGGGGAAGGAGGCAGAAGGGAGGACCATGAAAAAATAGGTACTTTTTCTAAACGTATATTAATTAACTTTAATTAGGTAATATAAATAAAATATTTAAATTATTTAGAAAATAAGATAAAAGTTATTATTTATTTTTTATTTTTCTGTTTACAAATAACTACAAGATAAAACTCAAAGACCATTCAGTGATGTCTATTTAGAATAATCAGCCGACAGACGACTGCATTGTCTTCAATGTACACAGCTGCCCTGTACAAATCTCCAGATCAGCCCATACTCCTGCCTGGGTCAATAAACCTGGAGACATATAACCCGGGGCAGTGTGCGGGATAATAAACCTGGAGACATATAACCCGGGGCAGTGTGCGGGATAATAAACCTGGAGACATATAACCCGGGGGCAGTGTGCGGGATAATAAACCTGGAGAAATATAACCCGGGGCAGTGTGTGGGATAATAAACCTGGAGACATATAACCCGGGGGCAGTGTGTGGGATAATAAACCTGGAGACATATAACCCGGGGCAGTGTGCGGGATAATAAACCTGGAGACATATAACCCGGGGGCAGTGTGTGGGATAATAAACCTGGAGACATATAACCCGGGGGCAGTGTGCGGGATAATAAACCTGGAGACATATAACCCGGGGCAGTGTGCGGAATAATAAACCTGGAGACATATAACCCGGGGCAGTGTGCGGGATAATAAACCTGGAGACATATAACCCGGGGCAGTGTGCGGGATAATAAACCTAGAGACATATAACCCGGGGCAGTGTGCGGGATAAGTAGACGGTCTGCAGGAATGTGTTAAAAGCACACACAGCTCCTGGAACAATATACACTGGGCAGCTCTGTGCAAGGCATGGGATAGAACTCCCCCCCTCTCCTGTAACACAAAACCCCTAATTGTGTCCAGACAATGCCCTGCCATGAATCCTATGCCATTTCATTAGAATAATAGAGAAACAGTGAAGAGCAGTGTCACATGTCATATAACCTCCGCAACATCTCCAGAATACGCCCCTTCCTAACCAACGACACCACAAAGCTTCTAATCCACTCCCTGGTCATCTCTCATCTCAACTACTGCAACTCCTGTGTCCCTTCTTTATTATAAAGCGCTGCGCAAACTGTTGGCGCTATATAAATCCTGTATAATAATAATAATAATAACTCCCTCGTCACTGGCTTACCTCTAAATAGACTATCCCCAGTCCGTTATGAACGCTGCCACCAGGCTCATCCACCTTAAAAACCGCTCAGCATCTGCAACACCCCTATGGCAATCCCTCCATTGGCTGCCACTCAACCAACAAATTAAATTCAAGATACTAACAATAACTTATAAAGCCACCAACAACCTGGCCCCCAGCTACATCACTAACCTGGTCTCAAAATACCAACCAAATCGATCTTCGCTCCTCCCGAGACCTCCTGCTCTCTACCTCCTTTGTCACCTCATCCCATGCTCGCCTCCAGGACTTCTCTAGAGCCTCTCCCATCCTCTGGAATGCTCTACCCCAATCTGGCTGACTTTCTCCTACTTTGTCCACTTTCAGACGATCCCTGAAAACTCATCTTTTCAGAGAAGCCTATCTGGCTCCCACCTAACAACTGTACATTTATCTTCTCCATCAGCACACCCCCCCCCCCCCCACAGTTATTACCTCTTGTACCTCTTGACCCTCCCTCTTAGGCTCCATTCACACCTGGGCATTTTGTAGCTCAAATATGCTTGAAGCTATGAAACGTTAGAGGGTAAAAAAATCAATGTTTCTGAATGGAGATGGTTCACATGTCCACTCAAAAACACCTGAAGCCAAAGCCCAACGCTCAAACTACTCCAGGTGGTATTTTTGTAGTACGAATCGGGCATATTCCGGCGTTTCTGACACTTTTCTATTGACATAGAATCAATGGAAAAGCTTGTATTAGTGCGGCATCGGGCGTTTGCAAACGCCCAATCTCGTGCTATAAAACACGTGACAAAACGCTTCAAATATGCCCGAAAACGTGTCGCTCAGGTGTGAATGCAGCCTAAGATTGTGAGCTCTAACGAGCAGGGCCCTCTGATTCCTACTGTATTTAAGTGTATTGTATTTTCACTGTCTACCCTCAAGTTGTAAAGCACTGCGTAAACTGTTGGCGCTATATAAATCCTGTATAATAAGGCTTTATGCACACAGGACTTTAAAAAAACGTCCAAAAAACGTCATTAGCTTATCTTATTTTTTCAGCTTTTACCAGCGTTAAATTACCGCAGTTTTTGCATGTTTTTCCACATTTTTCAAGGGCCAGAGTTTTTTTTTACTTTTCCAATTGATCTAAAACATCCAAAAATGTTGGGGATCAACATTTTTGAGCGTTTTTGAGCATTTTTCAGCGTTTGAATGTTTTTACAGCTGAAAAACATCTCTCAGAACCCTCTGGTCTTGGGTTTTTTTAACAGCTTAAAAATGTCACTGCTAAAAACAGTTGATAACAACCTATGTGTACATGGACACATAGGATAACATGATGGAGGGTTTATTGACTGCAGAAAAAAA
The DNA here is from genome assembly GCA_018402905.1 of Glandirana rugosa. Classification (NCBI taxonomy): domain Eukaryota; kingdom Metazoa; phylum Chordata; class Amphibia; order Anura; family Ranidae; genus Glandirana; species Glandirana rugosa. The sequence continues at coordinate 18,087 of BLSH010028219.1, read as the reverse complement.
CGTCTGCAGCTAAGGCTGCATTCACACCTGGGCGTAGCGTTTTCAGGCAGAAATACATGCGTTTTTTTACCGTGATTTTTGCCACGATTTTGCCACGCTTTTATACACGTCAAAAGATCATCAATGTAAAAGGTAGAAAAATGCCCAAATCAAGCTACAAAAATACTTACATTTAGGAGGAGCAGCAACAATGTATTCAGCGAAATGCCAGGATTCTTGGACACATCAGCAATGCTCAGAGAAAGGTGCTGGCTCCCCCATAGACATCTCCAGCCAAAGCTCACTCAGCAGAGGGTGTTCAGCCTCCAAGATCTCATGTACTGATATAATGGACCAAGGAAAGAAGGGCTATGGGTGTATGATCTTCAATACAAATGCTGGCCATACATTATACAATTTTCTTGTGCAACTTTCCTTTTAGATTTACCAAAAACCTTATAATATGAGGTCAAACCTAAACAACATTTTTAATTTGTATCCATTTAGCCAGGCCCCTGCACGACAAAGCTGAAGGCAAGCCCTCGTTCACATTGCAGTGATTTGGCATGCCATTTGACATGGCAAAGAAACCGTCCTAATCGGTGCAACGCTGCATTTGCGGCGCCGCACCGATTTCCAAAAGTAGTTTCTGTAGTACTTTTGGCAATTTCAGGTGTGATTTTCATGGACATCTGTGTAGCAACCCCCAAATTCCCCCTGAAATCGGGACTGACATGCAGGAATGAAATGTTGCGAGTTCAGCTGAATATATATATATATATATTTCATTCCCGCAGTGTGAACCAGGCTTGAAACTTAAAGTGGAGCTCCACCCAAAAGAAGAAGCTCCGCTTGTCTTGTCACATTTGGCACCTTTTGGGGGGAGGAGTCGGTACCTGTTTTTTGGCCTCCTCCTTCCCTCACAGGCTTCTGGGACCTGTGACTGTGGGCCAACCACAGAGTAAAATGTTATATCAAATTATACTGCGTTCTCGTATATCAAAAATCAACGTATATAAACTTTTCAAAGAGTATTAACAAAAAGCAAAAAGCCATACCATTTCCAGTGACAATAGTGTCCAATTGTGTCCACCTTCCTAGGTGTTCCAAAGTTCCAAAAGGTATGTATCCACCAACACCAGGATGTGTCCACATCAGACAGTGCCTTGATTCATCTCCTCCAACATATATGCACACAGCTCACTCACCAGAACTATTTGACCCCCCATTACAGGTAGTGAAATATGGCATGTATAACCGTTATTCCTCTCGCATTAACATCCCTAAATGTACCATCCGTAACAGAGTTCCTATGACTTTAACTCAGAGTTCAAACCCAAAAGTAGAACTTCCGCTATCCGATTCTTCCCCCATCCGGTAGCACATTTGGCACCTTACAGGGGGGGGGGGCAGATACCTGTCTATGACAGGTACTCTGTCTCCACTTCCGGGAGGCCGTGCTGCGGCAAAGTACGTCAGCAGCTCGGTCCCCCTCCTCCTTCCCCTTCTGCCGGCCCGTGAGAGAGTACAGCACGTTTTGCACATGCGCAGTAGGGCCTTGGTTGTGAAGCCGAAAGGCTACACTGCCAGGTTCCTTTACCCGCAATGGCGGCGGCAGCACCCGACAGCTGATGGAAACATCAGCTGTGGTGCCAACATCGCTGGACTCCAGGACAGGTAAGTGTCCTATTATTAAACGTCGGCAGCTATAGTATGGGCGGGCGGACCTCTACTTTAAGTTCTCAGAACAGTTTGTACCCAGAAGGGGGTTAAGAAGAAAAGCCTCTCATTGTACAGTATATAAAAAAAAAATTTAAAATAGAGATTAAAAATGACACTTAGGCCTCATGCACACAGGACATTTTTGGGCGTTTTTACAGCAGCTGTTTTTGGCTTCAGACGTTTTTTTCTACAGTCAATAAACTCTCCATCATGTTATCCTATGTGTTCATGCACACACAGGCTGTTATCAACTGTTTTGGGCAGAGGCGTTTTGAGCTGTAAGAAAACCCCAAGACCAGAGGATTCTGAGAGACGTTTTTCAGCTGTAAAAACACTCAATCGCGCAAAAACGCGGCTCACCAAGTTTTTGGACGTTTTTGATCCATTGAAAAAAAAACCCTCAAAAAGGTGCAAAAACGCGACTCACCAACGTTTTTGGCCGTTTTTGATCAATTGAAAAAAAAAAAACACTCAAAAACGCCTTACAATGTGCAAAATAAAAACCAGCATTCAACTGTCTCAGGAACGCCAATCTGCATTCCACCTGCATTCCAATATGGCAGAAGTGGCGTGACTCGTTCGTCCCACCCATTATTTTGAAAGTTTGTTATATTCACCTTTTTGGCAATTTTATTCGGTGTTGTCCTTTGCGCGGGTTTAGGTTGTTCAACCTTTTACCACATTCACCGACAGAGTTCCACATGTTTCGCGCATGCGCAGTAGGAAACTAGGAGTGAAGCTGCACGGCTTCACTGGCGGTTTCCCTTAGTCAAGATGGCAGCAGTTTGCACCAGGTTAAAGGAAAAAAAAACTGACTTGATTCCCCTGTCCACATATTTGTGGTAGTTGGGGAATTTCTTCCTGCTGTGTCATTAGAGTTGATTTACTAAAGGCAAACAGACTGTGCACTTTGCAAGTGCAGCTGCTGTCTTCCATCGTCCAATAATGCGCAATTAAAAATGCTGCTTTTTTTTAATTTTACTTGCATATGATTGGGTATTCTTTGTAGTGTGAAGCTCACCCTCATTTACTAAGCTCTGGAGCAACTGCACTTGCAAATGGCACAGTCTATTTGCCTTTAGTAAATCAGTCCCAATGTATTCTTACAGTGAGGAGACTTCCCCACCTTCAGAATACACAGATCAACCTATTGCCCGGGCGCTGCTCGAGAAAGAAAAAAAAAAAAATACCAACAAGGTAGCTAAATGGAAGATCGACTTCTGTTCGGACACAAAAGGCACATATAGATGAAAATTTGGCTGGTACCTGCTGGACCTACCGAATTTCGATCTATGTATGGCTAGATTTGGTTATTTTCGCAATCAAAAACTGGCTAAAAGGTGATTACCTAAACATTTTGCTCAATAAAAAACGATTAAAGTGGAACTTTAACCATAACAACTTGATACAAAAAATAATGTTCTTTACCAAGAAACATACATTTCTCATTAATAATTATGCTACCAAAATTAGTGTGAGCTGTAAATCGCCTCCAGCATTGCTTCTGCTTCTTCTTGCTGGAGGCTGCCATTTTGCTGAAATTTTGCTCAGAGCCCCTGAAAAGCAGTAAATCTTTAGGCTGTCAGCGGATCGGCCTTTACAAATTTAGCAAAGTTAAAAAAACAGAGAGCAACTGATCATGTGCAGAGCAGGGTGGGGCAGTGTGTTACTAGCATAGGTACTTATTTCAAATGTTTTCCATAGCTATACCTGCAAAAGAGCCAGCCTGGAGTGATCTAGCAGGACTTCATTTTCTGACTAAAGTTCCACTTAAGCCATGTACTCCTGGATACATATACAACCCCTAGTTTAGGAATTTACAGTTGTAGGCAGGGAGTGGCACAAGTGACAAAAGTGACACTTTCACATATGTGAAGACTCAACTACAACGTGACTTCACTTCACACCATCAACACAGCTAATAACTGCTGGCAGCATGACACAGATGGACCCTGCAAGAGACGGCAACAACAGGGAAAAGCTGGACTTAGGCTGCATTCACATTACAGAGTTTTGAATTGCGGGCAGATTTGCTGCCAATCTGCCCGCGATTTGACAGCGCCGAGGTGTGAATGACAAGACGCAGGACTCGCATTTGAGATTCCATTGATTTGAAAAACGCGGTGCGGGTCTGCCGCGATTGTTGGGTGATAAAGCGTGCTGCAATCGCGGAAACCCGCATCGCCAGACGCATGTCGCCTCAAAGAAGCTCCTGAACTTTTGGACGACATGCGCCCCGTCATGCGGGTTGCCGCGATTGCAGCACGCTTTATTGCCCAACAATCACAGCAGACCCGCGCCGCATTTTGGAGGTGTCATTCAAATGAATGGAATCTCAAATGCGAGTCTCGCGTTTTGTCTTTCATACCTAGGCGCTGTCAAATCACGGGCAGATTTGCGGCAAATCTGCCCGCGATTCAAAGCGCTGTAATGTGAATGCAGCCACAAAGTGTATGGAACCCCTAACAATCAACCTCTCTTATTTGCTCCCTTTGGTCTGCTATATATATATATATATATATATATATATATATATATATATAAGTGTTTTTTTTATATATATCTGTTCAGTAAGTGCAAAAAAATACCTGTTGATCAGAAGTTCAGAGCTGTCCTTTGCCCACTTTCTGTATTATCTCAAACAGTCTAATTACCCCTCCTAGTTCTTATCTTGACAACAGAACAATGACTTCCTTTGTTATGGAGATGACAGTGGGGCCTTGCAATTCAGTTAAAGAGGAGTTACACCCCCACTCCAAAAATTAAAGTCAGCAGCTACTAATACTGTAGCTGCTGACCCATACTATTAAGGAACTTACCTGCCCAGGCATCCAGCGGTGTCTTCATCCGAGGCCTTTTTTTAATCGGCTCTCAGGTGCTGGCGCCGCCATCATTTTTATTTTTATTTCAGGTACTTATATAGCGCTGTCAATTTACGTAGCACTTTACATATACATTGTACATTCACATCAGTCCCTGCCCTCATGGAGCTTACAATCTAAGGTCCCTAACTCACATTCATACATACTAGGGCCAATTTAGACAGGATCTAATTTACCTACCAGCATGTCTTTGGAGTGTGGGATGAAACTGGAGCCCCTGGAGGAAACCCACGCAGTCACAGGGAGAGCATGCAAACTCCAGGCAAGTAGTGGTGGGGATTCGAACCAGCGACCCTTCTGCTGCTCGGCGACAGTGCTAACCACTACACCACTGTGCCGCCCCACACCACTGTGCCACATGGCTAAGGGAAACTGGCAGTGAAGCTGGGCTCCTACTGCACATGCGCAAACCGCGCTGTGTGAATGGGCCATTTGTGGGGGAATGTAGGAAGGGGCCGAACTTTACTCAACGTCACAAAGGGCAGAGTCTTGTGGTGACATCACCAGATGGCTACGCCTCATTGCTATATAAGAACCGGCAGAGAGCGGAGCTGGCACAAAGACGGAAGACAGCATCAAAGGAGGACCAAGTCGATGGCAGAAAAGACTGGAACGGTGGAGAAGACAGCAGTGGCGAAGAAGACCGGAAACAGACCGAAGGAAAAAGACTGGAGGGAGAAGGCCAGAGGAAGAACACCGGAGAGAGAAGACCAGAGGAAGTAGACTGGAGGGAGAAGACCGAAGGAAGAAGACTGGAGGGAGAAGACCGAAGGAAGAAGATTGAATGGAGAAGGCCAGAGGAAGAACACCGGAGGGAGAAGACTGGAGGGAGAAGACCGAAGGAAGAAGACCGAAGGAAGGAGATTGGATGGAGAAGGCCAGAGGAAGAACACCGGAGGGAGAAGACCAGAGGAAGAAGACTGGAGGGAGAAGGCCAGAGGAAGAACACCGGAGGGAGAAGACTGGAGGGAGAAGACCGAAGGAAGAAGACTGGAGGGAGCACTGGAGGGAGAAGACCGGAGGAAGATTTTTAATAAAGGACTTGTCAAAACTGTCTCTTGTTTTTATTTACATTACATTGCATTTTTTGGGGTGAATGGGGAGGGGTACAATGTACCCCATACACATTCACATGGGGGGGGGGCAGGATCAGGAGTCCCCCTTGTTAAAGGGGGCTTCCAGATTCTGATAAGCCCCCCACCCGCAGACCCTGACAACCACAGCCCAGGTTTGTTGGGAAGAGACCACTGTCCCCATCAACATGGGTACAAAGTGCTTTGGGGTGGGGGGGAGCACACCCCCCCCCCCATGTTGAGGGCATGTGGCCTGGTATGGTCCAGGAGGGGGAGCACTCACTCACTCCCCCCCCCCCCTTTCCTTGGGGTTTCGTGAAACATGGGTACAACTACCCCTGTCACCAGAGAAGGGTTGTTTGGACCCGACACCAACAGTCCCAGACGCCCACCCCCCGAATAGTCTTAGACCTTCGGGGGAAATTGTTCCCCCTGAGGACTAGGACGGGGGGGGGGTACACTTACACATACCCCATGTAACATGGGGAGGGGTAAGTGGGGTTTTTTACGTTACATTACATTTATTTTTGTTCTCTGTCAAAACTGTTCAGGAAATAATTTTTAGAAGGAGGCCAGAAGAGGGAGGTCACGAGGGAGGTCAGAAGAAGGAAGCCAGAAGAGGGAGGTCAGAAGAGGGAGGCCACAAGAAGGAGACCGGAAGAGGGAGGTCAGAAGAAGGAGA
>BLSH010028209.1:203518-219069 GCA_018402905.1 Glandirana rugosa | reverse complement strand
AACAAATAGAAAAATTGCTTAGGTTTTATATGAGGCACTTTGCTTAGCAAACAAAATGTACTCTAGCAAACAAAAACCTCCTCTAGCACCCACCCACCAATAAATCACTGTTTTTAACAGATTTTCTAAAGCTAATCTGTCCCTCACAGCAGCATCCTCTCCCTACACTAGTATGAGATGATTTTCTAAAGCTAATCTGTCCCTCACAGCAGCAGCAGCATCCTCTCCCTACACTAGTATGAGATGATGTGACATGCAGCACTACGTGACTCCAGCTTATATAGAGGCTGGGTCACATGATGCACTGGCCAATCACAGCCATGCCATTAGTAGGCATGGCTGTGATCACTTCAAAGGGAAAACTAGTGAAACGCTTGTTGATTGGCTGCCCTGCAGCTATTCAACAGGCGCGAAAAAATACCCTAACCCGGAGTTTTTCTCAAATGCCTGGGTTCGGGACACGGACACCCTAAAGTCCGGTACGAACCCGAACTTTACAGTTTGGGTTCGCTTAACTCTAGTAGTGAGTGAATGGCTTGTAAGATTTCTTTGTCTGTAATGTCACTGTTTAAGATTTCTAGCATAGAGTTCCCTACAGTTGGCAAGTTAACAGAATTTAGAAATTCATCTATATCAGTTTCTGTAGGTTGGGGCGTAGAGGGGTCTGTTTGTAAATTACAGTATAAAGTCCCTCATAATACTTGCAAAAAGCATTGGCTATGTCAGTGAGATGGTGCACCAACTTATTAGTACTTGGATCCACTATGTGAGGTAGTTTTGTGTGTTGTTGTTTCCTATGTATATATGAGGCTAAAGAATTGCCAGCCTTATTCCCTTGGGTGTAATATGTAGCTTTGGATTTCTGCAGAAACTTTTGATGGTCAGAAATCATAAGTAGTCTTATGTCCTGTCTACACTGAAACAGTGCAGATTGAACCTGAGAATCAGGATTCAATTTATGTTGGGATTCAAGTAGTTTAAGTTTATCTAGTAGTTTGGATAGTGTTTGAGTTCTCTGCCTCTTTTCCTGAGAAGATGTCTGAATCAACAAGCCTATGCAGAACGCTTTGTGAGCGCACCGCAGGGAAAAAATATTAGTATCTGGTACATCATCACATTGAAAAAATTAATTGATCTGGCCACGCAACTGGCCTTGAAGTGCAGGAGTTCTCCGTATAGTAACATTATTCCGCCACAAGCATACTGGCGCTCCTTGGTAATGTTGTTTAATGTCTAAGGAAAGTTATAGAATTAATTTTTGCTGAGGTAACATATTGTAAAAGTGGTAGTTCAGACACAAACAGGTCTATTCGTGAATAAGATCGGTGTGCTGTTGAGTAATAAGTATAATCTTTTTCAGCCGAGTTCACACAACGCCACAAATCATATAGGTCATGCAAGAAAGGGTGTAGTTTACTTCTTGAGGCAAGCTGTGGGGAAGAGCAATCTAGCTGTCTGTTCACTCTCCACAGTATAGTGTAAACCCTTTCTTAATTGTATCTCCTTTTTTCTTGAGATTGTGAACAAATGGTAATTGGCCAGTGTTAGGGGCATAAACATTTACGAGGGTATAGGAGACATTGTTCAATTCGCACACAAGTATATTGTATCTGCCTGCTTTATCTCAAATAACTTCATGAAGTTGGAAGGCAACATTTTGGCTTATAGCAATTAAAACTCTGCATTTTTTCTTGCGACTGGAGGCAGTAAATATCTGGGGAAATCGTTTATTCATGCATGTTGGTTGTTTTTGTTCTACAAAGTGTGTCTCCTGTCTCCTGTATGCACATAATATCGCTTTTTAGAGATGCAACCTCTTGTCACATAGCACATCTTTTAAAGGGGCTGTTTAATCCATAAATGTTCATGGAAACAAACTTAAGCATCATCTTGCAGGTAAAAGAAAATGGGTAGTTGTTGAACTTGTGATAGGTGCCATAACTAAGTAGTAACTGTTAGTGATAAAAGGCAGTGGTTCTTGATTCTCCCCGGTTGCAAGTACAGGTGGTATAAAAAAAAAGAAAATTCAAAGACATCAACATTAACATAGCATAAATACCATAAGAAAGACGAAAAATAGTCCTCAACGTGCAAAGGAATTTGCATAAGAGCTATGGGGGTATAGCTCCAGTGGACCAGCTTCCACCTCTATAAAGGTTGAACAATTCAGACCCGGCCGCGCCCAGGGATCAAAAACATGAAGTCATGTTGCATCAACTTGTCTCCATTCAGGAGAAATGCGTCCTGGAGTTGGTTTAGGCAGAATGTTCTCTTGGTCTTGTGGTAGCAATCCCCAATTTTTAGTTAGTCGCAATCCCTCTTCCAGGGATCTCACAAGAAAGGTGCTCTTTTACGATGAGCAGTTTAGGAGTATGACAAGTGATTGTTATGTAGCAATTTGGTGAGAGGGACAAGTTATTTTCACGCCATCATGGTAAATTGCGACAGATCAGCATATATTGCAATATCCTCATACGGGTCTGGTAATGGAGAATTTTGCCGGGCAAAGCACATGAGGTCATCTTTTCCGTGAAAGAAATGTATACGAGCAATAAGATCTCGTGGAAATTTATTGGGGCAGATGTTGTGGCTTGGGCAATCTGTGTGCCTAGTCCACAATAATTTCTCCAACCGGTGTATTAGGAAACAAGGTGAATATAAGTTGCTGCACAAATTGGCGAAGCACGGTGGGAGGAACAGATTCCACCACTCCACGCAATTTTACATTATATCTGCAGGCCCTGTCCTCTAAATCCAATATTTTGCTTCTTAGTGCCCCCAACTCATCCTCCTTTTCATTTTGGGCATCCACCAGCTCATTGTGAGCTGTTGCGAATTCAGCCATTTTATGTTCCACATGGTTAATTCTCTCACCCACCTCCGCAACTTCGGCTTTGATTTGTGTGATACACTCCATAATGTCTCTCTGCATTGACCCACGCAGCATTTCTTTCATGGAGGTGTCACTCAGTGGCTGCCCAGTAGTGGGAAAGTCTTGGATTTGATCATAAAATTTAGCTGTGCTGTCTTGTGAGAAATCTCCCCCCTTTCTCTCTCCAGCATATGTGTGTGTGTGGATGATCTTTTCTGTGCTGATTTATGGGGGCTTTGGACAGGGGAGTTCCCTACTGAGGAGAGGGTACTACTGTTAGGGGAAAGGGAGCTGTGCTCACCTCTATTCCTGCTTCCCCTCTTACCTCCTTGCTGGCTGGCAGGGCGGCGGCAGCTTGCAGAGTCCGCAGTGCCATCTTATGACAGCGGCATGCTCGCCATTATGAAAAAGTCGGTTCATTTGCATGGGCGGCTGCCAGGTTTTCTTCTGCCCATTGTGTCTAGGGCTGTAGCGGGAGACTCCGGGATCTGGTCCGGGTGAAATTTGCGGTCCAATGTGGCAGCAGTGGAGAAGCTGAGAGACACAGAGCTCTCTTCTAACGAGGCCATCCTCGTCGGCTGCAGGTCACCCCCCCATGGACTTTTTTACATGCATGGAGAACTTTATGTCCACTGGGTGTTTGATTTGCATTAATTTCTTTGTTATTATACATAAAAACTGTTGGTGATGTGCACCTATATTTTCTCTTTAATACTATTGTAATAAATGTATACTTTTTTAATTGCTTGTACTGTAATGTGTTTGGGCACCTTATAAATCCAATTCTAATGAATTTACTTTGTTCTTATAAATAATCAAAGAGGTGGGGTCATTAATTTTTGGTGGTACATCTAATCCTCTAATAGCATGTTCAATCTAAACTGCTCAAAGTGATTGTAAAGACTTGTTTCTTTCCTATAAAAATAACAAACATATTATACTTACCTGCTCTGTTTCAGTGGATTTGCACAGAGCAGCCTGGATCCTCCCTTTCTTGGGTCCCTCTTTTGTGATCCAGGCTCCTCCCTCCTGTTCAGTGCCCCCAGAGCAAGCAGCTTGTTATGGGGGAACCTGAGCCAAGTTAAAGCTCCCTGTGTCCATTCAGACATGGGGCCCAGACCCGGCCCCACCCCATCTCTCCCCTGATTGGCTAGCTGACTTTGATTGACAGCAGGAGGAAGTGTCTCAGCCAACCAGGAAGGAGAATCTTGGACACTGGATAGAGAGGGACCTCAGGTAAGTAGTAGGTGGGCTGCTGCACACAGAAGGCTTTTTATCTTAATGCATAAAATGCATTAAAATAAAAAAAAAAACTGTCTTTACAACCCCTTTAAATCATTGAGCAAACATAAATTATGAAAATTCTAACTATACATAGTGCTCCGACCATCCTATACAAAGGTCGCCTGAATTTACCAAGGCCCCAGAAACCATAATAAAGTTGTAAACAAACCAAAGTGACATAAAGGTGTAAAATTAGATCCCAGTGCTGTCTGTTGAGATGTTAATTAAAAAATCTGCAAAATTCAAAAACTCTATAGTCCTCTGACTCATTTACGTAAAAATCAAAACTGGTTTTCTTATTTCTTCTTACTCCTAGTCTCAGATTCTTCATTTTCATGAAATTTGTTTTTCTATTTCTGATGCACATACCTTTTGTCTGCTTATGCTTTCCATCATCCAAAATGGTATTAGTTGAGGTTTCAGTTCAGTGCAAATGACATTGCAAGGACCCTAGATTTCTGGCAGAATTAACAGGTATTGTTTGTATCAGAATATGTACTTAGCTTGAAAGGAAAAGAAAACAGATTCAGCCACCACATATAATGTTTGATATGCTGCAAAATATTACATTTTTGTTGCTGGGTTTGGATATACAGTACTTTAAACAAAAGCTACAAGCAATACATAGTGGTGTACCTCTGGGGGAGGAATTCAAGTGCAGGGTAGTCCATCAGCGAGAAGATGCGGGTATGTGCTCTAGGACCACATCACATGCCCTTTGCTATTGGAATTCCTGCAAAGTTTCCATACACATTGTCCATTGCTCTGTAAGACCACTTCCCCAGCAGTAATGTGCCAGACAACCCTGTCAGATTATCACAATTGTCCATTTGTGGTCCACATATTGTCAATTTGCCAGTTTGTTGCCATATATTTATCTTGATTGATAATTTTTTGGCTACATATTTTCACAGCAGGTAATTTTATGCTCACACATATAAATATTGAACATTTGTTACCTGCATGTTGTAGCATTGACTGTTTGTTTCCTGTGTTTTGCTTACAATCTCCAATTTAGGATCCATGTGTTCACAGGATTGCCAATTTTTGCCTACATATTGTCAAATCATCACAGTTTAGAGGACTACTTCTGTAGTTTTTTTCCCTGTAGGCCTGTCACTATTATATAACACTATTACTCCTATGTTTTGCCACTATTTATACCATTATTGAACCAAGGAATGTTAATGAACATTTCATAATTATTACTGAAAATAATTTTGATAGATAGAGGAGCGTGGTCACCAGTCATCAGGACAAAAAGTGATTGAATGAATGAGGTTTTAACTGTTGAACACAAACAAAAAAGTTTTGGCTTTAGATACACAAAATGATGTACAACAGAAATTGGTATTGCTAAAAAAACAAGGCTTTTTTATCATTTGAACTGGAGAGGAAACTGGCCTACCTATTTAGTCTGTGAAGTATATTGCCTCTCACATTATATAACCATAATTGTAAATCAACCTACAATCTGGAATAATGGGAAATAAAGTGATACATATATAACATTTAAAAGAAATGCTATTATAATAATATATTATTGTAATAATAAAATAAGTAACAGGAGCATAGTCCCGGAAAGATGTTTTAAATATATGTAAAATTATAAAGTTGGATGTCCTTACTGTTTTCAAATTGGGCTGCATTGGTATAAACATTGCAAATGGCAACACAGCAAGGTTTAGGTTCCAGCAGAAAGTGTTAGGTCTATTATTTCTCACTTTACAGCAATGGGTGAGCTCAGCATTTAGTTTGAAATTTACATGTGACAATATAAAATGTTTTCTATCACTCGGCGTTCATGGAAAACAGATGGTCTGCGGTGAAGAGCCAAATTTAAGCTCACATAACACTCAGATCTTCCGACTGTTACATTACAAAAGAGACAAATAAGCAGCCAACTGCTCACTTTAGAAGACAAACATCTGAAAGTTCTGTTTTGTATATATACTAATATTCAACCCTAATGCTCATTGTCCACAAGCACTCTAAGATATATACATGCAATGGACACATATTTCACAGTTGAAAATTGTACCCTATGCTATTGAAGCACAATATAGTCAAAGTTATTTTTCAGAATGCTTTTTTTTGCTTGTTTGTAATGTTATAGCCAAACAGGTTGTTCCATAAGCCCTACTGCATAGAAGCCATTGTTCCCATGCACTGATGATGGCCAATAAGCCCAAAATATCTGTATATAGGCTGCCTTTGTGCTATACCAAAAGGCTCTGGATGTAGCCTATGGACATTAAAAAAACATGATTATAGCTCCATCCACATTCCTAAAATAAGGAATAAAACCCTAATTTTAGGGATTTATGCTGAAAGTGAGAAATGTAGACACATTCTGTTCTAAAGAGGATTCACTGTGCTGTGTTTGTAAAGGGATATGAGAGATTGGTTAGGTGTTTATGCTATAGTATGCTTCGTAAGCCACAATGGTTTAACATTTTCCAACTTCTCATTGCATATTTAACCAGTGTGGGGATGTTGGTGTGAAAAGGTTCAAGACTAGTGTTGAGCGAACCCGGACTGTAACGCTCGGGTCCGTACCGAACTTTGGTGGTGCACCTCCACATTATGGGTGTCAGGTCCGAGCATTCCTAGATGAACAGTTTCCTGGAAAGTGGATTGGTCGTCGTGGGCCATGAATGGCCCCCAAGGTCTCTCGATCTGACCCCCTTAGACTTTTATCTTTGGAGTCATCTGAAGGCAATTGTCTATGCTGTGAAGATACGAGATGTGCAGCACCTGAAACTATGGATACTGGAAGCCTGTGCTAGCATTTCTCCTGCGGTGTTGCTATCAGTGTGTGAAGAGTGGGAGAAGAGGGTTGCATTGACAATCCAACACAATGGGCAGCACATTGAACACATTTTATAAGTGGTCAGAAACTTATAAATAACTCATGAAAGAATAAAGTTATGTTAAAACCAAGCACACCATTGTTTTTCTTGTGAAATCCCCAATAAGTTTGATATGTCACGTGACCCTCTTCCTACTGAAAAAACAAAAGTTGGATTCAAAATGGCCGACTTCAAAATGGCCACCATGGTCACCACCCATCTTGAAAAGTTTCCCCCCTCACATATACTAATGTGCCACAAACAGGAAGTTAATATCACCAACCATTCCCATTTTATTAAGGTTTATCCATATAAATGGCCCACCCTGTACTGTATGCTGGCAGTGGCAATCCAAGTTCACTAATGCTACCTACAAATTTTTGAATACAGCTTTTAACCCTTTCGCTACCAGGCCCTGTGCTGCATTTTATACACACCAGGTGGCCAGACCATTTTTGCAATTTTTCCTTTGCTTTTTTATTTTTCACTTATAGCTTTCAAAGTTTGTAAAATACCCCCCAAACCATATATTTTCTGAAAGCACATGACCTGTTGAATGAAAAGAAGGTGCTACTGATTTTTAAGGTCCCACAATATTTGCGAAAATGTTTATCATAACAATATTTTTGCTAAAAATCCACTAAAAAATACACAGCACATTTGACAAAATTCCTACTAAATATAAAAGCTTAACCTGTATTTAGTTAATAAATAACAAATATTTGTAACTTTTAAATTGCGCCTTTTTGCGAAATGGTGAAAATTGAACAGATGCAAAAGTGTAAATATCCAAATTTCTCAAAAAATCTGAAGGTTTTCATTTTCCCTTACAGCTTTCAGAATTTGTGAAAGACCCCCAAAACCATACATTTTCTGAAAGCATATGACCTCTAGAATAAAAAGAAGGTGCTACTGAATTTTTAGACCCTGCGGTATTTGTGTAAATGTTTATCAAACCTATATATTCGCAAGAAATACACTAAAACTATTGTTAGCAGATAAAAACACAGCTAATTTTACAAAATTCTATTAAATCCCGACTAAATATAAAAGCTTAACCTGTATTGAGTTAATAAATGTAATTTTTACATTGCATCTTTTTGCAAAATGGTGAAAATCGAACATACACAAAAATGTAAATATGCAAATTTCTCTAAAAATTTGAAGGTTTTCATTTTTCCCTTACAGCTTTAAGAATTTGTGAAAGACCCCCAAAACCATATATTTTATGAAAGCATATGATCTCTAGAATGAAAAAAAGGTGCTACTGATTTTTTAGACCCCGTGGTATTTGCGCAAATGTTTATCAAACCAATATATTCACAAAAAATACACTAAAACCATTATTAGCAGATAAAAACATAGCTAATTTTACAAAATTCCAGCTAAATCCCAACTTAATATAAAAACATAACCTGTATGGATTTAATAAATAACAAAAAATATTAATTTTTACATCCCACCTTTTTGCAAAATGGTGAAAATCAAACGTAAGCAAAAATGCAAATATCCAAATTTCTCTAAAAATCTGAAGGTTTTCATTTTTCCCTTACAGCTGCTAGAGTTAATAAATAATTAATATTTGTAAATTTTAAATTGCACCTGTGAAACGGTGAAAAATGAACGTACCCAAAAATTTCTCTAAAAATCTGAGGTTTTCATTTTTCATTTACTGCTGTCAGAGTTTGTAATATCCCCCAAACCATATATTTTCTGAAAGTATATGACCTCTGGAATAAAAAGAAGGTGCTACTGATTTTTTATGCCCCACGGTATTTGCACAAATGTTTACCAAAACAATATTTTCTCTAAAAATACACTAAAATCATTAATGGTGTATTCATACATGGGAAAATGTACATAATTCCTGCTAAATTCCTATCAAATATAAAAGTTAAAACTGTATTGAGTTAATACATAACAAATATTTGTATGTTTTAAATTGCACCTTTTTGTGAAATGGTGAAAACTGAAGGTATGTAAAACTGTGAATAAAAATCACTTAACCACTTGCCGACCGTCAACCGCAGGTTGACGGCGACAAAGTGGCTCGATATCCCAAACCGCCATCATACGACGGTGACTGCGAGATTGCGCACTGCGAGATCGCGCACTGTGAGCGCGCGCCGCCGGAGGCACGCCCGTGCGCTCACTGTGTTCGGGGAGGGCCAGGGAGCAGGTGCGGCGGACTCGATCGCCACCAGCTACCCGCGATGCCCCCCCGCAGTGAAAGAACGGAGGTCCGTGTAAGTAAACACGGACCTCCGTTCTGTGAGGGGGGAAGGGCTGTGATCACAGCCTTCCTCTACATGGAAGCTGTGATCACTTCCCTTCCCCTGCTAGGGCAGCCCACATACAGTTAGAACACGCCCAGGGAACACAGTTAACCCTTAGAGCGCCCCCTGCAGGTTAACCCCATTCATTGCCAATGGCATTTACACAGTAATCAGTGCATTTTTATAGCACTGATCGCTGTATAAATGCCAATGATCCCAAAAAAGTGTCAAAATGGTCCGACATGTCTGCGCCAATATCCCAGTACCGCTAAAAATCGCAGATCGCCACCATTACTAGTAAAAAATAAAAAAAAATAAAAACCCCAGAAATTAATTCTCATCATCCGTAAACGCGGCCACTTTTGCGCAAACCAATCAATAATCGCCGATTTCGATTTTTTTATCACAAATATGAGGAAGAATATAAATCGGCCAAAATTCTTTTGTTTATAGCGGCGCTCAGAAATGACGCATCGATGATAAAATACCACCAAAAGAAAGCTCTATTTGTGGGAAAAAAAGGACGCAAATTTAGTTTGGGTACAACGTCGCACGACTGCGCAATTGTCAGTTAAAGTGACGCAGTGCCGAATCGCAAAAAGTGCTCTGGTCATAAAGTGTGAAATCCTTCCGGGGCTGAAGTGGTTAAACTAAAAATCCGGAGGTAACCATTTTTCACTTACAGCTTTCAGAATTTGAACAGACCCCTCAAACTAGACATTTTCTGAAAGTGCATGACTTGTAGAATAAAAAAAAGCACAGCATTTTTTGGACCCCGCAATAACTGCGCAAATGTTCATCATATCGCTATTTTCACTAAAAATACACTAAAATCTTTAATAGTGTACAAGAACATGTATCCCCATACAGGCAGTCTCATTTATGTCAATTGGAATGCAACGGCTGCACTGGCATAGCCAGGTACATGACCCCGAACGCAGACAGTGTGAGCTCAAGGACATGCATGCGGACCTACATGGATATAAAATTGGGAGCAACGGCTCTGTTCGTGCAATTGCTGCATCCCAAATGACATCAATGGGACTGCCTGTGCAAAAGATGCATGGAACACCTGTGCGTTCTCGTAAAGGTGAGCTGTGTATGCCCTGTGTGAACAAGGCCTTAGGTCCCTTTCACACAAGCAGACCGATCGGGTCTGCCTGTTCCTTTTTCAGGGGGGGCCCAATGGGACCACCCATTGTTCTCTATGGAGAGTCTGATGTAAATGGACATGTGTTCGTTTACACCCGCCTGCATCTGATCCAGTCCAGTCCGCTAAAAACAGATGGATGGGAATTCCATTCCCCATACATCTAGCAGATCAGATTGGATGGTATCAGATGGAAATAGACAGGCGGTCCGTTTCCAGCCAACCACGCCATAGAGAACAGGGGGCTGTTTCCGTGTCCCTGTCATTCGCTTGCTCAGTAGGGAAAAGCAGACAGATCCCCCGCTGAGCAGGCCAATCTGCTTGACAGAGTCTGCTCCATGTGAAAGGGGTATTAACAGGAGCAGCCGGTCCATTAGGGGCGCAGGGGTGCCACCCCCCTGCAGGTTGCCAGACTCATACATCTGTATGAGTTTTTATTTCAAGCCACATGATTAAAACCTGAGGCTCTAATTGGCTTGAAAAAGGTTGGCCTTGGGGCACTGAGCACTGTGCCTCAAACCCACCCATTTGTAACAATAGTGGATTAATATTTGCTATTGTCTTCTGACTTCTCCTTCCGGCCAATCAGGACAGGAGGTGGATCGGGTTGGCCGGAAGGCGAAAACCAAGGAAGCTGGGGAGGTGTGAGTGCGGGGAGGGAGACAGTCACCCTGGAGGGATTCGTGCAGGAGGGGAGGGGCCTTCACCGTGGAGAGGCTGAGTGCGGGCAGACTGGGTCTTCCTATGTTTTTTGTTTTTTTTTTACTTTTTACATTTTTTGTTTTATTTTTTTTGCATTTTTTGGGGGTTTATTTGGTGAGATATCAGAGGTCTAAACAGATCCCCATATCTCTCTTTTTGAGACAGAGAAGATAGCCCCTTTCTCAGCAGTACTTTAGTTGTAGTTGAATGAATGGAATTACCTTCATTCCTAAGATGACAGACTGATACATTGTATCACTCGCTGTTTACTTGTATCAGCGAGTGATACAATCTATTAGCTGTCAGTGGATATAGGAGCAATCGCTGCCTATATATATTGTGCTACAGGGGTGGGCTTGGTATAGACATGTATACCAAGCCCCAACTTCACCCCCACCCGCACCACTCCCCCCCTTCCCCCCACGCTATCAGCATGTCAGTTTGCTGGAGCTCAACGTGGCCAGCAGATATAGGCTGCTGGAGGGGATGGGGGATGCGGGGGTCGGTATGAGGGGTGATTTGACTGGTGGGGGGGGCACATCTGGATCCTCCCTAGCCCCATGCAGCACCTGAAGCTGGCGGGAGTGGCAAAGGTGGGATGCCGGCTTATGATGGTAGCTGCAGGGGATCGAATTTGCGGGGGGGGGTCGGATCAGGTGGAGGGGGGGTAATAAGTGCTGGGGGTGAAGAAGGGGGGTGAAGGGGATAGGAGAGGAGAGTGGAGGGGGCAGTTTAAGATGAAAGTTAGAGCCGGAGGTGGAGAGGCAGGGGACAGGGAAGCAGCGGCATGGAGGGGGCGGTCACTTTTAGGGTTAATGACTCTGATCAATGGATTGTAATCCACTAATCAAAGTTATATAATTGTTCAGCAGAGTCTGCTGAACAATTCTGATATAAGTTTATGGTCATTTAAGTGACCATGAGCTTATAGCAGAGGGAGAAATTAGGTCCGTATAACGTATGGACTTGGCCAACTGCATGCACTTCTGTAAGTCCTTACGGCGTAGCGGACTTGGCAGTGAAAGGGTTAAAAAAGGTATGATGCCTTTTAGCCTTAAAGCTATAACTTTGCTTAAAAAAAGTAAATAAATTAATTAAAAATGAATAAGCACAATGGACATTACTTACATTCATTGTGATGTGTCCCTTGTGCTTCTGTGTCCCTTTTTAGCAGAAATTTTCCTCCTCGGGTGACCCCGCCCCCCCCCCACACCGGCCACCAAAATCTTCCAGTGAGATGGGGATTAATAGAGCTAAGGTAGCTGTCACAGGCACTCATCAAGAGTGTCGACTATGCCTGCCCTTTTTGTTGAGCTTGTTCATTCATAGAAGCCATACTACAACTTCTATGAATGAAACATGATTTATGAATAGGGGACATACCTTTCAATCATCTGCCCGACCTCCATTCATAGATTATGTTTCATTCATAAAAGCTGTAGTACTAACATCTATGAATTAAGGAACTGGGCAGAAAAGGCAGATATCTCCTTTATAGAAAAGCTTAGACACTGCCAAGGGAGCTGTTGGCTTTGGCTCCCCTGAGGGATGTATACTGTACCACAGAATAATGTTCCGTCATGACTGTTCAGAGACCTGGCACACAATCAAGTGAAGAAAGTGCAAAAAGAATCCACGTGAAAGGACATTTAGGGGTTGATTTACTAAAGTTGGAGAGTGCAAAAACCGGTGCAGCTGTGCATGCTAGCCAATCAGCTTCTAACCTCAGCTTGTTCAATCAAGCTTTGACAATAAAACCTTGAAGCTGATTGGTTTCTGTGTGGAGCTGCACGGAATTTTACACTTTCAAGCTTTAGTAAATCAACCCCTTAACGTCCATAAAACAGTCACTTGGTTCAAGAGACAAGCCATATATGTGGGTCTGTTTAATCTAATAGAACACATCTAACATCACTGTGTCAAAGGGGGATGAGGCCCGGATTTTGTCTCTGACTTGGTACACATCTGCCCCACTGGAAGTACTGACTTTCGATTTTCTTACACTCAACATGTAAAAAGACAAACATCATGTTCTAGTTATGGTGGACAACTCTACCAAATTTGTGGTGATGGTATCAACCTGCAACCAAATTGCCAAGACCACTGCCTAGATGGCGAGGAATCACCCTTGCCTGTCTTATGGCTATTCACATATTCACAGAAGGTACATCCAGACAGGGGAACCTCTTTCCTAAAACCCCTATATGATTGCCATAAGAGTACTCCAGTGAGGTGGCCCTTTGTCCTTGAGCCTTGAATCCGTCTGGCTGTACATATCTATAATCAGAGCTATCCTGGACTTCACTGAGAGGGATGCTGTTTATAAGGGCAATGGCAAGTAGCAGTGTTCTTACCTGTTTTTACCTGCATCATTTCCGATCACCGCTATAAACAAAAAAAGAGCGCCAATTTTGCAAAATAAAACAAATTTCTTACTTTTTGCTAAAATACAAATCCAAAAAAAATATAAAAAAAACATTTTTTCCATTGGTTTTGGCTGATTTATATTCTTCCTCATATTTTTGGTTTATTGATTGGTTTATTGATTGGTTTGCGCAAAATTTGCCGTGTTTACGGATGATGATAATTCATTTCTGGGTTTTTTTGTTTTTTTTTACATTTTTACTAGTAATGGCGGCGATCTGCGATTTTTGCGGTACTGAGATATTGCAGCAGACATGTTGGACCATTTTGACACTTTTTTGGGACCATTGGCATTTATACAGCGATCAGTGCTATAAAAATGTACTGGTTACTGTGTAAATGCCATTGGCAGTGAAGGGGTTAACCTGGAGGGGGCGCTCTAAAGGTTAACTGTGTTCCCTGGGCGTGTTCTAACTGTATGTGGACTGGCCTGGCTGGGGGAAGGGAGTGATCACGGCTTCCATATACAGGAATTCTGTTATCACAGCCCTTCCCCCTCTAACAGAACGGAGATCCGTGTTTTCCCTGCAGGGGGCCATCGCGGGTAGGCGGCGGTGATCCAGTCCACCCTACCCGCTCCCTGGCCCCCCCCCGAACACAGTGAGCGTGCAAGCGAGCCTCCAGCGGCGCGTGCATGCTCACAGCGAGGGATATCGTAGTCGGTTTGCGATATCGAGCCACTTTGTCGCAGTCAGACTGTGGTCGGCAAGTGGTTAAAAAGGGTTTTTTCACACAATACAGGTGTTTTATGCTGCCTTTACATTTTCTTTGTGAATAAGTAACTAAGGGTACTCCTTCACCTTGGGGGGGGGGTAGATACCCTCTGAATGTTCAAGGTATGTGGAGCAATATGGTTCAGGGAGGGCAGCACATGCCCACTGCCGCCCCCCCCCCCCCCCAATTCCTGGTTATACACGCTGAATGCCTGGATAAGGATCTTTAATGAGTATTTCCCTGTCTGATCAAACCATATATTTTCTTTGGCTCCTGGTAATAAAAGAATAAGATAAATATAGGCTAGGGAAGGGAAATAACAAAAAGGTTTTAGGATTAAAACATATGTCAAGTTTTACTGCTATTTTGCTAGACATGGAGTGAGGGATATCTACAACTGGACAACAGACAACCATAAAAAACTGAGTCTCTAGCATTCCCCGCCTTAAAGGATAAGTTTACCTTTTGACAAAAAAAAAAATGCACATTTTTTGCAGGTAAGAAAAATGTGAATTTATTATATTTTGTTGCAGGAGCCTGTAAAGCATTGTACCAGCGATCAGCAGATCGCTGGTACCATGCAGGTCTCCTGCAGATCTGTCAGTATCAGCTTGCTTGTACCTCGTATGAGGAAGCTGATGCATTCTGATAGAAAGACTCAATAAACTAACACAGTGCTCACAGCGCCATGGTAGTTAATTGAAAACTACAAGCTGACAGCCGCAAAAGCTGCCAAATCTTGTAGTTTTCCATTCACAGAGGACTGTGAATGAGTGACACGTATGGGTGGGTGGAGCAGATACGGGGAGAAGATCCTCAGTCTGCTGTCACAGTGGGGATCAGGGGGGACACTGGAGCCGTGCATTCATAACATGTTACATATTACACCCTGAATATGGGTATAACATCTAACATGTTATGAAAAGGGAACTTATCATTTAACTTAAAAGAAAAAAAAAAACATTTTTACTTCTGCCTGTGTTGACATTGGAGATATTTACCCTCACTTCCCATCCTGGGGACAACTATTTTAGTAGACAGGATGTGAAGGAATCAATCTGCTGAAATCTCTGATGGCAGTAAAACCTGTAAAAAATAAATAAATATACAGTATCTCACAAATGTGAGTACGCCCCTCACATTTTAAAAGAAATGACACTTTGCTACAATGTAATGAAGTGAATGCACAACTTGTATAACAGTGTATGTGACAATATGTTCAACACGTAAGTGAAGTAATGTAACATCGTTTCACAGTAAAGAAAATTTTACACTCC
>BLSH010028209.1:188966-202054 GCA_018402905.1 Glandirana rugosa | reverse complement strand
TAGCTCCCCAGTGCTGGCAGCACTCATGCAGCCCCAGACATGACACTCCCACCACCATGCTTGACTGTAGGCAACACACACTTGTCTTTTACTCCTCACCTGGTTGCCGCCACACACGCTTGACACCATCTGAACCAAATAAGTTTAACTTGGTCTCATCAGACCACAGGACATGGTTCCAGTAATCCATGTGCTTAGTCTGCTTGTCTTCAGCAAACTGTTTGCGGGCTTTCTTGTGCATCATCTTTAGAAGAGGCTTCCTTCTGGGATGACAGCCATGCAGACCAATTTGATGCAGTGTGTGGCGTATGGTCTGAGCACTGACAGGCTGACCCCCCCACCCCTTCAACCTCTGCAGCAATGCTGGCAGCACTCATATGTCTATTTCCCAAAGACAACCTCTGGATATGACGCTGAGCATGTGCACTCAACCTTTTTGGCTGACCATGGCAAGGCCTGTTCTGAGTGGAACCTGTCCTGTTAAACTGCTGTATGGTCTTGGCCACCATGCTGCAGCTCAGTTTCAGGGTCTTGGCATCTTCTTATATCCTAGGCCATCTTTATGTTGAGCAACAATTTTTTTTTCAGATCCTCAAAGAGTTCTTTGCCATGGGGTGTCATGCTGAATTTCCAGTGAGCAGTATGAGAGAGTGAGAGTGATAACACCAAATTTAAAACACCTTCTCCCCATTCACACCTGAGACCTTGTAACACTAATGATTCACATAACACTGAGGAGGGAGAATGGCTAATTGGGCCCAATTTGGACATTTTCACTTAGTGATGTACTTACTTTTGTTGGCAGCATTTTAGACATTAATGGCTGTGTGTTGAGTTGTTTTGAGGAGACAGCAAATTTACACTCTTATACAAGCTGTGCACTCACTACTTTACATTGCAGCAAAGTGTAATTTCTTCAATGTTGTTACATGAAGCCATATAATAAAATATTTACAAAAATGTGAGGTGTGTACTCACATTGGCGAAATACTGCATATATATGTAACCACTTCAGCCCCGGAAGGATTTCCCACTTTAGGACCAGAGCACTTTTTGCGATTCGGCACTGCGTCTCTTTAACTGACAATTGCGCAGTCGTGCGACGTTGTACTCAAAGGAAATTTGCGTCCTTTTTTTCCCACAAATAGAGCTTTCTTTTGGTCACCTCTGCATCATTTCTGATCACCGCTATAAACAAAAGAAGAGTGACAATTTTGCAAAAAAAACTACATTTCTTACTTTTTGCTATAATACATAACCAAAAAAAACTATAAAAAAAAATATTTTTTTCATCACTTTTGGCTAATTTATATTCTTCGTCATATTTTTGGTAAAAAAAAAATAGCAATTGGCGTTTAGTGATTGGCTTGCGCAAAAGTTGCTGCGTTTACGAATGATGATAATTTTATGGTGTTTTCATTTTTTACTAGTAAAGGCAGCAATCTGCAGTTTTTATCGGGACTGCGATATTGCAGCGGACATGTCGGACCATTTTGACACTGTTTTGGGACCATTGGCATTTATACAGCGATCAGTGCTATGAAAATGCATTGATTACTGTGTAAATGTCACTGGCAGTGAAGGGGTTAACCTTCAGAGGGCACTCTAAGGGGTTAACTGTGTTCCCTCAGTG
This sequence comes from Glandirana rugosa, assembly GCA_018402905.1. NCBI lineage: Eukaryota > Metazoa > Chordata > Amphibia > Anura > Ranidae > Glandirana > Glandirana rugosa. The sequence goes on along the minus strand of BLSH010028209.1, from coordinate 200,421 downwards.
TGTTCTAACTGTATGGGGGCTGGGCTGGCTGGGAGAAGGGAGTGATTGCGGCTCCCATACACAGGGAGCCTGTGATCACATCCCTTCCCCCTCTGTCAAAACGGAGATCCGTGTTTACATACACGAACCCCCATTCTGTCACTCCGGGGGGAGTGATCACGAGTAACCGGCGGACATTGATCCACCCTACCTGCTCCCTAGCCCCCCCAGAATGCAGTGAGTGTGCGATCTCGCAGCCGCCGTCAGGTGGCGGTGATTAGTGATAACGAGCCAAGTTGCCACCGTCAAGCCACGGTGTAACTAACATGTAGTTATGAATTAAAGCACAGGTTTACTTTCAACCTTTAAACCTATGATATGGAGACAGGCAGCTCAAAGACACCAGTCTGGTCTCAAAATGTCCTGAACAACACATGGCCCATGTCTTATCACTTTTATCTCCAGCTACTCTTAAGTGCTTTTTTCCATCATTTTGCTGTATCTACAGAGTAATATTTAGTATTTTGTTTCTAAAGAGTATTTAAATGAATCACACTGCAGAAAAACTCAATATAATTTTGCACAGGAAAATAGCTTATTTACTCTGATCAGGTAATCGATTTTCCCATTTCTGGTTCTTTATCACCAGCTTCTGGGAAATTGTATATAAACTTAAAAAAAAATGTCTTGAAACATTTCCTGTAATTCTTTTTAATTGATTTTGTTTTGAAAAATATTATTGATTGGTTCATGTCATCATAATTGTGACATTTGTCTGTAGTTTGTACTACAAACACTCCAGTCCAATAATATTCTACTACTACTAATAATAATAATAATAGAATGATAGCCTTTAAATTTTCCCTTGTACTTGTACTCTCTCCACCTTAAATGTTAAAGAGACCCTGTCATCTAAATAAAAAAAAAGACTTCTGTAGGTATAAAGTGCAAGCACCTACAGAAGCCTACGCAGAGCTTTGCTGTCACCTCCTACCTAATGTACATTCTTATTCGCCCATTACTATGACTAGTGAAATCTCTCTGGCCAATACCAATGTGCATTAGGCAGGAAGGGGTTTCCAAGATTTGAAATTTTTCAGGGAGTGCCAGAGTGTTCAAGCAGCCTGATTTTTGGTCAGGTCAATAGGGTTTAGGAGGCTAATGCAGGTCTGCACTGGTTCTAAAGGTTAAACATTTTTTACATTCAAGCAATCTATGCATGAAAGTAAAAAAACCTCCAGTATACAGCTCCCCCCACAGTCTCCCCCAATACTTACCCGAGCTTAATCACGATTCAGCGATGTGCATGAGAGTGGCTGTTCTCCTGATTCTCTGCATCCTCATTGGCTGAATGACAGCAGCAGGAGCCTGTTGGTGGGAGGGCCATTTCCAACTGTGTCAGGTGTGTGGGTGGGGTCATCTGTGCCCTCTAGAGCAGGGGCATGCTCGATACTGTGGTCATTTGAAAAATCTAGCATTAAGGCAGTTCCTTGACATTAGACTCAAGATTAGACTTCCCTGTGTGCAGTAATAAATGTACAGAATTCCTCTGAAAAATAACTTGTCTCATGTCAGTACACACTGTAACTTGTAGGTTGCATTAGGAGGAACGTGCTGAGTCTGTGCCCACTCCACCAGTCCAGCATACCTTTGTTACCTCACTCCCAGTAACAGAATGGTGTCCAGCTGAGCACCAAGCACAGTCCTCATTCATGCTCTCACTTAACTTTTTCCTATCCGCACCTCATGACAAGACCATAGATCTCTGTAACAGAGATTTGGGCCCCATTGCCACTGGATACCGACCGCTAGGAAGGGAGCCAGGATATCAACCCTCTTGCTACCCGGAGGACCTGTCACCCACCAGGTACCATGCCTAACAGCTGGTTGCTCGCAGCTTGTTCCTTCATTTAGTTATCCATAGCAACTGCTCTCCTTTCCTTGTCTTGCTAAGTTAACCTTTTGTAGCAGTGTCGCTTCTTACCCCACATGTGCTTTTACAGGCCCTGGTTCTTTGGAATATGCCGGAACCAACATGCACCTCTTTAAATAACTTCAGACCAGGCTCAAAACGGTTAATATCACTTAACTGTAAAGATGCTGAATGACAGTACAAAATGAGCAACATTCTGTCCCTGATCCTAACTAAAATAGTGTAGTGGCCCAGGCATACCTCCATGAAATGAGAGTCCATAATAGCATTGCCCATATCTGGATTGCTGTCCATGATTCCCGGTTTCTTCAGCACTACTCTTGCACCCACAGGAGAGTCTACGATACACCTGCATCCAAGTTCCTGTTCTCTAGAGACCCCAGATCTCAGCAGTCCCCCTTTTTATAGCACAGGCAGGCCAGCGAGGGCCAAAAGGCCAGGAACTGAGCTGAAAATGTTTAACCCTTTCCCCAGCCTGGGCTGGCTGCTGGACAACTAACCGTACACACATTTTGAACCTGCTTACAAGCCTTTGGCTCCTGCTGCTGTCATGCAAGAACGTGCAAAAGGGCGCAAAAATGTGGCACACCAAAGTTTTTGGACATTTTAGATCAATTAAAAAAAAACCCTCAGAAACGCCAGCACTAAAAAAGTGCAAAAACGCCACTGCAAAAACACTCAAAAATGCTGAATAAAGTTACTAAAAGCTACTGACATTTTTAGGACGTTTTTTTAACGTCCTGTGTGCATGAGGCCTTCTTTTTTTATCAATTCTATTTTATTGAAAGGGTTTTCAAAGATAAGCATTGTTACAAATAATAGGAAACAATTGTATAAGAGGTACAATAGAGTATCCAGTACAGAGGATATATATGCATTACATGACAATAAAAGAAGAGAAGAAAAAGACATATCGTCATACCTGGAAACAGGTCTGAAGAGGAAATAAGAAACCAAGAAACAGGTTTTAAGGATCTTTGAATCATACAAAAAATGATTGTGGTACAAATGGAGCAGCCTTCAAAATTAGCAGGGATAAAGGTCAGCATAAAATTCCAATGAGAGCTCCATTAGGTGATCCTTCTTAAAGGAAACTTAAGAACTATAAGGAAAAAGCCTGAAATTCAGGAAAATTGGAGGGTGAGGGGGTCAACCCGGTATGCATATGATATAAGCTGGGGGGGAGTAAGAAAAGAAAGGAAAGGAAAGGTACACCATGGTCTAAGAAGAGGCCGGATGAGGAAAGTATTTCAATGGGAGAAAGTATTAAGGTGAAAGAAGTAGGTAGAAATAAAACCTTCATATAGGTAACGAAGCTAATGAGTCACGATTGCTCTCAAAGTTATCCCATACATCCCAAATTGTGTAGAATTGGGGTAAGGTATCATTTACTGTGGATGTGAGATGTTCCATACAGCGGATGTGAGATACAGCTTTTAAAAGTTGGGTTAGTGTAAGAGAAGATGTGGATAACCAGTTCACCGGGATCATACTTTTGGCTGCTAAAAGGATAAAGGCACTTCGTTTTTGGGCAGGTCTGGAGATGCCAGCCCCAGGAGATAATGGAGTGGATTCAAAGGAATAGTTGTCTCGAATAGGTTTTGTAGAAGATTCTGGATTGAGGGCCAAAAAGGTTGAATATTTGGACATTCCCATAAAATGTGGTAGTGGGATTCAACATCACCATGACATTTCCAGCATAACCGGGATAGTTTAGGGTCATAATTATGGAGAACTTCCGGGGTCCTATACCATAAGAGGAGAATTTTATAGGCCGTCTTTCTCTGTTCTACACATTTTAAAACTTTAGGAATTGAATCCCCTATTTTCCGCCATTGTGGGAAGGAGATTTGCTTTTGGAGAGTTTGGGACCATTTTTACATATAGAGGTGAGATGATTCAGTTAATGTGGAAGCGCTATGTAGGAATTTGTAGATTGATGAGATAAGGTGAGGTTGATACGGCCTTGGGCACATAGGAGCTCAAATGGGGTGGGTTTGTCTAGAGTTACAGTTAGGGACTTAGTTGAGAAATAGTGTTTGAATTATAAATAGGAATAAAAAAGCTGTTTGGGGATTTGGTACTTATGTTGTAATTCTATGAAGGAGAGTTTACGCGTGACTGGGTGCACTATATTGTGGAGTTGGAATATTCCTGCTTCTGATCAGAGTAGCATTCGGTTGTAGGCCAGACATGAGGCCTACTAGTAAGTAGGTAGAGGCAGATTAGAAGTTCAAAGCAGCAATCATTATTTGGAAAACTGAACAGACTGATGACATTAGGGAAAATCGATCACAGACCCATGCAGGGAGATGGTAGTGTGCCAGTGAGGCACTGTGACTCATGGGTTCCGCAGTTGAGTCTGCTTAGCCTGGTGGCATGAACAGCTGCCTCTTACCCTGAAACTCCTGGGGGCGGGCAGTGAGCCAAATGGATGCTGGATTGATGGGCAGAACCGGCAATGGCCAGCGCACCTGGAAATGACAGCTGCCATCAGGGTTCGTCCCCGCCGGCTGGGGGAAATGACAGAAGTGGGCAGAAGTGCTCCACTAGAGCTGGAGGTATGGGATTAAGCATCGGAGCATTTGCACAAGTACAAATACACGTGCAAATGCTTTGCATCCTATGATACCCTACTTTTAAGGAGACTTTATTGCTTTAATTATCAAAACTGACTAGAGTGTACAGTATCTTTATGTCAATAATAAAATACTTCCAAAACACATCGACATTATACAGAAGAGAGAAAAGTAACCAACGAGTAGTCATTTTTCCTTCTGTGATTCTAAACTGATTAAAGGAGTAATTTTGCTGCTATGCATTACTGAACACCGCACAAAAACTAATATTTGCACATATTTGTTAAATAAACTTGATTGGGAATAAATGTATGCTGTATACATTTGTTTTAATTAAATAAAATGTGTTTAAATGTATGCATGTTCAGGTCTACCCCATTAAATATGAGACATTAGCTATAAATTGAAATCACTTGTTAGAAGTTTTCCCTTAATCCTGTGTGTCTTCAAACAAAACAAGCTTGCCTTGAATAAAAGCTGCTGAACATATGTAACTTTTATTAATGGTTTCCATTTGTTTACCTTCTGTCTAGATTACAATAATTCTGTTCTCACAGCGTAAATAAAAGAGACGTGTAGTAAAATGGTACAAATCATCACAATCATCAGGCCTTGAGAACACATCAACCCAGCACATGGAGAGGGTCTGTACAGTGCATGCACTTAGCTAGCTGTTAAGGTTAATTGTATGCCTGAAGCACATTACTATATCAGGCCATGGACACCTCCAGCTGCTATGAATGCTGTCAGTTATGTCACTTCATCAACTCTTTTGCCAGCACATATTTCACTCCTACTCCACAAAAAGCGGCCCTTCCTCACAGAACTATATTCTTCTAGCTTGAAATATTTACCCAAGCTCACTGAAAGTGTTCCACTATCTTGCTGTGACCTGCCTTTTTTTCTTTATGTTACTTAATTAATAAAAGCAATACTATAATAACTTTGATGATCACCAGGAAACAACTACCATTCGGGTCAATAAAAGGCTTTAACACAAAGATAAGGCTCTTTGTTTTAGCCATGTGACTAATTTATGTGTCAAAAATTTAAATTACTAAACAACAGTCTTACGTTTGTGACAGATAAATACTTCTAAAATACATGTTCTATAATTATTAAAGTGGAATACCTGTCTAGACATAACCATTTTTAAAAATGCCCCTCATCCCAGCTTCCTATTCATTCTACCCTATGTAACAAAGATCTGTATACCTATTTCAGCCTGTTCTGGTTGGGCCACTTGATCCCCTGTGTTGGTAAGTGGCCAGCTGCAGGGGACAGGAGTGAGCGCTCAACACTGACTGGGAATTCCAGGAGTGGTGACGTCACCCATAGGCTCCCTAGAGGCTGCATTCCCAGATCCCAATTCTCATTCCTCATTGATGGGTGGAGTAATTTGTGTTGATACTTCTAGCAAATTATATTGTAGGACTTTATTATGATTAGGTATTGAGAAGAAAATAGTGCCTGAGGAACTGGGGTAGGAAAACATGGTAAAAAAGGTGACACGTTCAAAATGAATAGAGAAGGGGGTATGTATGGTTGAGGAGAGTAACTCATAGGTTGGTGTTTAATGGTGGTTTATCTATTCTGACAACAAAATTTGTTTTACCTCAGGCTTCTGATCAAAAGTATATGGACTTTTCAAAAGGACTCCCATTCTCATCAAGTCACATGGAACTAAGAAGTGTGGCCAGATAAGGAAGAAAGGAATCACCGCTCAAGGGATAATAAGCTCTGGGAGGAACAGCCGTGCATGCCAAAAACACCAGGTGCTGGCTTGATGGTGCAAGGAAATCTTGAACAGAAACAAGGCTGGAAAGCCGCACTCCGAAATCCAGACTCTGATTTATTAATGATAGGTATAAATACAGCTCATGGGTGAACTACAAGTCTAAGCTGCTGACGCATTTCACCAGTTTTCACCAGAGTAGTGGTGTGAAATGCGTCAACTGCTTAGACTTGTAGTTCGCCCATGAGCTGTATTTATACCTATTATTAATAAATCAGAGTCTGGATTTCGGAGTGCGGCTTTCCAGCCTTGTTTCTGTTTAAGAAGTGTGGCCCTTTCATTTCCTAATTAATAAAACCTGTTAAACTACTAAACCCTGAATGCTATCTTAATTTTTACAACAGCTGTTACTACTCATACATGTCAAGAAAAATAATTGCATTTTATTCATGGTTATATTTTATAGTTTCTGTTTGTAATCTTGCATATAATATGTTGGTTTTCAGAATCACATTAAACCTGAGGAAGGAACATAAGGACAGTCCTAAAAGTTTGAATCTTTAATAACTGAACTTAGCAGATAAATAGGGGTTGATTTACTAAAGCTTGAAAGTGCAACATTTGGTGCAGCTCCACACAGAAACTAATCAGCTTCCAGGTTTTATTGTCAAAGCTTGATTTAACAAGCTGAGGTTAGAAGCTGATTGGCTAGCATGCACAGCGGCACCGTTTTTTGCACTCTCCAGCTTTAGTAAATCAACCCCCAAGTATCACTTAAACTCCAAACTCGGTGCATTTATTAATGGCTAACATGGTACAAGACTCTACTACTGTCCTTTTTTTTGGAAATACCTTATTTTGGTGTGTTAACCATTTGACCATTTCTCAAGGGCAGAGGTGGTTACATTTTTACGTAAAAACATTAAGGTAAAGGTATGCATACAGCATATTCTACCCCCAACATGCACAATTCCTGAGATGCGGAGAAGGTACATGCATATCTACTAGTAATAGGATTTTTTTACATTTATTTAGAAACAAAAACAATGAACTTTGATGTCAAGCAAAGAAAACAAAATTCCAATAAAGTGCACTGAATATTAGAAAAATGTTTATTTTTCTTAAAAGAAAAGGAATTTTATTATAACTACCGTAAAATCCTTTTCTCTGAGTTCACTGTCAGACACAGCCCTTCTTATGACAAGTCGGGTTTATGCTCATATTACTAGGAGTAGACTAGGCAAAAGAAAACAAAAGCATAGGTTGGCCCCTCCCAGGGGCCAACTTATGCTTTTGTTTTCTTTTGCCTAGTCTACTCCTAGTAATATGAGCATAAACCCCACGTGTCATAAGAAGGTGAAGGAAAATATAGGTACTTTTGGGTTCATTTTCTAAAGGCAAATAGACCTGTGAAGTTGCACTTTGCACGGGAGTCATCCTCAAAGTTTAATGAATCTGATGAAGCTCCACTCACTACCATCATCCAATCATGTCTGATCACACACAAACAAAAATTTTTGTTTTTTTATTTTCCTTACATGTAATTGGCATTTTATGCGGGAAGGAAATTGCACCACATTCACTAAGCTCCAAGGAAAACTCCTTTGCACAGTTCAACTTCCCTTGCAAAGTGAAAAGTCCATTTGTCATCAATCAACTCCTGTCCCTCCAGTGGAGGGAATAGCTTGCATGTATGTAGTCGGCATCACAATTCCAGATATCCAATATAAGCTGTAAGTCCAAGACCAAGATGTAAAATGTTTTGAGGCTGACTATCCTCTCGTTCTTTGTTCTTAATATATCTTTTTGCGAAAGGTCTCAGGAAAAATATTTTAGGGAATTGTTCATCACATGCAGAGCATCCATATTTAAGTCGAACCTCTACAAAGATTTTATTTGAAGGAGAGAAACTATGTTTGAAATTGGGCTAACAAGAAGGTAGGGTGATAACCATGGAGGCCAATCAACTTCCAGCTAAAACATTGCTAAATGATTGCTATTGCATGTGTTATCGTGTCTAGCATCTACAGCCAAGATGATAGCTGTGTACCATACCAAACTCAACATAATGAGATACAAGAGTAATAAAAATTTAAAAGATACAGACATATTCCGATTGTCTAGTAAGCTGAGACCCTTGTAATTTACACATGTTGTCAAAAGGTCAGCAGAAATTTTGAAATTCATTTGGATATTAACATCCTTTTGTCAGCTTACTAAGGTTTCCAGAGGTAATTTGCTAATCACATTTATATGCAGATTATTCAATACCTTTTTTCATACTTGACTATATACTAGGCAGATTCCTCAGTGCAGCTGTCTAGTGAGCCAGCAGTTTTGCATGATTAATAGTTTCTGACAATATGATTGCACTTCTTATTTAATTAGATTATACATCTGTTAGAAATGGTATGCATTTTGCATTTTTCTGTCAGATTTTACAATATGCAGTGTGATAGTTATTTCTGCTCAGGCATATATAATAATATGAATGTAATACAGAATGAGAACAGTTCCTTTACATAATTTTGATCTTGTACATTAACAATTTTGAATAGGTGGGAGTGGAGCTATCTATAGCCTACCTTTCCAAGCCTTACCTAGGAACCTTGATGTACATGCTCCAAGTTTCCTGATTAGTACCCCGGGCTACAAAGATTAGTGCTAATCATCTTGACCTGGTAATTGCTCCCATATAGAAAACAGCAATCACGAGACAGGCTTCTTATGTGCAGCACATCTTGCTATAAGATAGCATTTTCATGCTGTTTCTGATCAGTAATGGTAACTTCCTTTAAAGTACAATACTCAGCACGCAGTGCATGAAAAGGCTGTTGACCAACACTGGAGTTCACAAGATATATAAAAGTTTATAGCAGATGACAGATCCATCTGCTGCTTTTTGCCTTGACCTAAACAAGATAGAAGGTATCCTATTTGCTTAAAGTGTAACTAAAGGCAAAACAATTTTTTTAAGCTTTGGAGTGGAGAGGGAATGGAACACCTGACAGTTTTGGTTGCTTTTTGTGCCCCCCTCCCCCCACTCTATCTATTTATCCTGTTTTCCATTGTCATTGAAAGTGATAGTAAAAGTAAAAGAAAATCCCATACTTTGGATTGACATCATAACAAAAATAGAAGGCAAATCTTCCAATGGACATACTATTCCCTCACTTTGGAGGATTGTTCCCTCACTTCTTGTTTTACCGATGGGGCAAGAAGTAAATGGAAATCTCCCCTATGGGACAGATGATAAAAAAAACCTCACAGGGGTTATAATCTTCCCTTACCAATCTATTCAAAACAACAACAAAATGTTTGCCTTTACTTACACTTTAATGCTGGAAGTCCATTAAATACCTGGGAATATATCTAACAGCTGAGCTAACAAGGCTGAATGAAGAAATGTATGCTCCTCTGCTTCTAGTGGTGCAATGGGATTTGGCAGCATGGGTAGAATTAACATTATAAAAATAAACATTTTACCAAGAGTCTTGTTTTAACTGCAGATGGTACCCATTGTACTTCTGAAGACCTTCTTTTCTAGCATCAGGCGCCTCTTCATTAATATTGTGTTGAGGAATGCAAAGCCTAGATTAGCATATCAAATTCTTATGATGGCTAAATCTGAGGTCCTCCCTAATTTGGGGAATTATTATAAAGTGTTAGCTTTAACTAGAATATTCAGTTGGAGACACCACATGAATCAAAAGAGGACCTAACTTAGCTCATTCCTTGTTGGCCCCACACTCAATGTATATTGTGGGCTTTCAGAATCCACCTCCCCTTACTCCCAAACTTTGAACATCCAACATTCCATTATTAAACAAGAAACCCTATATCCAGCAATATCCCCCCTCTTCCTACTGGGAGGATTTCTGTATTTCCCCCAAAGTGAATCCTTGACTTTCTTCGGGGTGACTAATGGGGACATAAGTCACCTCAAGTTCCTGAGGGATGGCAAATTATTCCCGCTGGAGGCATTCAGGGAGGTCTGTAGAACATTCCTTCTCGATGCTAGGAGATATCAGCAGCTACACTATATCACCACTCACCTGAGGGGAATCAGAGCTGCATACTACCTTATAGGGTTTGAGTACCTACAGCTTAATTTGTCCATTGACTAGGGATGGGCCAACTGTTTGAGTCAAACGTAAGTTGGACACGAACAACAGGTGTTCGCCCGTTCGTCACAATTAGAACATTATGGGGCGTTTGCGGGAACTTCAAGTGTCCCATAATGAATTCCAATGGTGGAGGAAATGCCGCCCGCTGATTGGCCAAGGCATGCATATGACCTGCATGCTTTGGCCAATCACAGAGCACTCTGCTGTGAGAGATATGACTGGCTAAAGGCAGGGTGCCTTTAGTCACTCACTGCTCAGCAGCCTCAATCCACACCCCACACTATATAAAGCCGCTTGTACAGCGGCTCTATGTAGTGTGTGAATAACGTGGAGAGAAAGACAGTGGTGGCAGGCAGTTCAGTGTAGCTAGTGATTATTGTGACAAAAATATTAGATAGTTAGATAGATAGATAGATAGATAGATAGATAGATAGATAGATAGATAGATAGATAGATAGATAGAGCGATCTTTATACAGTCAGTTAGTGCAGGCAGTGCAAGAATATATATATATATACCTTCCTAGTGTGTATATATATACAGTGCCTTGCGAAAGTATTCGGCCCCCTTTGAACTTTGCAACCCTTTGCCACATTTCAGGCTTCAAACATAAAGATATAAAACTGTAATTTTTTGTGAAGAATCAACAACAAGTGGGACACAATGATCAAGTGGAACGAAATGTATTGGATATTTCAAACTTTTTTAACAAATAAAAAACTGAAAAATTGGGCGTGCAAAATTATTCAGCCCCTTTACTTTCAGTGCAGCAAACTCTCTCAAGACAGGCCTGGGCTTGGGCCTGAAACTGGGCTTCAAGCCGGCTTGGTCGTCTTGGGCCTGAAGATCTTCAAGCGAGTTGAGATAAATAGTAGTAATCAGTAACTCCAGTTGTAACCTAGTAAGTCTCTAGGAGTGACTTGAAGACCTCTCTCAAACGACGTGACTTTCATTTCCCCGACTTATTAAAACGTGCGGGTTAAAAAGTCAAAAAATAAACAATTTTTTCAAACTTTATAGGTTATGTAAAGCAAGGTGAACTAGTAACACAGGGTGAACAACAACTAAGAAGTGTTTTTTAATGTCAAAATATAGAAATACA
>BLSH010028209.1:172589-186346 GCA_018402905.1 Glandirana rugosa | reverse complement strand
TATATACAGTCTAATTTATATATATATATATACTGTATATATATATATATATATATATATATATATATATATATATATATATACACACAGCGTATTGAGTGTACACTATATATCAGTGCATTATAGTGCAATCGGGGGTGTACGTATGGTATATAGTACACTTGACATGGTGTATTAAAATATATATATATATATACAGTATCTCACAAAAGTGGGTACACCCTCACATTTTTATAAATATTTTATTATATCTTTTCATGTGACAACACTGAAGAAATTACACTTTTCTATAATGTAAAGTAGAGAGTGGACAGCTTGTATAACAGTGTAAATTTGCTGTCCCCTCAAAATAACTCAACACACAGCCATTAATGTCGAAACCGCTGGCAACAAAAGTGAGTACACCCCTAAGTGAAAATGTCTACATTGGGGCCCAAGTCTCAATATTTTGTGTGGCCACCATTATTTTCCAGCACTGACTTAACCATCTTGGGCATGGAGTTCACCAGAGCTTCACAGGTTGCCACTGGAGTCCTCTTTCACTCCTCCATGATTACATCACGGAGCTGGTGGATGTTAGAGACCTTGCGCTCCTCCACCTGTCATTTAAGGATGCCCCACAGATGCTCAATGGGGTTTAGGTCTGGAGACCAGTCCATCACCTTTACCCTCAGCTTTTTTAGTAAGGCAGTGGTCGTCTTGGAGGTGTGTTTGGGGCTGTTATCATGTTGGAATACTGGCCTGCGGCCCAGTCTCTGAAGGGAGGGGATCATGCTCTGCTTCAGTATGTCACAGTACATGTTGGCATTCATTGTTCCCTCAATGAACTGTAGCTCCCCAGTGCCGGCAGCACTCATGCAGCCCCAGACCATGACACTCCCACCACCATGCTTGACTGTAGGCAAGACACACTTGTCTTTGTACTCCTCACCTGGTTGCTGCCACACAAGCTTAACACCATCTGAACCAAATAAGTTTATCTTGGTCTCATCAGACTAGAGGACATGGTTCCAGTAATCCATGTCCTTATCCTGCTTGTCTTCAGCAAACTGTTTGTGGGTTTTCTTGTGCATCATCTTTAGAAGAGGCTTCCTTCTAGGATGACAGCCATGCAGACCAATTTGATGCAGTGTGCGGCGTATGGTCTGAGCACTGACAGGCTGACCCCCCACCCATTCAACCTCTGCAGCAATGCTCGCAGCACTCATAAGTCTATTTCCCAATGGCAACCTCTGGAATACACGCTGAACACATGCACTCAACTCCTTTGGTCGACCACGGCGAGGCCTGTTCTGAATGGAACCTGTCCTGTTAAACTGCTGTATGGTCTTGGCCACCATGCTGCAGCTCAGTTTCAGGGTCTTGGCAATCTTCTTATAGCCTAGGCCATGTTTATGCAGAGCAACAATTCTTTTTTCAGATCCTCAGAGAGTTCTTTGCCCTGAGGTGCCATGTTGAATTTCCAGTCACCCGTATGAGAGAGTGAGAGCAATAACACCAAATTTAACACACCTGCTCCCCATTCACACTTGAGACCTTGTAACACTAATGAGTCACATGACACCGGGTAGGGAAAATGGCTAATTGGGCCCAATTTGGACATTTTCAATTAGGGGTGTACTCACTTTTGTTGCCAGCGGTTTAGACATTAATGGCTGTGTGTTGAGTTATTTTGAGGGGACAGCAAATTTACAGTTATACAAGCTGTACACTTACTACTTTACATTGTGTCATTTCTTCAGTGTTGTCACATGAAAAGATATGATAAAATATTTACAAAAATGTGTGGGGTGTACTCACTTTTGTGAGATACTGTATATATATATATATATATATATATATACATATAGATATATCTATCTATATATATAGATATATCTATCTCTCTCTCTCTATATATATATATATATATATATATCTACACACAGCGTATAGAGTGTACACTATATATCAGCGCATTCGCGGGTGTATATACGGTATATAATATAGTACACTTCACATGGTGTCTTAAAATATATACAGTCTAATATATATATATATATATATATATATATATATATATATATATATATATATATATACATACATATACACACACACACAGCATATTGAATGTACACTATATATCCGTGCATTCACAGGTGTACATACGGTATATAGTACACTTGACATGGTGTCTTAAAATATATACAGTCTAGTATATACATATGCACACAACGCATTGAGTGTACACTATATATCAGTGCATTCGGGGGTGTACGTACGGCATATAGTAGACTTGACGTGGTGTATTAAAATATATACAGTCTAGTATATATACAGGGTGGGCCATTTATATGGATACACCTTAATAAAATGGGAATGGTTGGTGATATCAACTTCCTGTTTGTGGCACATTAGTATATGTGAGGGGGGAAACTTTTCAAGATGGGTGGTGACCATGGCGGCCATTTTGAAGTCGGCCATTTTGAATCCAACTTTTGTTTTTTCAATAGAAAGAGGGTCATGTGACACATTAAACTTATTGGGAATTTCACAAGAAAAACAATGGTGTGCTTGTTTTTAATGTATCTTTATTCTTTCATGAGTTATTTACATGTTTCTGACCACTTATAAAATGTGTTCAATGTGCTGCCCATTGTGTTGGATTGTCAATGCAACCCTCTTCTCCCACTCTTCACACACTGATAGCAACACCGCAAGAGAAATGCTAGCACAGGCTTCCAGTATCCGTAGTTTCAGGTGCTGCACATGCCTTTAAAAAAGTTTTCAGTCCTCAGCACCCAGGCCAGATAGGTTCAAGCAACCATCGTCAGCGTCTGCATTATATGGTGCAGGAATATATAGGGGCAAGAGCAGACTTGGAGACCTTTCCAACTGAGCATCCACTGAGTTACTGGGTCTTGAGGATGGACCACTTGCTGAATATGCATTTGAGTTACTGGCCTGTCATGCACCCAGCATGCTTTTCGAACAGACATTCAGTGCTTTTGGAGGGTTTGTAACCGATCAAAGAGTGCGCCTGTCCACAGACTCGGTTGATAGGCTCACTTTTATAAAAATGAATCAGTCCTGGATCAGCAGCTATCAAGCCCCTGATGCTGATGCAACTGATTTAATTTGCTGGAGATCTGGGATCCCTTCAAGACTGCCACTGCTCCTATTCCTCCTTTCCTAAATCCAGAACGATATTTTGTATTTAGAGCACCACCAACACCCAAGGCCCAATTTTTCTGCACCTGGTTTATAGGGGCATGTCATAGCAATTGTTAAAATAATTTACAACAGCGGGTTCCATTCCTGCGCCCAACAAGAGTAACTGCAAGGGGTTACAGTGTTCTGGCACCGCCAACACCCAAGGCCCAATTTTTCAGCACCTGTTTGACTGGGGCATGTCATCACAATTTTTAAACTAATTTACAACAGCAGGGCCCATTCCTGCGCCCAACAAGAGTAACTGCAAGGGGTTACAGTGTTCTGGCACCGCCAACACCCAAGGTCCAATTTTTCAGCACCTGTTTGAATGGGGCATGTTATCACAGTTTTTAAACTAATTTACAATAGCAGGGCCCATTCCTGCTCCCAACAAGAGTAACTGCAAGGGGTTACAGTGTTCTGGCACCTCCAACATCCAAGAAACTATTTTTCAGCACCTGCTTGACTGGGGCATGTCATTACAATTTTTAACCAAATAAACAACAGCAGGTCCCATTCCTGCGCCCAACAAGAGTAACCGCAAGAGGTTACAGTGTTCTGGCACCGCCAACACCCAAGGCCCAATTTTTCAGCACCTGTTTGACTGGGACATGTCATCACAATTTTTAAATTCATTTATAACAGCAGGGCCCGCACGAAAATTAAACAAAAAAAAATTGCTTGGGGTTTCCCCCAAAGTCCGTACTATGCCCATCAAGTCTGGTATGGATTTTAAGGGGAACCCTGCGCCAAAATTAAAAAAAAATGACATGGGGTCCCCCCCAAAGTCTGTACCAGGCACTTCAGGGCCAAAATTAAAAAGAAAAATGATATGGGGGTCGCCCCCAAAATCCAAACCAGGCCCTTCAGGTCTGGTATGGATTTTAAGGGCAACTCCGTGACACATTTTTTTAAAAAATGGCGTAGGGGTCCCCCCAAAAACAGTTTTTGACAAGTCCTTTATTGTGTAAAATAGCTCTTCTTCTTTCTTCTTTCTTCCTCCATCTTCTCCTGTCCCGGTCCTTCTTCTGGTCTTCTGCTTCTTCTTATGGTCTCCTTCATTCCTCTCTTCATCTTCAATCTTCATCTTCTACCTTTTTCTTTCACTGCCCCGCTGCTGCAGCCATGCTGTCCGGAGGCACATCCCAGAATGGGCAGTCTGACATTTATTTTATAGGTAAGGGCGGGGCCACCCAGTGATGTAAACAAGTGACCCTGCCCCCTCCTGATGTCATTCATTGTCAGAGGGGACGGGTCAACCATATATGTCACTGGGTGGCCCCGTCCCTTCTTATAAAATGTCAAATTGAAGACCTCCCATTCTGGGAGACGCCTCTGCACGGCATGGCTGCAGCAGCGGGAGCGGGGGCGGTGAAAGAAGAAGGAAGAAGATTGAAGACAAAGAGAGAAAGGAAGAAGACCGAAAGATGAAGCAGAAGACCAGAAGAGGGATCGGGGCAGGAGAAGCTGGAGCAAGAAAGAAGAAGAGCTATTTTACACAATAAAGGACTTGTCAAAAACTGCCTCTTGTTTTTTGTACCATTTTACTCCTTTTTTGGTGAATGGGTAGGGGTACAATGTACCCCATAACTATTCACAAAGGTGGGGTCGGGATCTGGGGGCCCCATTATTAAAGGGGGCTTCCAGATTCTAATAAGCCCCCTTCCACAGACCCCCACAACCACCGGCAAGGGTTGTGGGGATGAGGCCCTTCTCCCCATCAACATGGGGACAAGGTGCTTTGAGGGCAACCTCAAAGAATCCTCCCCATGTTGAGGGCATGTGGCCTGGTATCGTTTGCCATGCCAGGGCTGTCTGATCGGATAAGGGTCTGGTTTGGATTTTGGGGGGACCCCTACGCCATTTTTAAAAAAAAAATTGGCACGGGGTTCCCCTTAAAAACCATACCAGACCTGAAGGGCCTGGTCTGGAATTTGGAGGGGACCTCCACGTAATTTTTTAAAAAATATTGGCATGGGGTTCCCCTTAAAATCCATACCAGACCTGAAGGGCCTGGTATGAACTGGGGGGGGGGGTTGGGCAACGCAATGCTTTTTGAGTGATCTTATATATATTGCCGGGACCGGCAATACATTACAGCCACGGTATTAAATGACAGTTTTTCCTTTGGAAATGTCATTTTGCTTTGGCTATGTTCTAAACATCCCAGAGGTACGCCCTTTTATAGACAGACCCCCAGACACAATATTTAAAGAAATATTTCATTTTTATTGTTTCAATTAAGTAATGCGGTGGTGCGGTTCAATGAAAGCACCTCATCCCATATATTTTTTGAATTTGATAAAGGGAAAAATATGGGGAAATGGGGAAATGTGTTGGGATTATTATGGTGCATATGATTTAGATCACAACAGAAAAAGTATATATAAAAACATTTGTTTTATTGGTACATGTTAAAAAGTTGGTACAATAATGAAGTGACAATACAAAATTCACTGTTTATGAAAAAGTAGTTCACATAGTTTATAAAGCAGGCATTGGTGGCACTGCATGATGGCGAATGTCCATCCTACATGTTTCGCCAGAATACGGCTTCCTCAGGGATTTTAAGCCATTATATAGTATTAAATGCTATGCAGGAGATAAAGAGAACAGAAATTTAACATACAAATTATACATAATATATTATATCAAATCCATACTAGTACTATAAGCTTAGCACCTCCTTGTAAGATGTTCACCCAGACGGCCTTTGCCCTTCACCTAGGCTGAGATTGCACTGGAATCCAAGCTACCATGCACGTCACACCAGGGTGGGGGAGCGCTGCATGCCCACAGACGGCTTCACAACGGCCAGCTAATTCATAAACTTTCTAAGAGACAATAACACAACAAACCACTTTAGACTAATAGCCCCATATCCAGGGATCATTATCATTGCAGTTGCCAAGGAGGGGATCACAATGTCACCCTCCGAGGTATTTGGCAATTTATGCCCAAACCATAACTTACGCAATTATTATATGAGGGTCGCTTCCAGAGGGCGCTGTAGGGATCTCACGGCTCCATGCAAGCTGATGTTAAGCCAACAAGGGCGGACTAGAAAATAGAAGTAAGATTGACATAAACTTGATAATACAGGGAAGAAAGACCATAACCATATTTAAACCTATAATTGAATACATAGCTAAGCATCCAAATTGCTATTAGCCTTCCAATTCTGCATGTGTAATAGCTATATATTTATTTGATTTGAAAAGGCCAATGGGACAGGGAGATAAATATGGCAAGGGATTTATAAATCCCTTTATACATAAATTTCTCGTAACTTCTTGGAGAATAGCTCCCAAGCATAGAGAAAAAGAAAGAGAAGCATAAGGCAGCCCTCAAAGAGTGGAAAAATAAATAAAGAAAGTAATTGCTTCCAAAGTGAAATCAGTTTGATAGGGACATGAGGGTATCTGCCTGGGCTCTTCAACATTCAATTAGCCTAACAGGAGCAACAAGCCCAACCATCCGTAGTATTCATGAATCTGACTTACCCAAAGACACAAAAGATCCTTGCAGCAGCAGCCCTCATACAACCGATCTGACAGCTTGATACACAAGCCGGCTTATGAAGCCGTCAGCTCGTGTCGGCGTGTGACGTCACCGACACGAGCTTGGACAAACAGACATCCCTGCGCATGCCCCCGCCCACCAGTCCACGCACCAGACTACAATCCCCATGGTGCCTTGCGTCTAGACGATTGATTAAAAAACTTTTTTTTGCATTGATACATGTCCCCTAGGGCAGGACCCAGGTCCCCATACACTTTTTAGGGCAATAACTTTCATATAAGCCTTTAAAATGAGCACTTTTGATTTTTCATGTTCGAGTCCCATTGATTTCAACGTCGTTTGCATGTTCGCACAGATTTTATGCCTGTTCGCAAGTTCTGGTGCGAACCGAACCGGGGGGGTGTTCGGCCCATCCTTAACATTGACAAGGGTCTGCTCTCCACCTCCTATAACCTATTGAATCAATGTGGAATGCTCATGTGTCTTAGATTTTTAGAGAGTGGGAGACAGAGTTGAAGTGCTTGTTCTCTGATTACCAGAGATGCTCCATGATGAGCCTGATACATACCTCCTCTATTTGCTCATAGAGACTATAATCTCTTAACAAGGTGGTATAGGGTCTTTAACCACTTCCACACTGCCTACCATATATTTACAGTGGCAGTGTGGATGCATCCCGCGAATCGCTGTCTAGATGACCTAGGCCTTGCTGATGGAATCATCACAAAATCGGAAGCTGCCTTTTTGCGTAAAGAATTCTATAAGACACCATATTTCTACCACCTACCTTGCTGTCAGATAGTAACCTTAGGGCTTCAGCTGTATATTTGTCCCTGTCCAATACCACTATCCGGCCCCCTTTATCGGCAGGTGTTGTTTTGTCAGGTAAGGAAGCAGTGGCTATGGGAGTGTTAACCCATGATCCACAATTGCGCCAGGCAATGCGAAAAGCTCAAGAGTTTAGTGTGAATTTTTCACTGATAGACCTTGTGAGAGATGGAATAGTCTGAGTATACGTTAGTTCTACTGACTTGGAAAATACCTACTCCTGGAGATCAATAGGAGAAGGTATTTCCAGGTTACGTGAGATGGGTTGTATAACTGGATTAAATACGTTTCCAGAATGGATGGGTCCAGATACTGAACCCTTTACGTCCGCTCTGCGCTCTAAGCTGATGAAGTCTGCGCCATTTAATCTCAGGGCTCCTTTATTGTCTTTGCTGGGAGGCCAGGGATTAACCGCTTGCCGACCGCTGATCGGCAATTGACGGCAACAAGGTGGCTCGTGAGCGCAAATCGCCGTCATACGACGGCGGCCGCGCTCACGAGCCTAGTGAGCGCACGCGCACCGCCAGAGGCGCGCCCGCATGCTCACTGTGTTCGGGGAGGGCCAGGGAGCGGGTGCGGCGGCTTCGATTGCCGCCGGCTACCCGCGATGGCCCCCCCGGAGCGAAGGAGCGGAGGTCCGTGTATGTAAAAACGGACCTCCGCTCTGTGTGAGGGGGAAGGGATGTGATCACAGCCTTCCTGTATACGAAGGCTGTGACCACTTCCCTTCCCCAGCTAGGGCAGTCCCCCTACAGTAAGAACACACCCAGGGAACACAGTTAACCCTTAGAGCGCCCCCTGCAGGTTAACCCCTTCACTGCCAATGACATTTACACAGTAATCAGTGCATTTTTATAGCACTGATCGCTGTATAAATGCCAATGGTCCCAAAAAAGTGTCAAAATAGTCCGACATGTCCGCTGAAATATCGCAGTACCGCTAAAAATCGCAGATCGCCGCCATTACTAGTAAAAAAAAAAAAATAATAAAAACCCCAAAAATGAATTCTCATCATCCGTAAACGCGACCACTTTTGCGCAAACCAATCAATAAACGCCGATTGAGATTTTTTTTATCGCAAATATGAGGAAGAATATAAATCGGCCAAAAACGGTGAAAAAAAATGTTTTTTTATATTTTTTTTTGGATTTGTATTTTAGCAAAAAGTAAGAAATTTGGGTTTTTTTGCAAAATGGTTGCTCTTCTTTTGTTTATAGCGGCGATCAGAAATGACGCAGAGGGGATCAAATACCACCAAAAGAAAGCTCTATTTGTGAGAAAAAAAGGACGCAAATTTCGTTTGGGTACAATGTCGCACGACCGCGCAATTGTCAGTTAATGCGACACATCGCCGAATCGCAAAAAGGGCTCCGGTCCTAAAGCAGCAAATCCTTCCAGGGCTGAAGTGGTTAAACAGCAAGATTCATGAAGCCACTACTCTCTTAAGCCAGTTGGGGGAGCTAGAGGAGACTAAAATAAAACCTGTCAGGGCAGTAGATAAGGTCAAGGCTACACAGGAAGAATACAAGCCGAAAAGAACAGAGAAGAAAGGGAATGGGGTAGAGAAGACAGGCGATGAAGAGAAAACCAGGCTAGTTATCTCTAGAAAACAAATGTGGGTGGACCTACTAAAGGCAGGAGTACCTAAAGATGAGATAGATGGGATTCCTACTGCAGAAATGCTGAAGAGGTGGAAACATTTAGTGGGGAAAACTGTCAGGGTTAGAAACACTACTCCTAGTGAGAATCACATCAGCCTAGATTTGGAGAAAACAGAACAGACCCCTCCTGTTAGCCCCAAACCAATTCCCAAAACTGCATATGAACCCAAACCCAAATCCCTTTATCCTGGGGAGGAGTTAGAGAGACTCAGAAAAGGGGATTGGGAGATTCCTTATCCTTTATGAAGGGAAGGTGGGTCTCCTGTAATAGCAGTGAGGGCAGTGACAGCAGGAGACCGACGCCCATATGCACTTGTCACTGTATGGTGAGGGAAGTCATCTTTGCCTACGCATGTGATGGCTTTAGTTGATACTGGAGCTGAAGTTACACTTTTGCAAGGAAATCCTTCCCATCACAAAGGAGAATTGATTTATGTAGAAGGTTTGGGAGGTCAAACCACACCAGCAGTTAGGACATGGGTGAAATTGGCTATTGGCAAGGGACTAGGATTTTGGACAAATGTTTTGGTATCAGAGTTACCTGAAAATATTCTTGGGATGGATGTACTTCAAGGTCAGTCTATTCAGATTGAGCGGGTTACATTCGGGTATCCTGATAAAGTGTATCTGGTTAGAGCGGTGAAGGCTGTGGTCAGAGGTCATGCGAAATGGACCCCTGTCTACATTCCTCCACCAGAGAAGCCAGTCTGTCTCAAGCAGTACTTCCTGGAGGCCACAAAGAAATTGGAAATACTATTCAAGAGCTGTTAAGAGTAGGGATCCTTAGACCTGCTGTAAGTCCTTTCTCGTCTCCCCTGTTCCCAGTAAAGAAACCCGATGGGACATATAGAATGCCTGTGGATTACAGAGGTCTAAACAAAGTGGTACCTCCATTGAAGTCAGCTGTACCGGATATGATCTCAATTGTTGAAAAAATTGCTAAAGAGGCAGGAGAATATCATGCTGTGATAGACTTGGCTAATTCTTTCTTTTCGATTTTGATAGACCCAGAGTGTCAGGACCAGTTTTCCTTTGTGTGGAATGGTCACTTTCACTGTCCTTTCACTGTCCTTCTGCAAGGCTATCTTCATTCTCCAACGATTTGTCATGGACTGATTGCCCGAGATTTAGGCACGCTGAATTTGAAAGTTGCTGTGTTTCACTACATTGATGACATCATGATCTCTGGAACAAAAGAAGATGTAACTGAAACACTGCACCTGCTGATACAGCACATGGAGAACAGAGGGTGGGCTATCAATAGAGACAAAGTCCAAGGACCTGCTACAGAGGTGAAGTTCCTAGGAATGATGTGGACTGGGCCACAGAGGAAAATTCCAGAGGCAGTTGTACAAACTATCCAGGTGCTGTCGCCCCCTACTACCAAAAAGGAGGCACAGAAGTTCATTGGAGTTGTGGGATTCTGGGGATCGTTCATCCCACATCTTGGTTGTGATTCTGAGGCCTATATACAATGTCACAAGGAAAAAGACTGAGTTCTCATGGGGTTCAGAGCAGCGGACTGCATTCCTTGCTGCTAAAGAAGCCATTTTGCAGCATCAGGGATTAGGACCCGTGAGAGTACCATTTCAGCTGGATGTCGTGGAGCAGGATGGTACCATATCTTGGAGTCTGTGGCAGCCAAATGAAAAGAAAGGACTGAGAGCAATACCTATTGGATTTTGGTCCAAACAACTGACAGGGGCACAGACGAGATACACGCCCCTAGAGAAGTACCTGTTTGGGGCCTACGCCACACTTCAACATGTAGAGACCATTACAGGAAAGGACACAGTCACCATCCATACTGCATTGCCAATAGCAGGATGTATGAGAGATAATGGACTGACCACTAGGGCAGCTGTAGCCCGGAACCAGACACTGATGAAATGGAAGTGGTACCTTCAAGAAAGAGAGAGTATTGCAACTGGGGATGTCAGAGACATTTCAAAACAGTTGGCAGGGCTTGTTACTTATACCAGCACCCAGCCAGAAGAAGAAATTCCTGTGCTGCAGTCACCCCCAATTCAAGAGGCTCCACCCTTTGAGTCTCTGTCAGAAGACATGAAGGAGTCAGTATGGTTCACTGATGGTTCAGCCATAGTCACCTTGTCTGGGCATAAATGGACTGCAGCAGCCTACAACCCAAGTACAGACACAGTCCTGCAGGAGACCAGAATTGGAGGGTACAGTCAGTATGCAGAGTTGAAAGCTGTAGTGATGACTCTTCAGGAGGATCCTTCTTCCCATGTCACTATCTACACTGACAGCTGGGCGGTCTTTAAAGGACTGACAACGTGGATGCCCACGTTGAAGTCGAATAATTGGAGGATTCATGGAAAGGTGGTGTGGGGAGGCAAGGAAGTCTGGGACTACATCTGGAAGGAAGCTTACTCCCGCACCATAAAAGTGGGGCATGTTGACGCACATGTGCCCTTGGTCCCAGACTTTGAGAACTATAACAGAGAGGTAGATGAAATTGCCAAAGTGAAAGCAGTTGTGCCAATTGATCCTGTTTTGATGAACTTGGCCAACTGGGCCCACAAGCAATCTGGACATTTGGGGCAGAAAGCAACATATGAATGGGCACAGTAGAGAGGATTGCCTATATCCATGGACATTATAAAGACTGTAATAGGTAACTGTACAGTGTGTGGAGAAGTGCGACAATGGCCATTGCAAAAGTACTCCACTGGGTCAATTAAGAGGGGAGAGAGGCCTGCAGAGATCTGGCAGATTGACTTCATTGGTCCCCTGCCCCAGGGAAACAATGGACTGAGATATTGTTGCACTGCAATGGACACCTATTCAGGAGTTTTGCGTGTTCATCCTTGCAAATGTGCAGATCAAGCCGCAACGCTTCAACTGCTCCAGAAACTTGTCGTTGCTCATGGTTGTCCAAAACAAGTCCAAAGTGATAACGGCTCACACTTCACCGGATCAACAGTACAGCAATGGGCAAAAGACTCTGGAGTGTACTGGTTGTGCTGCATCCCCTACCATCCACAGGCAGCTGGTTTGATTGAAAGATACAACGGGCTATTGAAGGACCAGATATGCACGCTTACACCCACACATACACTAAGGGGGTGGGATCGGGTCCTCACACAGGTACTAATGTTGTTAAATTCTAGGCCAATAGCCAAATGCACACCATATGAAAGGATGGTAGGGGCTGAGGTGCAGATTCCACAGCTGGAGTGCAGAGTTCAGAATTTACATAAGGTTCCTGAAAGAACAGGGCTTAATAGGTAAGATGCTACTGCTTCCCATGACATAGAAACCAAGAGTGATGTATCTGAAGCTGAAACCTATCTAGGAATGAAAGGGAATCTGGCAGGAAGGTTTAAGTTATATTTGCATTGGCAGATGAGCTTCAGAATAGTGGTTGGGACTCTGATTGGTTAGTGGATACTTCTCAGCAAGAGTGGAAAGTGAGGCTGTATAACATCAAACCTTCCAAAATAAACAGCAGTGATCTTCTGGGAAATATCAGTATATTTCCTCTCCTCCCTATTGATGTTCTTTGGGAGGATCAGAAGTTGATACAGACAGGTGGCAAAGTGTTGGTCAGAGATCCAGGCAAGAAGCTAGTTAGAGGAGAGATTGTAGCTGAAGGGCTAGAGTCTACTGTTTCTGTATTATTAGAAGGAACAGATAATCCGCTTTGTTTTCCACTCCACAGGCTGTCTCCAATTTGACACATGGGAAGACCAAAGAAAAACGATTACATGATGGACAGAATGATGGAAGACCGCAAGAGCTGTGGAGAGCAAGGCCTTTGATGTATTACAAGCCTGGACTTGCTTCTAAAGAACTTTAGAATGGATGTTCTAATGAACTTTTAACCAAAGACTGAAACACCTTCTCAGTGACAGAAATATGGGAGGGATTGCATTCAAGAAAATTAATGTTTTGTATGAGTTATTAGTTTATGTGGAGTCTGAGAGAAAAATCAAGGGCGGAATGTGTTGCGTTTGATATAAAATATATTTTATCTGAACAAATGATTTATCTATCAGACTTATTTTAACAGATTTGAGGATGCTTCTTAAACAAATGCCTTGGTAACACAGGCTGTCCTGAAACAATGGGACAGTTATCAGTTCATTGCTAAGGTAAATTAGTTTGTTACAATTGTTGTTTTACAGTTTGACAGTTGTCTCTATAGATACTGTAAACAATTATATATATATATATATTTGTTATGGCAGAGTGCCATCTTGAGGTAGGATTTGGGAATACACAGGCATTGGGCAGTTACTCCGTCGTCAAGGTACGCAAACCATTGTCAACAGAAGCCCATATAAATGTTTCCAGAAATAAGCTCAGTAGAGCTCACTCTCACCATGGATTAACATCGAAGGACTCATCTGTAAAACTAAGGAAAGTGCCTGGTCTCCAGAAGAATCAATGTCAACGGAGATCACGAACACAGCAACTGAAGCTAAGTAACATTTAAGTGTATTTCTACTGTTACATTGTCATCTTTATGTGAATTTACAATGAATCGAAGTCAACGACACAAGCACTAGAGGCAACTGTAACTAA
>BLSH010028209.1:132545-159814 GCA_018402905.1 Glandirana rugosa | reverse complement strand
ACATTTAGACCGGACTCACACAGCCATTCATATACTTCTTTTTTTGAATAGGCCTCAATACAAAAAAAAAAACAATGTTGGCTACCTCCTCCTACTCCTCTACCACCGCCACTTCCACCTACACTGCCACGGTCACGGCCTAGTCAACCTCTAGGCTCCTACTCCACATCCACCCCCCTTCCTATTTTTTTATTTGATTTTAATTTATTTTCCCTATCCCCATTTTTTTGTAGGGCACTTGCCCTAGTTTGAAGATGATTTTAGAACAGTTATATGGCTTCTACCGTTAATTAATACTTTTCAGACACAGTTTGAAGATGATCCACATTCACCTCCATTTTTGCATTTTTTATGTTTTTATTTTTTTTTAAATATTTAAAGTTATTTCCCTGTCCTCATTTCTTTGTAGGTCACTTGTCCCACCATTACCCCCATTTCCTTCCTTTTGCAGCCCTCTAGGGATTTCCAGGACTTTGTTACAGCCAATTTTGTGCCTAAAAGTTCGGGTCCCCATTGATTTCAATGGGGTTCGGTGTCCGTGCGATCGTTCGGGTTCCGTCCGGACCCGGACCCGGACTTTGTCCCGAAGTTCGGCCGGACCAGCAGAACCCGAACTTCCAGAGGTTCGCTCAACTCTAGTAACCAGTTTCAGTTTCATATTTTATATGAGCCATTGTGAAGCATCCATTACTTGTTTTGTGGAGCAGTTCTGGCTAGAACCAATCCAAGCGAGCAAATGTAGTATATTGTAAGTGTAATGAAAGCTGCCTAGGTGCATATTATAGATTGGACGTACACTATATTACCAAAAGTATTGGGACACCTGCCTTTACACGCACATAAGCTTTTTTTTTCTACAATAAGTTTTTATTTGGTTTAACAAGAAATAATACAATAGTACATTGAAGTATTAAAAGTAAATAATATTACATGGGTCAGTAATATATCATCAAATCATCATGCTGAGTACAGTACCTACATCGCTCAAATATAAAAATACGCAATTTCAGAGTATCAATTGGTTCATTAGAACATAATTATGCACTTGGCCAAATGTACCAAGATGCTTGAAACTTGTTGAGTGACAAAGAATTGAGGGCTAGTAGTTTCTTAAATGTTTTGTTCATGTTAACCATGTCAATTACCTCTGAGAGATTGGAAGCTTGTTGACTTCCATTTTTTTTAGAATTAAGGATCGGGCTGCAAGTAGTATGTGTGTGAAAACTTGCCAACATTCTTAGGGGTATCTATTTATTCCTAGGTTCAAGATGGCTAGCTCTGGGCTAGGTTTAGAGAGCGCACCTGTGCAGGATGATAGTAGTTTAAACGTTTGATTCCAGAAACTTGTTAACGCAGGTCATTCCCACAACACATGTAATAAGTTCCCTACTTGGCCACAGTTCTACCAGCATAAGAGTGAATGTGTGGAGGAGGACTTTGCCAACCTTTAGGGTGTATAATACCATCTGTTGGTGATCTTTATCTTTTTTTTATCAACAGAACTTTATCTTTTAGGCTAGGTTCACACTGCTGCGGTGCGAATTTAATACGATTGCGATGCAAGTTTTTTCAGTTCAGACACAAGTGCGATTTCTACATGTGTTGGTGCGAATCTACCGCAAAGCTGTAGCTGGAGTTGGAGGGGGAAGCTATCGCAGTGATGTGAATGGGAGATTGCGTTTTCAATCCATTTTCTATTGTAGTCTATGGAGCTGAATTCGCAACGCACTGCATCGCACACGGATCAAACTCGCACAGGACCCTTTTTCTTCACGGATTAGATTCACAAGGCATCAGTGTGAACTGCACTGGTAGAACACTATATTATTGGAGATGACTTGTGAATTTAATCTATCGCAACGCAATCTATTTGCAGTACAGTTCGCAGCAGTGTGAACCTAGCCTTATTGTAAATGTAATGAAAGCTACCTAGGTGCATATTATAGATTATATATTATTATATATTATATATCTACTAGCATAAGAGTGAATGTGAGGAGGAGGACTTTGCCAACCTTTAGGGTGTATAATACTATCTGTTGGTGATCTTTATCTTTTTTTTTATCAACAGAACTTTATCTTTTATTGTAAGTGTAATGAAAGCTACCTAGGTGCATATTATAGTTTGGACGTACACTATATTACCAAAAGTATTGGGACACCTGCCTTTACACGCACATAATCTTTTTTTTTTTCTGCAATAATTACCTAGGGATAATTCCCAGTGGGAAGAGCAGTGTGAGGCCTTATTCTGGAGTAGAGAGCATTCCTCTACTGGTCTGGCGTAAATGAGCATTCTAAGTCCTTTTCCCATTTTTGCATTGGATACGTTTTGCAAAACGTGTTTTTGTTTTGTAGTATGTCATAGAAAGTGGATATACCTTTGGAATTGTTACCTATAGAATGGTAAAAGTTCCATGCTCTTTGATGCATGAGTAACCTCTTTAAAGGGTTTTTTAGCAAGATAGTGTAGTATGCGGGTAAGTGTAAATGTTGTTGTTGGTGTAGGCCAAATTCTCCTATCAGGGATTCCTTGGTTTTGAGCTGGTCTCCGTCGTATATTTGAAGAACTTCTGATATGCCACCTCTGAGAAGAGGGCTGGTATCTAACATAGGGATCATGTCATGTAGGAAGTAAATGGGGATTGTTACGTTCTGCAATAGGTCATAGGAATTTTGGTGCTCGGATAAATGTCTCCAAGCTTTAAGGGATGCCTGTATGTGATGGGGAGAGTAGCAACGTCCCAGGTCTTCCATACATCGCTTAAAAGCAGTGAGCGAAGGTCTCTGGTGGGAGAAAGATTCTCCTCTATCTCCACCCAGAGGGGAGTTTCACCTTTACCAAGCCTATGTTAATATGATCTAGGTGCACTGCCCAGTAATCGTTTAGTATGTCTGGCATGCCTGCTCCCTCTAAGGATTTATGCCTGGTGTTTATGCCTGGTGAGGACAGAGCTTGCGCATCTTGCCCTCTTTCCCTTCCATATAAATTTGCAGAGAACACTTTTCATACTTCCCAGATGTTTAAGTGGGAATGGGAATGAACGATTCCTGAAGAGTTAGAGAATTTGGGGTAATATATTAATCTTAAATGCTGCAAGTTTACCTCCCAAGAAAGCTCTATGTGGGAGATTCTGTCTAGTTCTTTAGTTATTGTTGTAAGTAAAGGTTTGACATTAGAGGGAATTCGTTGGGAAGTGTTCGCTGTTCGGGTGATGCCCAGGTAACGTATTACTTCTGTGCTCCACGGGAAAGGGAGTAGGGACTGTAGTATTTGTTTCGTGGGAGAACTTACCCCTACGTCCAAAATTACTGATTTTGAGGTATTTACTTTAGAGTAGGAAATATTACTGAATTGCTACAGTTCTGGGTGGGCCATAGTGAGAGACTGTGTCGGATCAGTCAACATTAATATAATGTCATCGGCAAAAAGGTTTATCTTGTGCTGATAGTTTTGGAAGGAGAAACCTTTGATTGGTGGACGGGAACAGATGGATTCCCGAACAGTTCTATAATTAGATTAAATATGGTGGGGGAAAGTGGGCACCCCTTCCTAGTCCCATTAGAAATATTAAATGCTTTAGATAGGATACCTGACGTGTAAACCCGTGTAAACCCGTGCTGAGGGGCACGAATACAGTGAGAGTATTGATGACCTGATAGCACCAGAGAATCCAAGTTTCGATAACACCTGGGACATACTGTATACTGCCAATGCATCCTATCGAACGCCTTCTCTGCGTCCAAAGCTAGAAGTAGAGAAGGATTTTTTCTGCATAGTTAATCACAATAATAATCCTCCTTGTCACATCGGACATTTGGCGACCTGCCACAAATCCCATTTGGTCTTTTTTAATCAGATATGAAACAATCTTCATGGCGTTTGGCCACAAGTTTTGCAAAAATCTTTACAACACAATGTAGCAAGGGTATCGGACGGAAATTAGTCGGGTTGGTTGGGTCCTTCCCTGGTATGGGAAGGGTAACCACATATTCTCTCAACATCTCCAGGGGAAGGGAAGATGCCTGTTTGGCCTTAATAAAGACGTTTATTAGGTGAGGACATACCTCTTGGTGGAATAATTTGTAATACTCGTTAGGGAATCCATCAGGACCTGGGTTTTCCTGTTGGGGAGAGACATTATGATTTTGGAAAATTCAGGGTGGGTGAAAGGGGCATTTAGTTCTTGGAGATGTTCCTAAGATAGAGTAGGTAGAGCTACTTTGTCCAGAAATTGTTGTATATCAGAGGTATTTAACAATTAGTGGAATAAAGTTTTCTTGGCAGTACATCCACCACATGGTGGGATTGTGGTGAAAAAGTGTAAGTGCATGCCACATCTTATATTTAAACTTTTGGACATAAATCAGTGATATACTAAGAAAAAACGGACTTTAAAGGCATGCTAGATAAAAAATATTGTAAACTTTATTTGTTGCAAAAATTGGCATCCATATGCCCAAGTGAAGACAAATAACATCTAAAATTGTTGTTTTTTTTTTTTTAAATACATTTTATTAGAGTTTTACACAGATACAGTTACAAAACTGTGCAGGTGTACATGAAAATGCAACAAAACCATGCAATTAGCAGTGGAACTGGTACAAGTAATAACATTGTGGTTGAGAGATGAGACAAACGGTATCAAGGCACATTATAATAGCTAATATGGTCTGATTGCCGACCGTCCAGGGGGGTGGGTGTGCTCCGCCCTTGACTGGTGGGCAAGTGGGGGGGAGGGTGGGGTGGGTGGGGGTACGGTCAGCCTTTTCAAGACTAAAAACTCAACGTAGGGTCCGGGAAGAGCACAACACAGGTAATAATAGCCTTCTGAAGCCGGAGTTTCTTTCAGAGGTGTGAGTCCGTTTCAGGTACGTTCTGGTGATGGCGTATGAGTGCATTCTGGTGAGAGTTCTTAGGGCTGGTTTGAAGATTGAGAGGGTCATTTAGGGTGGTTGGTTAGCCAGTGGGAAGCCTTTCTCCTGTGCGTACCTCGCCCATTTCTTAATGAACTTAGAGCGGATGTTAGGATCCGGGGAGGATAAGTCCAGTTTGTCTAGTTGATAGATATGTAAGAGATCTTTGTGTACCTCTAGTATTGTTGGAGGGGTGGTGGATGTCCAAGACCTCAGAATTGCTCTCCTGCCTGACATGTAACAGGTGATTAGCCAGGATTTATGGAATTGAAGTAGAGACAGAGTTTTCTTGTCCACAGTTGCGGATAGGGGGGTAAAGGAGCCGAAGAGTAGCAGATATATATTTCGGTGTGGAGGAAGACCGGTTGTTTGGGCGGCCAGAAGCTCCAGGTTGTTCCAAAAGTTTACAATGGCTGGACAGGACCATAGCCTATGGATCAGGGAGGGTTTGGGGGATTTGCAGTATGGGCATTGTGATCCCCCAGGGTGATCAGGGGAACGTAGATGTGGTATGTATGCCCGGTGTACAATTTTGAATTGCTGTTCCCTCCAAAACTCATTGGTGATATGGGCACAGGTTGTGTTGTATCCATGGAGTATGTGTTCGCCCGCTAACGGGGAGCCTAGAATGGGGTTCCAAGCCTTGAACATCAGAGAGTGCGAGGAGAGCTTTGATGCGTTCACCAGTGGTTTGTAGAGGTCTGAGATTTTGTGGCAGTCGGCCATTAGTATGCGGCCCAGAATGGAGGTTTGAACTCGACCATCTCTTGATGGGCACCGGCTGGTGGCAAAGCTGATAGCCTGGAGGATGAAGAGGCTATGATATGTAGGCAGGTCAAAGTCCTTGCAAAGCTGATTAATGGGAAGAGGGTGGCCCGTTGTGGCATTGAAGAGTTGGGCGAATCTGGTGAGACCCTTGGAGGCCCAGGCTGAGTCAAAGCGGTTAATGCTGGCTTGCGGAAAGAGGGGGTGTCCCTGGATGGGTAACAATTTTGAGTAACATGGGGTAGTGCCTACTATCTTACAGGTCTCTCTCCAGGTGACTAACGTGTCTCTTAAGAGAAGGTTGTTCCGAAACTGTGGGGGAATGTCCTTGGTCTGACAGTGGAGTAAAGCGGCCAGATTGAAAGGGTGGACCATCTTCGATTCGAGGCCGAAATTTGCATATCTCGTGGTTTCTCTGAGCCAATCTAACCCCACTCTCAAAAGGCAAGAGATGTTGTAAAGCCTAGTGTTGGGGAGACTGACTCCCCCTAGGTGTTTGGGTGGGAAGAGTTTTTGTATGGAGATGCAGGGTTTCCTTTTCTTCCATATAAAGCCTGAGATAGCTTTGTGAAGTCTGGTGACATCAGTGTGTTTAAGGAGTAACGGGATTGTTTGGAGAGGATAGAGGAGTTTTGAGAAACTAGTCATTTTGTAAAGGTGACATCTCCCAAAGAATGACAGAGGGAGTTTTGCCCAGCTATCTAGCTCTGAGATCATCTTATTAATCGTTGGGGTGAAGTTTAGTGCATAGATGGATGAGGGGGACTTTCCAATGTGTATGCCTAAGTATTTGATATATTTATTGGCGATCGTGAGGGGCGTAAGAGCTGCCCAATCTGGTGGGCGAGTGTGGAGGAGGGGGAGTATCTCACTTTTTGCAAAGTTTATGCGCAATCCAGACATAGTCCTGAACTTGATGAAGATGTCTATGACTACTGGTATGTCTGCTTGGGGCTCATTGGTGAAAATTAAGATGTCGTCGGCGAAGAGGGCCGTTCGCACCTCTCCCCCTTCAATGGGGATGCCGTGTAGGTCTGGGTGGGAAAGTAAGAAGCATGACAATGGTTCTATGGCTATATTAAAGAGCAGGGGAGATAGAGGGCAGCCCTGTCGTGTCCCCTTATGGAGTCTGATGGGGCTGGAGAGGAGGCCCGCTGCCACCACTACTGCCTCGGGAGCCGAGTACATTTCACTCACAAGATGTAGGAAGGGGCCCGCGAAGCCCATTTTTTTCAGGACCATTTCTAGCCATTGAAAACTAACATTATCGAATGCCTTTTCAGCATCTAACGTGATAGTGGCTTTGTCTCCGGAGGGATCCTCTCTGGCACTCTCCAGCACCATCAGAACCTTCCTGATGTTGGCAATGGCATACCTGCCTTTTGTGAACCCCCGACTGCGCCGGGTGTATGATTGAGGGCACTATGTTGGCAAGCCTATTCGCTAGGATTTTGGATTAAAGTTTGGAGTCTAGGTTTAGGAGTGAGATTGGGCGGTATGCCCCGGGATCTGAGGGGTCCTTGCCCTTTTTATGAATCAGTTTTATGTGGGCTCGGAAGCCAGAGGGGAGGTATTTATTGCCCTGTAGAATGTTTTGATATACTTCCTGGAGTGGGGCTATCAGAGTGTCTGTCGCCAGCTTATAAAACTCTGGGGTGTAGCCATCGGGACCTGGAGCTTTTCCAAGGGAGAGTGATTTAATTGCATTACGAATTTCCTGATCGGTTATGGGAGAATTAAGTTGGGCCAGGGCATCACCATTGACTAGGGGCAGATCCAGGTTGCTTAGAAAGTTCTCTGCTGCTTGAGTATCGATCGGGTCTTGGCTATACAGGTTTGCAAAGAATCTTTCCAGGATTGCGTTGATGTCCTGTGGCGAGGATACAAGATCACCCGCTTCTGTTTTTAGTTTTGTTATGTGTGTGGGGGAGTAGGGGCCTTTACATAAGTTTGCTAGCAGTCTGCCTGGTTTGTTGCCATATTTGTGGTATTTTAAGTCTTGGGCCGATTTGAAGAGTCTTTCCTGAGCTGCTGCCCACTGATCAAAATGGGTTTTGGCGAGCCTCCAGGCTTCTCTATTAGATTTTGTGTTATGTCGTGCTAGGGTTAATTGAGCTTGTCTCAACTTCCTGCTAGTTTCTAAGTCGTTTTTTTGGACATGTCTCTTGTGTCCCGCAGCGTAGGAAATTATTCTACCCCGCAGGACTGCCTTACCCGTATCCCAAAAGAGGTTTGGGTCTGAAGTGTGAGCTTGATTAGTGGCGGCGTACTCTGTCCATGTGTCACTGATGATTTTGCGTAAGTTTTCATCTTTTGCTAGGTGATTCGGGAATCTCCAGAGAGGGGTGTTACCCTGATATGTCAAACCTGGAAGGTCTACCGAGATTGGGGAATGATCTGAGAGCACCATACTTTCTATCCTGGGGTCAGATGCAAGTGGGAGAAGAAGGGGGTTAAGGAAGGTGTAGTCTATCCTGGACCATGCTGAGTGAGGGGGAGAGAAGAAAGTGAAGTCTCTGGCTTCCGGATTTGTTAACCTCTAGAAGTCTACTAGTCGCATGCTGTCTGCGAACTGCTCTAGGGGGGAGGGAGTATTGGTTGGCAAATTTGTCGCGGTAGTGTCTCTTTTTGGGGACCTGTCTTCCAGAGGGTTAACTACCTGATTGAAGTCTCCTGCTATTAAGTGGGGTAGGTGTGAGAAGGGAGCTATGTGGGCGGACAGTTCCTGAAAGAAAGATTTTGTGGGCGCGTTTGGAGCATATACATTTGTGATGGCCCATTTCCTGGTGGGTGAAGAGAATATAGCTGTGATGTAGCGGCCATTGGTATCTGAGTGGATTGCTTCTATTTTACTCTGTAGGTTTCTGTGAATGAGTACAATGACCCCTGCCTTGCCTCTAACTGCCGGGGAGCCCACCACCTGGCCTACCCATAACCTCTTCATCCGTTCAAAGTCTGCCGTTGCGAGGTGTGATTCTTGTAGTAAAGCGATGTCTGCTTTAAGCCTCTTAAGGTGGCGGAGAATGGCCATGCGCTTACTGGGTGATCGTAGACCCTTAACGTTCCACGAAACTATTTTATGACCTATATCTGCGATTAAGGTGGGTCTTCTATGCGGATAATAGCGTTGCCGAGTGTACCTGGGTAGTGTGTGCTGAGGAGGGTAACGTGGTTACCATGGGAGTAGGGACATGGTAATGGCTGGACCGAGGGATGAGGGTTGAGAGAGTGGGGATGGACATAGTTTGAGTATATAGTCGAGCAATCCGCTATACTGTGGGAAAGGGTGAAACATGGAAGACTGAACTTCGCTTTTTTCCTCATGTGCACTGCCCAATCCGAACAGCGTGACCGGGGTGGAGTTGGTTGTTGTGGATCCACATGACAAATGAGGTGAGTAAGTGGGATTGTTAGGAGCTCGTCTCCCTTGCGTTTAGCTTGCCACCGGGTTAAAGTTCTTTGTCTTTGGGGGGGGGGCACGACGGACGGATACGGCCTGGAAAGGAACCATGAGTTTGCTAGGCCAACCCGTAGGATGATCTGAATAGGGTAGTGAGAACGTGTGTCTACAAGAACAACATGTAACTTCAAACAGTAGGGTGCAGGTCAAACTTACGTGGCCTGGGTCGTCTTGACCAGTGTTAAACTGTTAGTAGTAGTTAACCTGGGTATTGAATGCTGTATCGGTGAGTAGTGCCATGGCTTCAAAAGGTCAGGTTAAGATTTGGATCCGCGGCTCGAGGAGTCAACCAGGCGCATTCTCTTGGCTGGGTCTCTTCTCGGGCTCCGTTGCTCTCTCGGGTCCCCGAGATGTGGAGCACGTAGGGGCGCTGTGGTATCCATGGGGATGTGCATCTGTGAGTGCAGGAATTGCAGAGCTTCCTCCGGGTCCGTGAAAGACCATGGGTTACCTTTTTGGTCTGTAAATTTGAGAATTGCTGGGAAGGTGAGCGTGAATTTAATTTTCTTCTCTAATAATATTGCGCAGGTGGGCTGGAAGGCTTTGCGTTTTCTGGAAACTTTCTGGGAGTAGTCCACAAACAATAGGAGTTTATGGCCGTCTATGTGCAGGGCTTTAGCGTTGCGGAAGGACCGTAAGATGTTGTTCTTGTCTGCATAGTTGAGGTAGCGAGTGATCACCGGGCGTGGGGTTCTCCGCTCGTTGGCGGTGGGCCCCATCCTATGTGATCGTTCCACAACGCAGGGTCGGTTGATGCCTAAAGCAGCAGGTATACAGTTGGTGCATATATCCAGCAAGGCCTCCTGGTGTACAGTTTCTGGCAGGCCAATAATTCGCAAATTGTTCCTCCTGCTGCGATTTTCCAAATCATCGATTTTTTCCAAGAGGAATTGCTGTGTTTGTTTCAATTGCTGCATGTCTGTATAAGAGTTTTGAACATCTTCTTCAATATCTGACACTCTAGATTCCAACTCGCCGATTCCAGAGCTGCGGTTATGGAAGGGGTCAGGAGAGCCGCTACAGCCTGCGCCAGCCCTTCTAGTTGAGTGTCTGATTGTGAGGGGAGAGCTTGCAGTGGTTGAGAGGCGCTGTGGGGCTCCGAGGTCTGTCCTGCCGTTGGAGCCTGTGTGTGAGGAGGCCCGTCCGCCATCTTGCCTGGCGCCACTCCCACTGTCTCTGATCCGGATTTCTGTGTAGCGGAGCCGTGAACAACGTAACGGTCCATCCGCGCTGTGCCCCGCACACGAAGGGAGGCGGGTGGGAGAGGTTCCCGAGTCAGAGGGATATTAAAGCCGGGTTTAGTATGCCGTTTTCCCCGGAGCCGCCGTTCCTCGCTCCTTCACATGAGGCGCAGGAACTGGAAGTCAAAATTGTTGTTTTAAAAGACATGTATATATCCCAAACACATTGTATGTTTTGTTTTGACAACGACCTTTTGGGTCCAAGAAACCCCTTGGATTCCCGAGGGTAATCGACCACTACGGTCGAATCCCAAGGGAATCAGCTAGAGGATAATCCACAAATTTCTGGGATATGTATCCAACCGTAACCTAATACCTCGATACATCAATATACATATATACAGTTGGTAAACAATAATATGAACATGTGATTGGCTTAGGTTATGCTGATGTAGCTCCCAGTGGTTTAGATAGGTGATCATTTCTGTTTTACTTTGCTCAACTAGTTTCGCGCTCATACACTCTGCGCTTCATCTGGAGCTCAAAAAGCAATCTAGTAGAAGACATATATGTTAGGATCAAAACACGTCCCCACACGCACATAAACTTTAATGGCATCCCAGTCTTAGTCTGTAGGGTTCAATATTGAGTTGGCCTACCCTTTACAGCTACATCAGCTTCAACTCTTCTGGGAAGGCTATCTACAAGGTTTAGGAGTGTGTCTATGGGAATGTTTGACTATTCTTCCAGAAGCGCATTTATGAGGTCAGGCACTGATATGGATGAGAAGGCCTGGCTTGCAGTCTCCACTCTAATTCATCCCAAAGGTGTTCTATCGGGTTGAGGTCAGGGCTCTGTGCAGGCCAGTCAAATTCTTCCACCCTAAACTCGCTCATCCATGTTTTTATGGACCTTGATTTGTGCACTGGTCCAGATAATTTGATTGAAGGGGAATTAGGGTGTGGGGTTACTTTTCAGGTCTTTGGCTTGGCCCCTTGGTTCCAGTGAAGGGAACTCTTAAGGAGTCGGCATTTCCCAACTTTGTGGGAACAGTGTGGCGATGACTGCACACCAGTGCACAGTCCATAAAGACATGGATGGTTTGAGGTGGTTGAACTTGACTGGCCTGCATAAGTCCTGACCTCAACCAGAAAGAATACCTTTGGGATGAATTAGAATGGAGACTGCAAGCCAGGCCTTCTTGTCCACATCTGTGCCTGTCCTCACAAATGCGCTTCTGGAAGAATGGTCAAACATTCCCATAAACACACTGCTAAACCTTATGGACAGCCTTCCCAGAAGAGTAGAAGCTGTTATAGCTGCAAAGGGTGGGACTAAGAGTAGAATGTGCGTGCAAAGGCAGGTGTCCCAATAACTTTGGTAATATAGTGTATATGCTGGATGGGTGAAATGCCTCTATGATTGCCATGATAGAAAGGGACTATGTATTTTAAATGGGACTCTGAGGGCCTCTGGTCATTGTAACATTTACAAATACTCTGCAGGATTTTGTCATCTGTTGCAAGAACTCTGCGGGCTCCTTTCTGTGTTGGAATCAAATAATGTGGCAAAAGAACCATGCTGCTATGGAGATTTGTTTTACAACAATAAATTCATCTATATATCAATGACAAGGCCATTTTTTGCTATTTAGCACTGCATTATTTTAACTGGTAATTGTGCGGTCATGCAACATATTTTTGCACACACAAATAGAACTTTCTTTTAGTGGTAATTGATCACCACTTACCTAATTCACTTCCAGTTCCCGTGGATCCAACTTCCAGTGATTTGGAACGCACACTGCAATTCAGAGAAACGGCACTCTCTTTGAATTTGGCTGGCTGTACATGTTGGTGCTGACTTATAAAACCTTATAATTTAAGTGCGCACTTGTCACTTTTATTCTGAAACTTTATGTCGCAATAAACAGGTTGCACTATCATGTATGCATTGTGTTTTATCTCAAGCTTATCTGGCATGTCATTAGAGAGAGGGAGTTTGAATTAAGATAGCCTCTTCAGACATACAGGACATCTCAAGGATTTTTGATTGTTATAAGGCTTTTTTTAAAAAAAAAAGAGGAGGAGAAGAGGAGATTAAGGGGGATATGATCAACATGTACAAATACACAAGAGGTCCTAATAGTGAACTTGATGTTGAGTTATTTACTTTAAGGTCTTCATAAAGGGCAAGGGGACACTCTTTACGTCTAGAGGAAAAAAGATGTCATCTCCAAATACAGAAAGGTTTCTTCACAGTTAGAGTTGTGAAAATGTGGAATAGACTCCCTCCAGAGGTGGTTTTGGCCAGCACAGTAGATTGCTTTTAAAAAGGCCTGTATTCTTTCCTTAATGTAAATAATATAACTGGGTACTAACATTTTTAGGTAAAGTTGATCCAGGGTGAATCCAGGAGGATCTGGATTTTGAGTTAGTCTACTTGACCGTGGTTTGGTTTCAACAGAACCGAACCCCTCATTTTCCACTTCTTGATCAGAGTTTGAACACTGCTGATTGGCATTCTCAATTCCTCTGATATCTTTTTATATCCCTTTCCTGTTTTATACAGTTCAACTACCTTTTCCCGCAGATCCTTTGACAATTCTTTTGCTTTCCCCATGACTCAGAATCCAGAAACATCAGTGCAGCACTGGATGCAAGGGTCTGTCAGGAGTCCAGAAACGTATTGACCTTTTACACACATACACTAATTACAAGCAAACAGATCACAGGTGAGGATGGTTACCTTTAATAGCCATTTAAACCCCTTTTGTGTGCATATTATCAGGCCAAAATCACCAGGGTATGTACACTTTTGATCAGGGTCATTTGGGTAGTTTATGTTGTCATTATGATTTAAAAAGAGTAAACACAGTAGATTGATAATATATGGCTTCAGCCAAATACTAACCATTATGTTTTGTGTTATCACTCATATTCTCTGAAAAATAGCCAAGAAATCAAAAATTCTGCCAGGGTATGTAAACTTATGAGCACAACTATATATACTCCTGTTTTACATTTTTTGGTTTACATCTTAAATAATAATATTTTTTGGCTCACATTTCTACTGTTTTTTCTGGACATGAGGTTGCGGTCACAAGGTTGATTTTATGGATTTCAATATGTTATGATAATTATTTTTGAGATAATTTGTATCTCAATTTGTACAAGTACTTTTGCTGTACCTGTAGGAGCCGCCCACCCACTGTAAAATGTGGGTAAATTCATTATAACTTTGGGTGTCTCCGGGGATAATATATTCTCATCAAACAGATTTGATATATCTTTTCTTTTATGTTTTAGTGCCATAATGTGTGAGAAGCACAGCCACCGTGATTTTAAATGATCAGATACTGTAATTTGAAGGTGTAACAGCAAAAAATGCATGTCTATGTCAATCACACTGATAAAATACATACTCCTAATATTGCTTCTAAGTTGATGTACTAGGGCAGACACAAGTCTTTAGACATTAATGGCTGTGTGTTGAGCTATTTTGAGGGGACAGCAAATTTACACTGTTATACAAGCTGTACACTCACTACTTTACCTTGCAGCAAAGTGTCATTTCTTCAGTGTTGTCACATGAAAAGATTAATGAAATATTTACAAAAATGTGAGGGGTGTACTCACTTTTGTGAGATACTGTACTCAATCCTATACCCACAGTTGATCCAGAGGAAGACGAAAAACCCCAGCATGATTCAATTTACTACAGCAAGGGGTAAAATTCCATCCTAATCCCCCGAGAGGCAATCAGATTTCCCCTGGATCAACTTTACCTATAAATGTTAGTACCCAGTTATATTATGTAGATCAATAATCCAGGCCTTTCTTAAAGCAATCTACTGAGCTGGACAGAACCACCTCTGGAATGAGTCTGTTCCACATTTTCACATCTCTTACTGTGAAGAAACCTCTCCGTATTTGGAGATGAAATCTCTTTTCTTCTAGGCGTAAAGCCTGCCCCCCTTGTCCTCTGTGATGATCTTAAAGTGAATAACTCAACACCAAGTTGATCATACCCCCCCTTAAGCTCCTCTTCTCAAGAGAGAATAAATTCAATTCATCTAATCTAGCCTCATAGCCAGTGGCGGCCTGCCCATAGGGGGCGCAAGGGCGCCGCCCCCCAGCTGGACGCAATAAGAAAAAGTCCCTTAAAAAAAAGGTCTTTTAAGTCTTTAAGTGCTCTGTATTCAGGCGCCAGACACAGTGCACTATGGGAAGCGTGATGTCATTGCAATCATGTGATTGCAGGTGACACATTTCAATTGCAGGGTTTAATGCTGCCTTGTTCACTAAGCTATGCGCCTCAACCCTCCTGTTTTTTGAGGGCTTTGTCAATCAAGACAAATCCATCCAGACGCAGTCCATGAGTGGTGCTTTTTTTTTCGGAGCCACGTCGCCACTTCCGGTTTTGCTATGCCAGTGAGAAACCGGAAGTGACACAACGGCTCCTTTCCTGGAAGGCACGGCCCAAGCGGTTCCTGAGGAGTGAGGAGAGTCGGTCAGTAATCACTGCAGCCAGCTAGCCTAAGCCTACACCGTTATTTTTTTATTGCCCACAGGCTGTCCGTCCTGTGTATATTTTAAAGTGGACATATATAATGCCTTGTCTTTAAAAAAATGTATTTTATTATTTATATAATATATTTATAAAGCATTTACCAGGTTCACCAGTGGTAAACCTGGTAAACACTTTATAAATATATTATATAAATAATAAAATATATATTTTAACCATAAGGCATTATATATTTCTCTTTGAAAATACACACAGGAAAGGGAGTAGAACTTCTACTCCAGTCATGAGGGTATTTTTAAAGAGAAATATATAATGCCTCATGGTTAAAAAATGATTTTATTATTTATATAATATATTTATAAAGGGTTTACCAGGTTTCGAAAAATTATGAACACTGAACAAATACAGTATCTAGCAGTGGATGCAGAGGGAGAGCAATCAATT
Organism: Glandirana rugosa; assembly: GCA_018402905.1. Lineage (NCBI taxonomy): Eukaryota > Metazoa > Chordata > Amphibia > Anura > Ranidae > Glandirana > Glandirana rugosa. Next base: position 144,517 of record BLSH010028209.1, on the reverse strand, counting down.
GTATGGATACCCAATAATGGCACATATGTGATTGCTATGGTGTAATACACAGAACTCTGTACATCATATACCAGGTTGTACATTATACACAGAATTCTGTACATCATATACCCGTATATGATGTACAGAGCCCGGTGTATAATGTACAGCCTGGTATATGATGTACAGAGCCCGGTGTATAATGTGCAGCCTGGTATATGATGTACAGAGCCTGGTGTATAATGTACATCCTGGTGTATAATGTACAGAGCTCTGTGTATAATGTACAGCCTGGTATATGATGTACAGAGCCCGGTGTATAATGTGCAGCCTGGTATATGATGTACAGAGCTCTGTATTTAATGTACAGCCTGGTATATGATGTACAGAGTTTTGTGTATAATGTACAGCCTTGTATATGTGATGTACAGAACTCTGTGTTTAATGTACAGCCTGGTATATGATGTACACAGCTCTGTGTATAATGTACAGCCTGGTATATGATGTACACAACTCTGTGTATAATGTACAGCCTGGTATATGATGTACAGAGCTCTGTGTATAATGTGCTGCCTGGTATATGATATACAGGGCTCTGTGTATAATGTGCAGCGTTGTATATGATGTACGGAGCCTGGTGTATAATGTACAGCTTGGTATATGATGTACAGAGCCTGGTGTATAATGTACAGCCTGGTATATGATGTACAGAGCCCGGTGTATAATGTACAGCCTGGTATATGATGTACAAAGCCCGGTGTATAATGTGCAGCCTGGTATATGATGTACAGAGATGTGTGTATAATGTGCAGCCTGGTATATGATGTACAGAGCCCGGTGTATAATGTGCAGCCAGGTATATGATGTACAGAGCCCGGTGTATAATGTACAGCCTGGTATATTATATACAGAGCCAGGTGTATAATGTACATCCTGGTATATGATGTACAGAGCCCGGTGTATAATGTGCAACCTGTATACCACTATCTGGTGATGCTGTATACCGCTATTTGGTGATGCCTGTATATACCCATATCTGGTGATGCCTGTATATACCCCTATCTGGTGATGCCTGTATACTCCTATCTAATGATGCTGTATACTCCTATCTGGTGATACCTGTATACTCATATCTGGTGATGCTGTGTACTGCTATCTGGAGATGCATGTATACTCCTATCTGGTGATGCTGCTGTATACTCCTATCTGGTGATACTGCTGTATACTCCTATCTGGTGATGCCTGTATACCCCTATCTGGTGATGCTGTATACCTCTATCTAGTGATGACTGTATATACCCCTATATGGCGATGCCTGTATACTCCTATCTGGTAATGCTGTATACCGCTATCTGGTGATGCTTGTATACTCCTATCTGGTGATGCTGTATACCGCTATCTGGTGATGCCTGTATACTCCTATCTGGTGATGTTGTATACCGCTATCTGGTGAAGCCTGTATATAGCCCTATCTGGTGATGCTGTATACCGCTATCTGGTGATGCTGGGCTGTATACTCGTGACATAATGAGTGGAATCTATAAGGGGTGGGGCTTATGAAAAGTAGGAGGGGTCAAAAGGAAGGGCAGTGTCATGCGCCCCCCCATCCTAAAATTTCAACAGCCGCCACTGCTCACAGCTGAGTTCTTCCATGCTTCTTAGTTTGGTTGCCCTTCTCTGCGCTCTCTCCAGTTCCCCAATTAAGATAATCAATAAAAGAATTGGAAAAAGGATGTTGTGTTGAAGAAAAAAATGCATTGGAATTTGCAGAGCAATATCTCCTTTAAAAGATGTAGGAATGGGGGGTGTGGCCGGCCGGCGTTGAGGAGAGAGCTCCGGCTCCAGCTACCGCCAGCGACTGACACCAGTGACTGAAGTGTCTGAAATCCGCCACACAGCACCCGCTCGAGACCCTGACCACCGGTGGCATGTCAAAACGGAGACCCCAGCGTTCGGGGCCACACAAGCTAACGGACTTCTTTGCGCCAGCAGGGCCGAACGGAATCCAAGATGGCACCGATCCAGAGCTAGACGCGGCTGATGGAGAGGACAGCGCCACAGATACGAGCGATTCCGCGTCCTCGGTATGTACTGCCATCCCAAAAAAAGCACAGGGGGCCAATCAGTCATCTCCCCCTGATAGTCCTACCACTCGCAGCCCAGCTAAGCAAAGAAGGCAAAGCAGGGAGAGATATCAGACTCAGAGTCAGACATGGAGGAGAGCACCATAGAAGGCCCAAATCAAGCCTCGCTAGAGCAATTTCCAGCATCAACACAGCCAGTATCAGTGGCTAATCTGAAGGACATGTTAATCACATTGAGAGAGACTTTACATGCTGATATGGTAAAAATCATAACACCAATCACAAAATCAGTACAGGAACTGCAACAGAGAGTGTCCCATGTCGAACACAAAATAGATACTTTTTCTGCACATAACAGCTTAGTGAGCGCATATAAAGAGCAACAAAACGAGATACAAAAAATGGCAGCCAAAATATCGGATTTAGAAGACCGCTCACGCAGAAATAATATAGAATTTCGCAACATTCCAGAATCAGTGCCAAATACTGATTTAAAGGGCTTCTTAGGCCAGCTATTGCACACATTGGTCCCAGACGCCAAGGATTCTAAACTCATCATTGACAGGGCACACAGACTACCTAAGCCGACATTCCTACCTGACCACGTCCCAAGAGATGTGTTAGCTAGAATACACTATTTTCACATCAAAGACGAAGCCATGCGGGCTATAAGGAAACAGCCACTACTAGAGGGGAAATTTGCTAACATCGCTCTCTACACAGACCTTTCTCAGGCTACCATAAAGCACAGGAAGCAATTCATGACTATAACTAAACTTTGTTTCCTTAAACATTAAGGGATTGAACGGTCCACATAAGAGGAGACTCATGTGGTCAGAAGCGCAAAAGCTTAACGGGGATGTTCTCTGCATACAGGAGACACACCTCTCAGCAAAGAATCCACCGAAATGCTCACACAGATTATTTCCGCATGTATTTTTTGCTAATGCAACGACTAAAAGCAAGGGAGTTCTCATTGCAATTAGGAACTCCATTGCTTTTGGTATGCATGAAGTGCACTGTGACCCTAACGGTCGTTATAATATCTTATCTTGCTCGCTAAATAATGTACCTTATATGATAGCTACTGTGTATGCACCAAACGAAAAGCAGATTTCTTTTCTTTCCAGGTTTTTGTAAAAAAGTTAAAAAGATGCAAAAAGGTAATTTACTGATACTTGGGAGATTTTAATCTGGTCACAGACACAAAACTTGATAGCTCATCCACCCCCAGAGGACACAAGATGTCTCTGAAATCCACATTACATAAAGAATCTCTTTACGACATCTGGAGATGTCTACACCCAGACGAGAAGGATTTTACATTTTTCTCAGCTCCACACAAGGCCTACTCTAGGATAGACATGGTAATTACAGACCTAGATTCATTACTTAAATCCCTTGAAGCTGAGATAGGTACGATTACTTGGTCAGATCATGCCCCAGTATCAGTAAAAATTAGAGAACAGCATAATACCATGCCTGCAAGGGTATGGCGCAACAATACTAATATTTTCAGTAACTCAACCCACCAACAGGAAATTAATAAACAATTAGAGGAATACTTTCAATTTAATGACACCCCTGACATTAACCCTTCCACCTTATGGTGTGCACACAAGGCATGTGTGCAAGGCTCATTGTTACAGATGGCATCTAGAGATAAGAAATGGAAAACATCACGGGTCTACTGGGAAAAATTCAGAAACTAGAGACTCTCAATAAGAATGCAGTATCCCAAAACACCACAGAGGAGTTACTTAAGTGCAGACTAGAACTTAGACAAATACTCACCCAGGACTACGAAAAATCTCTTAAACGTCTAAAAGCTAAATATTATGCCCAAAGTAACAAAGCAGGGAAACTCCTAGCCAAGCAAATTCAAACCGAAAGGATCAAAACAAGACTGGCACAAATGATAAACCCAACCACTGGCAAGACAGTTTATCACCCCCAAAGAGATAGCAGATGCCTTCAGGGACTATTATAATACCCTCTATAATTTAGGACCCACTGAAAGGAAAATTAACCAATTCCTAGACTCAGTGAAACTACCTTCATTGACGAAACAAGGACTGAATGACCTCAATATGCCCTTCACAACAGATGAAATCAAGAAAGTGGTTAAGGAACTAAAATTAAATAAATCCCCAGGTCCAGATGGACTCTCTGCAGAATATTATAGAAAATTCAGTGACACACTGATCCCATACCTACAAAAATTATTTAATACAATAGCTTCCTCAGGATCTCTGCCACAAGAGATGCGGGAGGCCTTGATTGTTGCCCTGCCCAAGCCTGGAAAGGACCCTGACACCCCCCAAAACTTCAGACCCATCTCATTCCTTAATGCTGATCTAAAAATATATGGCAATGTACTGGCTAATCGCGTAGATAAAGTGACACCAGAATTAATTAATCAGGACCAAGTCGGATTTGTAAAGGGGAGACAAGCACCAGATGGCACTAGGAGAATATTGAACCTCATACGGGTGGCGGAGAGTCAAAACCTGTCAATGAACTAATGCAATTAGGTAAATATGAGATATCTTGGCTAGGACGCATTGCTACCTTCAAGATGGTAACCCTACCCAAAATACTATATATATTTAGAACCTTGCCAATACCCCTGCCCAATAGCTTTTTTAAAACCCTTGACATGCATTTACGGACATTCATCTGGAAAGGTACTAGAGCCAGGATCTCTTTCTCAATCTTAACCAAGAATAAATTAATGGGTGGGATGGGAGTTCCAATAATAAAGAAATATTACAGAGCAGCTTTATTGGATCAACTAGCATCATGGATAGCCACATCCCCATCTAATCAATGGACAGGAATAGAACAAGCTCTATTGAAGGGTAAAAACCTCAAAGCTATATTATTAGCGGAAGCCACAAAACTACCTTTACACTTACCTGAACATCCCTCCATTAAAGCTTCACTAGAAGCATGGAAGGACCTATTAACAATAAAAAACGAACAACTAAAAATACCAATAGGAGACCTCCCACTACAATCTCTTGAGTTCCTGATCCCAAACTACTCTGTCAAACATTAGATAGGTAGAGGATATAATACGATAGTGGACATCTTACAAAATCCCCTGCACACAGACATTTTTAAAATATCCCAAATTAAGCACCTTTTGCAATTCTGTTCAGGAGAAAAGATCTCAGTAGATAAAAGGACGTGGGAAATATACCACTACAAAGCCACACCACAAAGAACCATCTCCAATTTTTATGGCCTACCTCAAGAGGAAAAGGAAATAACTAAGACTAAAGCTTTACTAAAATGGAAACAGGATATAGGCCAAACTTTCTCGGAGAGGGAATGGGCGAATGCAATAAAGTATAGTCTAGGGGCCACGCATAATGTGTCACATTGGGAGAATATCTACAAGATTATATACAGGTGGTACCTAACGCCAACTAGAATCTCCAAGATGTACAAAGGAGTCTCTCTTGAATGTTGGAGGAATTGTGGTCAGCCTGGCCACTTAATGCATGTGCTTTGGCACTGTAAATCATTAAAAAGTTTTTGGCATTCTATCTTCAGGTTGATATCAACTATTCAAATAAGTAGTGTACTGTGACTGCGCAACTTGTCAACCAGCAACAATCAGCGCATATGGAGCACCTAGTCGATTGAAAAACAGGGCTGTGTATTAGACACAGGGACTTAACATAAAAGCTGCCGTTTTAACTAAAAGAACATATTAGATTATACACACTAAAATCCACACCTCAACCAAAGTAAAACAACAGAGGTGTACAACAGCGCTTTTTAAAAGTCCATAAAAGTCCATAAAACCAAGGGGTGCAAAAAGTCCAGAAATCACCATGGTCCAAGTGAAGGCTAATTCAGGTTTTACAATCACCGACCACCAGATAAAGAGTGTTCACACCACGTGCGATTCCCCCAGTAAATATTCTGCTTACCAGAAAATTGCTTAAATCAAGCCCGCATCAATACTCAGCAGGAACTCTTCTGGTTTGGTCACTCAACTTGGTTGTTTGTATAACCCATGAAAGAGAAACTTCACATAGTGTCACTCCATTTCAAAAGCTTTTTTGCCAAACCCCTTGTTTAACCACTTCCCGACCACCGGACATCTAAAGACATCCTTGTCTTTGAGTGGTGATCTCTGAATGATGCCGGCACCTACCAGCATCATTCAGGTATCATTTTTTTCCACCGGCGATTCCCTGCACCATAAGAACGATTATAGCACCAGTTCAGCCGCTTGATCGTTCTTATCGGCAGCGGGAAGGGACAACCCCCCTCCCACCGCCCTCCAGTGCTTCTCCTGGGCCGCTCGTGCCATCGGCGGCCCGGAGAACAGATCCGTCACCGGCGGTTGCTGTGCGTAGTGATGACTGATGACCAGATGGTCACCAGTCATCTCAATGCGCCTCAGAGGCCCGGGCGCGACGTGTGACGTCACGTCCGGGTCACGTGATGTAAACAATGACGGTTTACTCGGCGGAAAAGACCGAGATCGCTCGTTTTTTTTTTCAGATCTCGGTCTTTCCAGCCTAGAGGGGAGGTGTGAGGTCTTATTGACCCCATATCTCCCCATAAAGAGGACCTGTCACGCAAGATTCCTATTACAGGGGATGTTTACATTCCTTGTAATAGGAATAAAAGTGATCAAAAAAAAAATTTAAAGAGAAAGTGTAAAAAATAAAAAAATAAAGGTAAAATAAATAATTAAAAAAAAAATTTAAAGCGCCCCGTCCCCACGAGCTCGTGCACAGAAGCGAACGCACGCGTTAGTCGCGCCCGCATATGTAAACGTTGTTCAAATCACACATGTGAGGTATCACCACGTGCGTTAGAGCGAGAGCAATAATTATAGCCCAAGACCTCCAATGTAACTCTAAACATGTAACCAGTAAAAAATTTTAATGCATCACCTATGGAGATTTTTAAGTACCAAAGTTTGGCGCCATTTCCTGAGTGGGCGCAATTTTAAAGCGTGACATGTTGGGTATCTATTTACTCTGCGTAACATTATCTTTCACAATATACAAAAAAAATGGGCGAAATTGCTGCGCAAATACTGCGTGACATAAAAAGTTGCAATGACCACCATTTTATTCCCTAAGATCTCTGCTAAAAAAAAATATATATATATAATGTTTGGGGGTTCTGAGTAATTTTCTAGCAAAAAAACGATGATTATTACATGTAGGAAATGTCAGAATTGGCCTGGTTGGAAAGTGGTTAAAATGCACATACAAAATATCAACATATAACAGCGAGTATCACAGTGTTTGTGTATACACAGCTTCCACCACACGTCTTGGAGCGCAAACGCCACTTCCCGCGATCAGCACCTCTCATTAAAAAACTATCAGCCCAAAGGAGGGACTTATGTCCCCGCAAATCGGGGATCAGCTGAATCAGAGCCATCAATTTACTAGGCAAATACGTTCATAGATGGTCCGTATATCGGCTTATTAGGCCGATTCCGATATCGGAATTAATATATTGCCATCTATGCTTTACTCTTATAGTTATCGATCGCGACTATTATTTAAATTAGCCGTTATTCCTTAATGTAAAGACCAGCTGGTCACCAATAGGCACTGATAATACATATAAAACCACATGTATAAAAATATTTCATCAAAATTCCCATAGGGATTTACTCCTTACGATATTCATCCTACCAATCCTCGGATCAATCACATATAATTTTTTGGTGGCATTATCGCTAGGTACATCTCTTATAGTTATATTCATAAAATGACTTGACAGTTTATGTGCTTAAAATATTCACATACCAAACCTATAAACATGTAAGCGAATGATTAATTCCTTAATACAGACCCAGACAACAACTAGACAATATCAGAAAAAACAATCAAAACTTCCATATTGATATATATTCAATACTAGTGGCAAATAGACACGTACGATCTTGTAAACATTATAGACTAAAAAAACATAAATAATAAACATAGTAAAAAATAATTAAAAAATTCCATTTCACATACTTTAATCCACAACAGGGGGTAAAGGTTGCACCAACGCAGGTTAATTTATACTCTAAAGGATCTCTGAAATCCATAATCATATCGGATTCATTTGACTCTAATGTTAAGCTGGAGTCCATATTAAGACCACTCAGCTAGACATACTTGTAAAGGTATTTAGAATTATACGATCACATTTATTTTACTTTAAACAGACTAAAATCACAATATATAATGGTCAGAATGGGACTTAATTAGAACAGCTATACAACTTCAATAAATCATAATCCAACGGTTAGGTAGCTGGAAATGACCCAATGACTGGGAAAGGGGCCCATCTCTCAAAGCGGTGGGTCATAGCTCTCTCCCAGTCAGGGGTACACTCCCAGCCACCCCAAAAGGTTAGGGTCTGAATATTCCAGCAAAACAACTTCTAACAAATTAGTATAGCGTATATATCTCAGTTACGTGTCACTAATGAAACAGTTTATGTCCAATTCTGTGTTTAACCCCTTCGGATCCAAACTGTCGGTGAGATATATCCACTTAGTTTCCAATTTGGAGATCTCTCTCACCAAATTAGCACCACGCCAAGCTGGCACCAATTTCTCAATGCCCCAAAATTTGAGACATGTAGGGTCTCTATTGTGAACATGTCTGAAATGGAGTGAGACACTATGTTCTCTAAACCCTTGTTTAATATTCTGGATATGTTCTGCTATCCTGAATTTTAATTTTCGCTTGGTTCTCCCTATATATATTAGGTTACAAGGGCACAAGAGGGCATAAACCACATAACTAGTATTGCATGTGATAAAGTGATCTATAGAAAACGTCTTATTATTAATTAGAGCCGTAAATCGTTCAAATTTTCTCAATGGTTCTTTGATTTCTCTACATGCTCGACATTTTCTACACAAGAAGAACCCCTTTTGGTCCCAAAAGGTCGGCAGTTTACTGGGGGAGTCCAAAATTTTTTTCACAATTTTGTCCCCTATACTTGGGGCCTTTCTATAGATACATTTCGGTACTGGTGGTAATACCTTATTTAACGTTTTGTCCATGCTTAAGATTTGCCAATGACTTTGAAAAATATTTTCCACTTCCCTATATTGGGAGTGGAAATTGGTGATAAAGCCATATTAGTGGTCATTTTGGTTATTAGGTGTAGTCTCCTTATCTTTCACAAGATCCTCCCTTGGTATCAAACTAATCTCATCTATAGTTTTCTCCAGAACTTTATAGCCTTTTGTGATGACTCTCTGTTTAACTATTTGAGATTGTTCCAAAAAGTCAGTGTCATTAGTACAATTTCTTTTGATCCGCATTAATTGGCCTTTTGGGATGTTATGTAGCCATGTCGGATGGTGGCCACTATATATGGGGAGATAGCTGTTCCTATCTGTTGCTTTAAAGAACTTTGATGTTTCCAGTTTATTACCTCTTCTAAAAAATATTGAGGTCTAAAAAGTTCACCTTCTCTCGACTATAATTAGATGTTAATGCAATATTTTTAGTATTATTATTTAATTAATTTAAGAACAATGTTAGGGATTCTTCTGACCCCTCCCAAATAAATAGGACGTCATCAATGTATCTTTTGTATATCAGGAGCTCCTTCTTGGGTTTTCCAAAAATCTCTTTATCTTCCCACTCCTCCATGAAAAGATTGGCGAGGCTGGGTGCAAATTTAGCGCCCATAGCCACGCCAGTTTTCTGAGAGAAAAATTGGCCCTGGAACCAAAAGTAATTATGTGCCAGACAAAAGTCCAGCACATTTTTAAAAAAAAAACTTTTTGCTCAAAAGGGATCTTTCCCTCCTTTGGGCTGATAGTTTTTTAATGAGAGGTGCTGATCGTGGGGTCGTGCCCTCCGTAGAAGTCGTGATGACGAAACACGTCAGTGCGTGACCCCACGACAGGAAGTGACGTTTGCGCTCCAAGATGTGTGGTGGAAGCGGTGTATACACGCCGTGACGACAGTTGGAACAGTGAGACGGCTTAATACAGACACTGTGGTACTCACTGTTATATTATTGATATTTTGTAAGTGCATTTTAAACAAGGGGTTTGGCAATAAAGCTTTTGAAACGGAGTGACACTATGTGAAGTTTCTCTTTCATGGGTTATACAAACAACCAAGTTGAGTGACCAAACCAGAAGAGTTCCTGCTGAGTATTGATGCGGGCTTGATTTAAGCAATTTTCTGGTAAGCAGAATATTTACTGGGGGAATCGCACGTGATGTGAACACTCTTTATCTGGTGGTCGGTGATTGTAAAACCTGAATTAGCCTTCACTTGGACCATCGGGGATTTCTGGACTTTTTGCACCCCTTGGTTTTATGGACTTTTATGGACTTTTAAAAAGCGCTGTTGTACACCTCTGTTGTTTTACTTTGGTTGCGGTGTGGATTTTAGTGTGTATAATCTAATATGATATCAACTATTACGGGTATGATCGCGCAGCCATCCCCGGCTATGGCTCTGCTTGGAATCACTATTTCCAAATTTCCCAAAAACTTTAGAATAGTAACAATGCACATTTTCCTAGCGGCAAGGCGAGATACAGCTCCTACACTGGAGGAGGTCATTTCCAGAGTCAAACTACAATGCTCCTATGAGTATGCATATGCTGAGGCGATTGGCAATAGGGAACAATTCATGAACAACTGGAAAATTTGGCTCCAGAGTTATCCGCTAACACATAACTCATGAACAAAAAGGGATAGTGACATATCCATTTAAAAGTGGAAGCAATGAGGACTAGTAGAAGTAGTAGTAGAGGTAGAAGTATGTGTTTTTCTTTTTTCTTTCTTTTCTTTTTGAAGTTTGCATAACGCTAGAAGGTTTAACGCCACTTCTAATCTAATATGTATACAGGTCGGATGAGTACTGGTATGTAGCAACAAGTGAACCAAGTGTATTAATGGTACATTGAATCTCATGTGAATTAATGCATAAATAATTGTAATGTGGAAAAGATATGCCTGTATTATGCTTTAAGCAAAGACCTGAAAACTGAAATAATCTGTAATTGCAAAATCTCAATAAAAACTAAAATTAAAAAAAAAAAAAAAATGTTGGAATATGAGAGCTATACTGGTAAATCGTGATGAGTGAACCAAACATAATTAAGTTCACTGAAGGATCTTTTTAAAAGACTTAACCACTTGCTTACTGGGTACTTAAACCCCCTCCTGCCCAGACCAATTTTCAGTCTTCAGAGCTGTCACTCTTTGAATGACAATTGCACGGTCGTGCGGCATTGTACCCAAACAAAGTTGACGTCCCACAAATAGAGCTTTCTTTTGGTGGTATTTGATCACCTCTGCGGTTTTTATTTTTTGCACTATAAACAAAAAAAATTTTGAAAAAAAGAACAATTTTTTTTTTACAATTTTTTTTACTTTTTGCTATAATACATATCCAAAAAGAAAAAACAAATTCTTTTCAAAGGTTTTTATTGAGTTTCACAGTAAGAGAATACAATGATAAATCTCGCATAAAAATAGAAAACTCAGACATATACGAACACATAAGTTTGTAGGTCAGGTGGTCAAGGTGTCAACCAGCTTAGAGCAGAGATGGTATGTTGCTAGGTCTTGCTGTCACGGTGGAGAATGGAGGGGGTCTAGCTGCCATTGAGGTTGCGTGGGCAATATGTGGCTCAGGTGGTTTTTCCAAGTAAAGGTGAAAGAGTCAATAGGTCGGTGGACCAGCCACCACCTCAGCGCCCCTATGGGAGCAAACTGCGCCGGAGGAGGTAGATAAGTCCATTATGTGCTGTATAAATCAAGAGACCAGGGATAGCCTCTGAGCCTAGATGTTTGAATACACAAGCATATACAGACTCAAAAGATAAAAATACGCTCTAAATAGTAACATAAGAGAATGACACTTTGAGTTATTTTTGGAAACTTTT
>BLSH010028209.1:112570-132535 GCA_018402905.1 Glandirana rugosa | reverse complement strand
GAGTTGGGGTTTCAGCGCCCTTCTCCTCAGTATTGTGGCCTGTGATATGTCAGCGAACAGCTGATATGTGTGTCCTTGGAATAGCAAAGTTTCTTTCTGGCGTGCAGCTTGGAGCAGCTGCTCTTTGGTTCTGTAAAAATGCAGCTTTGCGACTATGTCGCGGGGGGGGCCCTCCTCTTTCTTAGGGGCTAGGGTTCTATGGATCCGGTCCATCTCTAAGCGTTCAACAGGAATAGATGGCATTAGTTCCTGAAAGAGGGCTGTAATTGTGGATTGCAGATCCAGCACTGTTTCAGGAATCCCCCTTATTCGTATGTTTGAGCGCCTGGCCCGATTTTCAAATTCCTCAAGTTGAAGTAGTAAAGTGTTATTCTCCTCTTTTAATATGGTCAGTTCCTCATTTTGGTTATGTACAGTAGCTTCTATGGAATCTACTCTTTGTTCCAGCTCCTCAGTACGGTGACCCAGTTCTCTGATCTCCCTAGTAAGATGATCTGTAATTTCATCCGATGTCTGCTTGAGGGCCCTGTGGAGCATCCGCTCAAACTGCGCCATCAAGTTGGATTGAGACCCCTGAGGCTGTGAACTGAGTGGGGTAGCTAATGTTTCCCCCTCTGATTCCCCCTCGTCCCTGTGCTGTACCTGCTGTCTCCTCGGGGAGCGTTGTGTGGAGCCGCCGGAGCGGCGGGCGGTGTCCGTCGCCATCTTGGATGAGGCCTGCACCAGGACTTCGCGGATCGTTTTGGCCTTTACCATGCTCCGTGGTCCGCCGAAGACCATCCCTCCGGTAACCGGGTGATCAGGGGGCTTCAGATAGTCGGTGTGGGCAAAGTTTGGGGCTCCAGACTGCAGATATCAGCCGCTTTCCTCTCCCTGCGCGCGGAGCTCTCGTCTTATGCGACTTGCATGGACGGCTTCGCGCATGCGCCCTCAGAAAAAACAAATTCATTCATTAGTTTAGACCGATATATATTCTTCTACATCGTTTTGGTAAAAAAGAATCGCAATAAGCGTATTTTGATTGGGTTGCGCAAAAGTTATAGCGCCTACAAACTATGGACATTGGTTTATGGCATTTTTATTATTTATTTATTTTTTACTGGTAATGGCGGCAATCTGCGATTTTTATCGGGGCTATGATATTGAGGTGGACATGTGTGACGTTTTTGACACTTTTTTGGGATCAATGACATTCATACAGCAATCAGATCTAAAAATAGGCACTGATTACTCTATAAATGTCATTGGCAGTGAAGGGGTTAACACTAAGGGGGCGATCTAGGGGTTAAATATGTTCCCTCATAATGTTCTAACTGTGTGGGGGTGGGGCTAACAGGGACATAACAGATCTAACTGACCCCGATCACAGGGATCAGTAGATCTGTCATGCCCCCCTCACAGAGTGGGAAACCACAGTGTTTACATAGGTGGTTCCCTGTTCTGGCTCTCTGTGAAGAGATTGCGGGTCTCCAGTGACATCGAGTCCACCCAACCCGCGGGCACGCTGACGCAGTGTGCTGTGGCGCACACCACCGGTGCCTGCGAAAGCGTGCCTGGAACGCGCAAGAGGGGAGGACATCTATTGACGGCCTCCTGGCAATTCATTTCTGTGCTGTAGCCATCAATCAGCTATAGCGCGGATCTGAATTGGTTAAAGAACAATATTAACAATTCACAATTTCTTTAAATAAAATGCATGGGAGATGGTTTAGGGCCGGTTCACACTGGTCTGACATCCATTCTGACTTTGAGAGCACAAGCCACATGGCATGTTAAAATCAATGGTTGGTTGTTTGATGAGGGAGGGAGGATCGTCCGTGTGCCTGTCCAGGATTATGTCCTGGTACAGGTACATCGACAACATCCTCATGTTGTGGGCAGGATCTCAGGAGGAGTTGAAGGGTTTTGTGGGGGCTTTGTAATCCTTATAACCTCAAGTTCACATGTGATTACAGTAAGGATAGTATAATGTTTAGTATAATGATGGTCACATTAAAACTAAATTGTACAGGAAGGAAACGGCAACAAATAGTTTGCTCCATGTAAGAAGTTACCATCCAAAAACACTGATAAAAAATATACCAGTCGGTCAATACTTGAGGACACGTTGTAATTGCACAGACAGTGCCAACTTTGAAAAGGAGGCCAAAGTCCTGAGTAAGCGTTTAGGGACAGGGTTTACAACAAAAATGGCATACAATAGAGCCAGGGACAGTGAGCAGGAATCCCTCATTTTCAAACAACAGGAGATGGGAAGTTTAGATATGGGCCGTACGAGATTGAGTGTACAGTACTCACAGAGGGTGAACAAGGTGAGGGATATTTGCTCCTCACACGGGCACCTCCAGAGAGAGGTTACTTAAATGAGAAAATTTGTTTCACAGAGACCACAATTGGTCTATAGGAGGACCCTCTCCCTCAATGAACTTTTGGTACACAGTGATGTTTCTTGGAAATCGTTACATCATTCAACTAGGGCAGGTATGACCAGATGTGGTAACTGAGAATTTTGTAGATATATGATAGAAGGGGACACCCTACTTCTGCCCACTGGTAGATATTTAACCTGTAGAGATCCGCGCTATAGACGAAAGACGTCTACAGCGCGGATCTGAATATCCAGGAGGACGTCTATAGACGTCCGCCCCTTTACACGCCCCCTGCGCGCACTCACAAGCGTGGGCGTGCCCGCGGGTCGGGCGGACTCGATGTCCGCTCCTGACCCGCGATCGCCTTACAGAGCTGTAGAACGTTGAACCGCCGATGTAAACACGGAAATCTCGGAAATAGGTTTTGGACCACATGGAACAGGAACATAGTAGTATTTCCATTTTTAAGATTTTAATCCTGTGAATTAGGAGATAATTTGTTTTTAACCACTTCAGCCCCGGAAGGATTTATCCCCTTAATGACCAGGCCATTTTTGCGATACAGCACTGTGCCGCCTTAACTGACCATTGCGCGGTTGTGCGACTTTGTACCCAAACAAAATTGACATCCTTTTTTCCCCACAAATAGAGCTCTCTTTTGGTGGTATTTGATTACCTCTGCGGTTTTTATTTTTTGTGCTATAAACAAAAAAAGGGTGACAATTGTGAAAAAAAAAACAATATTTTTTACTTTTTGCTATAATAAATATCCAAAAAAAAATATAAAAAAACAAATTTCTTCATCAGTTTAGACCAATATTTTTTTTTTACTAGTAATGGCGGCGATCTGCGATTCTTAGTGGGACTGCGACATTGCGGTGGACAAATCTGACCCTATGTGACAGTTTTTGGGGACCAGTGACATTATTACATTAATCAGTGCTATAAAAATGCACTGATCATTGTATAAATGACACTGGCAGGGAAGGGGTTAACACTAGGGGGCGATCAAGGGGTTAACCATGTTCCCTGGATGTGTTCTAACCGTAAGGGGGATGGGCTGCCTAGGACATGACAGAGATTGCTGTTCCCGATCACTGGGAACAGAAGATTTCTAACATGTCCCCTGTCAGAACAGGGATCTGTCTTGTTTATATATGCAGATTCCCATTCTGCCCCTGTACACCGCAACTGTGGGTCGTCTGCGGACATTGAGTCCGCGGGCTTCCCACCCCCTCTCAGCATGCAGCAGGCATGCGCCTGCCCACACTAACTCGTGCACAGATGCGGTTTGCGCAGGAGAGCTGACCTGCCGCCATACATATACAGTGGCTGGTCTGCAACTGGTTAAGGTACTATAGGTTGTGTTTTTTTTTTCTTGTATTAAAGACACACAGTTAAGTGAAAATAGGTTTAGGAGATTAGACAGGATGGAGATGTCAAAGTATTTGATTGATAGCAGACATATTCCTAAAGGGCAATTAGAGTGAACTTGGGCCAGTTATTAACATTGTAGAGAGATGTTGAATATTTCCAGTTTGGTAAGGTTGCCTTTAAAGCTGCTGAGTGCTCTAAGTCTTTCAAATACTTGAAGATCTAACGGGATAAAAATGTACAGAGAGGATTTGTAGAATAGGATAATTTGTAGATAGAAATACATTTGTGGTGTTGTTCTCCAATGCGGATTCCTTGTGTTTTGGAATTGTTGCAGATAACCCATGATACATGTCCCATGCTGATGAAGGAGCAGAGGAGTGTACAGATGTAATCCCTGCTGGTACAATTTTGGATCAGAAATTTGTTGACCAGTACTTAATTTACTCTAACATGTGCAGTCAGGTTGGACTAGAGAGCCATGAAACAGAGTGGGGCCTAAACTAATTTTTGATGGAAAGATTTTAGGTAAGTCAAATCAATCCAATTATACCTTTTTGTTGGCACTGACAGATAAAAGGCACAGTTGAGTTGCTAAATTTTCAGCCTTTTGGTTGCAGAAAGCTAGCAGTGAAGAATTTGAAGTGTCAGAAGGGCCATGAAAGGGTTGTAAGCCATCATTAACATTTTATGTGGCTCTTGGATGCTTGGACCCACTAAATGTTGTGTTTTTTTTTAAGAAGCTAACATCTGTGTACTCAACTGATACAGTTATTGAAAAAAATGAACACATTTTTTCTTTTTGCATGTGTTACATGGAAGTTGTGGTTATAAAATCTCAGTACAAAATGACATGACTTGTAACAAGTAAGATATTTCTTGCCAATGTCAGCCCTTTTTTGGAAAATTAGCTAAACTGTATACAGTATGTAAGTATCATTTTGAATTATCAGACATGTGTGATTGCTTTGTGTTTCTTTAAAATATCAAATGACCATTTAAACGTTCACTGCATGGAGTCATCTAGTATCAGATGGTAGTGAGCTCCACTTGGGAAATATTCTTAGTTGGCCACTAGATAAAATGTGGAGTTTGTGGCAGTGATGTCATCTAGGTAGATTACATGCATCTTTTCCATGGGGTGATCTCTTTTCTTCTCTTCTATACATCATTTAAATGGTTGACCGGATTGTCTCCAGTGGTGAGAGGTGGTACTGCCAGACAACTTCAGTGTATTGAGGGAGCTGGATGACCATATGTGAGGGGCTAGAAACTTTGGGATATAAATTCACTGTTTGCTGGCTTCCTCTGGCAGCTTTGGTGAGTGTGGTAGTGGTGTTGGTCACAAGTGGTGCTGTGAATTCTCTGATGGTGAAAGTCACTAAACACAAGTGGACATATTTAATAATAGTGGATTTTATTAAATTTACTTTATTCACTTTGATTTGACTTGTTTTACTTCTGTTCCCATTCTGCATTTTTTTGTAATATATTATTCCTAACTGGAGCAAATCTTTTGCACTCTAGGCAATGCACTTCAATTTAACGTTATATTTTAGTTTTTTTGTATATTGGCCTGCTGCTAGCTGCCTTAGATACATTAGCACTGACTGTATACCATATTGATTGCTATTTAAAAATAAGTATAACATTTTTCTAATGAATATATATTCCAATTAAATTATGTTAATATTAATAACTGCTTGAAGTTCAGCTTTTTTTAAGGTGTTTAAAGGTAATTGCAGGTATACAACCAATGAATAAACTGACAAATTATAACTGCAGACACACAGATGTCTAACATACACAAAAATAAATAAATAGCAATTAAACACACATACAAAGTTGTACACTCCCTATTCATTCAGTACCGTCAAGGAGAGCAAGAAAAATACATTGCTGTAACTAATACTAGTAAATGAGTTAGCCCATTTCTAAAATAGGAGACAGGACAATCCCATCATTGGCCTGCAGGCTGGATCACCTAGTGCATAAACCCAGGGTTGCCAGATTTTATAGAATTTTTTTTTGTGACAGGCCCTATTATTATACAAGATTTTAAATTTAGGTAACAGATCCTCTAGGAGCTTTCGTAGTTGTGAAAATTGAAGTTCAGTTTTAAGATATTTAGATATGGAGCACAGCAATTTCCAATTGCGTAAATATGCATTCCGAAAATGACTTCACATTTAAAACAAACAATAAACAGGACTGATTCTAAGGTATTAACATTCAGGTAAAGTAACATTGTGGAGAAGATATTAATATGGCAGTTAAAGAAGATTTTTTTTCCCTTTTTATTTATAATACTCATTCCTGGGGGAAAACTATACTCACAAAGAACTCCAGCGGTTGCTTGAATATGGCTTTCCCAAACAAATCAATAAGGCCTCACATTGCATGTGCAGTATGAACCTGCCATGGTGAATCTGCCATTTAATGAACATTGCTGGATCAGGGTTGAAGGTAACATAGTGGGCAGCAGTTGGGTGGCGTTGGGGGGTCTAACTTATAGGAAAACGTAGGTACAGTAGTTATGCAACTTATGATATCATCTGTCTATTTTTTCTAATAGTGGGTTTGCTATTTTATGGTAAACCCAATATCTGCCTTAGGTACAAACAGAAACCAGTTTATAAATTATGGTACCAACAAAGCATCTGTCAAGATCACTGTAGCACTTTTCATTATTTTGCTAAATTAGGTTACATGTGTGCAATTTCCAGGGTGTTTAGTATCTGAAAAAAAAACAAAAAACAAATAGGTACTGATTCCTTGTGTTCATGTTAGAGATTAATATTCATAGAAATATATGTTAAACTGTCATGTTCAGTACATCTGGTTGTGTTTATTTGTTATATAACCATATAATCTTGCAGTATTGCCATTTGATTTGCTGCACCCTGGTTGCTACATTCCTAAACATTCATTAAAGAAACTGTCCTCATCAATTCATTAACTTATATTAGATTTGCTTGATGTGCAAATACAGTTCATTGCATAGAAGACAAAACAGTATCATACTGGACACCTTAAGGAACACTTTTCCTGATACAGTTATTAGAATTGTTATCAAGAATACTTTTAATGTGAGTTGGCGTAATGGAAGTTGGCAATACATGGGTTAGTCTTGATATTTTAGTCTGATTCTCAGGTGGCCATCTCTATATTTAGTTTATTTTGGTAAATATGAATTGGGTCAGTTGGAGAACAGCTGGAAAGCACAATGCACTGAACAAATGAACATATGGTAACTATGTACCAATACACTGCATTGTAGCATGCATGGCATAAATTCAGGATAATACAGTTATGCTGTAGGAATCTGTAAAATATGGGATTTTATGAATATCAATTTATCATTGCTCTAACCATTTGGAAAAAGGACTCCTATATTATTGTCCTACTACTGTTAATTAAGCATTTCAAACAAAACCAAAGTAAATTCCCAGCTCAGCTTTCCAACCAGCCTGCAACCAACCAAATTAACCCAGTTTGCATTAAAACAGGGTTTTAGTTTGCACACATTTGCAAATGCATGCATAAGCTGCAGAGCCTCTTCACGGCACCCCAATATTATCTGCAGTCCTAACTCCATACATTGAGAGCCTCCATAGTGGAAACACATGCATAATAATGTATAAATAGAGAGAAGGTAAACCTGGACAGAGCCTACCCCTCCTTAAAGGCACTGGGTTGCACTGGACGCCCACTATGTAGCTCAATGGAAGCAAAGGTGTCCAGTGCGTCCACTCACCAGTATTCCAACAGTACAAACAAATGGCCACTGGCCCCAACTATAACTGGCCTTTGCAGCAAGGAGCAAGTGGAAGGGCGATGCATGTCAAACAAAACCAAAGAGAATTTGTTGCCCTTCCATGTGCTCAATTTATGACGTGTATTATATACTGTACACCGCCTACACTGTAATATGTAGTGTACACCAAATGCACTGTATTATATACTGTACACTGCCTGAAGTGTATTATATACTGTACACCGAATGCACTGTATTATATACTGTGCACCACCTGATGTGTATTATATGCTGTACACCGAATGCACTGTACACTGTTCAGTGTACAGTATATAATACAGTGCAGCCAGTGTAGAGTACATAATACACTTCAGGCAATATACAGTATATAATACAGTGCATTCAGTGTACAGTGTATAATACAATGCATTCAGTGTATAGTACATTATACACTTCCGACGGTGTACAGTATACAATACACTTCCGACGGTGTACAGTATATAATACAGTGCATTAAATGTACAGTGTATAATACAGTGCATTCGATGTACAGCATATAATACAGTGCAGGCAGTTTATAGTATATAATACAGTGCATTCGGTGTACAGTATATAATACTTTGCATTTGGTGTACAGTATATAATACCATGTATTCGGTGTACAGTATACAATACCGTGCATTCGGTGTACAGTATATAATACCATGCATTCGGTGTACAGTATATAATTCTGTGCATTCGATGTACAGTATATAATACTGTGCATTCGGTATACAGTATATAATACAGTGCATTCAGTGTACAGTATATTATACACTTCAGGCGGTGTACAGTATATAATATACTTCAGGCGGTGTATAGTATATAATACTTTGCATTTGGTGTACAGTATATAATACCATGTATTCAGTGTACAGTATATAATACCGTGCATTCGGTGTACAGTATATAATAATGTGCATTCGGTATACAGTATATAATACAGTGCATTCAGTGCACAGTATATTATACACTTCAGGCGGTGTACAGTATATAATATACTTTAGGCGGTGTACAGTATATAATATACTTCAGTCGGTGTACAGTATATAATACAGTGCATTCGGAGTGCAGTATATAATACAGTGCAGGCAGTGTACAGTATAGAATACACTTCAAGTGGTGTACAGTCCATTCGGTGTACAGTATATAATACAATGCATTCGGGTTACATTTACATAATACATTTCATGTGGTGTACAGTATATAATGCAGTGCATTTGATGTACAGTATTAAATACAGTGCATTCGGTGTTCGGTATATATTACAGTACAGGCGGTGAACAGTATATACATATCAGGTGGTGTACATTATATAATACCGTGCATTCGATGTACAGTTTATAATAAAGTGCATTCGGTGTACAGTATATAATACAGTGCATTTGGGTTACAGTATATAATACATTTCATGCGGTTTACAGTATATAATGCAGTGCGTTCGATGTACAGTATATAATGCAGTGCAGGCAGTGTAGAGTACATAATACATTTCAGGTGGTATACAGTATATAATACAGTACATTCGGTGTACAGTATATAATACAGTGCATTTGTTGTACAGTATATAATACAGTGCAGGCAGTGTAGAGTACATAATACACTTCAGGCGGTATACAGTATATAATACAGTGCATCCGGTGTGCAATATATGATACAGCGCGTACAGTGTACAGTGTATAGTACAATGCATTCAGTGTGCCGTATATAATACAATGCATTCGGTGTACAGTATATAATACACTTCAGACAGTGTACAGTATATAATACAGTGCAGGCGGTGTACAGTATATAATATATTTCAGGCGGCGTACAGTATATAATGCATTGCATTCGGTGTACAGGATATATTACAGTGCAGGAGGTGTACGGTTAATAATACACTTCAGGCAGTGTACAGTATATACTACCATGTATTCGGTGTACAATATATAATACAGTGCATTCAGTGTACCGTATATAATACTGTGCATTTGATATACAGTATATAATAGAGTGCATTCAGTGTACAGTATATAATACAGTTCAGGCGGTGTACAATATATAATACACTTCAAGTGGTGTATAGTATATAATACAGTGAATTCGGTGTACAGTAGATAATACAGTACATTCGGGTTACAGTATATAATACATTTCATGCGGTGTACAGTATATAATGCAGTGAATTTGGTGTACAGTATAAAATACAGTGCATTCGGTGTACAGTATATATTACAGAAATGGCGGTGTACATTATATAATACACAGCAGACGTCGCACAGTATATAATACCGTGCATTTGGTGTACAGTATATAATACAGTGTATTCTGTGTACAGTATATAATACTGTGCATTCGGTATACACTATATAATACAGTGCATTCAGTGTACAGTATATAATACACTTCAAGTGGTGTACAGTATATAATACAGTGCATTCGGTGTACAGTATATAATATAGTGTATGCGGTCACAGTATATAATACATTTCATGCGGTGTACAGTATATAATGCAGTGCATTCGATGAACAGTATAAAATACAGTGCATTCAGTGTACAGTATATATTACAGTACAGGCGGTGTACAGTATATAATACAGTGCATTCGGTGTACAGTATAAAATACACTTCAGGCTGTGTACAGTATATAATACACTGCATTTGGTGTACAGTATATATAGCACTTCAGGCAGTGTACAGTATATAATACAGTGCATTCAATGTGCAGTGTATGATACAGTGCATTCGATGTACAGCATATAATACAGTGCAGGCGGTGTACAGTATATAATACAATGCGTTCGGTGTACAGTATATAATACTTTGCATTTGGTGTACAGCATATAATACCATGTATTCAGTGTACAGTATAAAATAATGTGCATACGGTGTACAGTATACAATACAGTGCATTCAGTGTACAGTATATATTATACTTCAGGCGGTGTATAGTATAAAATATCCTTCAGGCCGTGTACAGTATATAATACAGTGCATTCGGGTTACAGTATATGATACATTTCATGCGGTGTACAGTATATAATACACTTCAGGTGGTGTACAGTATATAATACACTTCAGGCAGTGTACAGTATATAATACAGTGCATTTGGTGTACAGTATATATTACACTTCAGGCAGTTTACAGTATATAATACAGTGCCTTCGGTGTACAGTATATATTACAGTACAGGCGGTGTACATTATATAATACACGTCAGACGGTGTACAATATATAATACACGTCAGACGGTGTACAATATATAATACCGTGCATTCGGTGTACAGTATATAATACAGTGCATTCGGTGTACAGTATATAATACACTTCAGGAAGTATACAATATATAATACAGTGTGTTCACTGTACAGTATATAATACACTTCAGGCGGTATACAGTATATAATACAGTACATTCGGTGTACAGTATATAATACAGTGCGTTCGGTGTACAGTATATAATACAGTGCAGGCAGTGTAGAGTACATAATACACTTCAGGCAGTGTACAGTATATAATACAGTGCATCTGGTGTGCAGTATATAATGCAGCGCATTCAGTGTACAATGTATAATACAATGCATTCAGTGTACAGTATATAATATACTTCAGGTGGGGTACAGTATATAATACAGTGCAAGCGGTGTACAGAATATAATATATTTCAGGCGATGTACAGTATATAATACAGTGCATTCGGTGTACAGGATATATTACAGTGCAGGAGGTGTACGGTATATAATAAACTTCATGCAGTGTAAAGTATATAATATCATGCATTCTGTGTACAATATATAATACCGTGCATTCGGAGTACAGTATATAATACACTTCAGGTGGTGTACAGTATATAATACCGTGTATTCAGTGTACAGTATATAATACACTTCAGGCAGTGTACAGTATATAATACACTGCATTTGGTGTACAGTATATATTACACTTCAGGCAATGTACAGTATATAATACAGTGCATGCGGTGTACAGTATATATTACAGTGCAGGCGGTGTTCAGTATATAATACACCTGCATTTGGTATACAGTATATAATACAGTGCATTTGGTGTACAGTATATAATACACTTCAGGGGGTGTACAGTATATAATACAGTGCATTCGGTGTACAGTATATAGTACAGTGCGTTCAGTGTACAGTATATAATACAGTGCATTTGGTGTATAGTACATAATACACTTCAGGCGGTATACAGTATATAATACGGTGCATCCGGTGTACAGTGTATAATACAGCACATTCAGTGTACAGTGTATAATACAATGCGTACAGTGTACAGTATATAATACACTTAGGCAGTGTACAGTATATAATACAGTGCAGGCAGTGTACAGTATACAATACACTTCAGATGGTGTACAGTATATAATACAGTGCATTCAATGTACAGTGTATAATACAGTACATTCGGTGTACAGTATTTAATTCAGTGTTCGGTGTATATACTGTACACCGAACATACTGTATTATATAGTATATATAATACAGTTCAGAGTATATAGTGCAGTCCGTGTAGTATATATAATACAATGCAGAGTATATAGTGCAGTCCGCGTAGTATATATAATACAGTTCAGAGTATATAGTGCAGTCCGCACAGCATATATAATACAGTTCAGAGTATATAGCGCGGTCCGTATAATATATACAATTATTATTATATTATACAGGATTTATATAGCGCCAACAGTTTACACAATGCTTTACAACTTGAGAGTAGACACTAGACAGTTCAAATACCATACACTTAAATACGGTAGGAATCAGAGGGCCCTGCTCGTTAGAGCTTACAAACTAAAGGTCAAGAGATACAAGAGGTAATAACTGTGGGGGATGTGCTGATGGAGAAGATAAATGTACAGTTGTTAGGTGGGAGCCAGATAGGTTTCTCTGAAGAGATGAGTTTTCAGGGATTGTCTGAAGGTGGACAAAGTAGGAGAAAGTTGGACAGATTGGGGTAGAGCATTCCAGAGGATGGGAGAGGCTCTGTCGAAGTCCTAGAGGCAAGCATGGGATGAGGTGACAAGGGAGCTAGAGAGCAGGAAGTCTTGGGAGGAGCGAAGAGATCGATTTGGTTGGTATTTTGAGACCAGGTTAGTGATGTAGCTAGGGGTCAGGTTGTGGATGGCTTTATAGGTTATTGTTAGTATCTTGAATTTAATTTGTTGGTTGAGTGGCAGCCAATGGAGGGATTGACATAGGGATGTTGCAGACGCAGAGTGTTTTTTTAAGGTGGATGAGCCTGGCGGCAGTGTTCATAATGGACTGAAGTAGGGATAGCCTATTTAGAGGTAAGCCAGTGAGGAGGGAGTTGCAGTAGTCGAGGCGAGAGATGACCAGGGAGTTGATTAGAAGCTTTGTGGTGTCATTGGTTAGGAAGGGGCGTATCTTGGAGATGTTGCGGAAGTTGAGGCAGCAAATTTTGGATAGCGATTGGATGTGGGCCGAAAGGTTAGTTCGGAGTCCAGGATTACACCTAGGACCTTGGCATGGGGGGGGGCGGGTTGATAGTTGAGCCGTTGATTTTGAGAGAGAAATCTAGGGAAGTGGCCCGAGGGGGAGGAAATATCATAAGCTCAGTTTTGGATAGGTTGAGTTTGAGGAAGTGATGTGACATCCAGGCTGATATGTCTGTTAGTAAGATGGTGATGCGTGAGGAGACTGATGGAGAGAGCTGGGGGGGTGGAGAGATAGATTTGTGTGTCATCAGCGTTGAGATAATACTGAAAGCCATGGGAGGCAATTAACTGACCCAGGGAGGTGGTGTAGATTGAGAAAAGGAGAGGTCCAAGAACAGAACCTCGGGGGACACCGACAGAGAAAGGAAGAGGAGAGGAGGAAGTAGAGTTGTAAGTGACACTGAAGAAGTGGTGGGATAGGTAGGATGAGAACCAGTGAAGAGTACAGTCACGGAGACCAAAGGAGTTGCATTTTTTGAGGAGGAGTGGTAGTACAGAATAGTGTCCGTTGGTTTTAGAAGTTAGTAGGTAATTTGTGAGGAAAGCAGTTACTGTGGAGTGTTGAGGGCGAAATCCAGACTGAAGGGGATCAAGAAGTTTGTTCATGGTCAAATGGTCACTCAGTCGGTTGTAGACCAGTCTTTTGAGGAGTTTGGAGGAGAAGGGGAGTAAGGAGATGGGGTGTAGGTTGTTAAAATTGGTGGGGTCCAGGGAGGGCTTTTTAAGGATA
Source organism: Glandirana rugosa (assembly GCA_018402905.1). Lineage (NCBI taxonomy): Eukaryota > Metazoa > Chordata > Amphibia > Anura > Ranidae > Glandirana > Glandirana rugosa. The sequence goes on along the minus strand of BLSH010028209.1, from coordinate 118,806 downwards.
GGAGTGACTAGTGCATGTTTTAGAGAGTTTGGAAAGATGCAAGAAAAGAGGGAAAGGTTGAAAATGTGAGTTAGAGAGTGTAGAATCGAGTCAGAGGGTGAGCGTAGCATTTGCGAGGAAGCAGGATCCAGGGGGCAGGTGGTTAGATGAGTGTTCAATAAAAGTTTAGCAACCTCACTAATACTAGCAGGGTTGAATGTGGAAGGTAGTGATTGTATCTGTGGACCTGGGGTGTTGAGTGGGGGTGGTTTCTGTGCATTGGAGATCTCCTCACGAATGTTATAAATCTTAGTTTTAAAGTGATTTGCAATCTCCTGGACAGTGAGTGCATTAGAGGGTGGAGGACAGAGTAGAGTGTTAAAGTTCGAGAAGAGTTGATGGGGATTGGATGATAATGTGTTAATGAGTGTGATAAAGTAGGTCTGTTTAGCAGTTTGGAGCCAGGAATAGTGTTTTAGGAGGGCAGATTTGTAATGTTTGAAGTCTTCTTGGAGCTTAGTCTCATGCCACCTGCGCTCAATGATTGTGGGGATTTCAGATAGCAGGGGAGCCAGGCAGAGAAGTCATCAGGGAATGTTGATACCGGCCCAGGGGGGCGGTAAATGACAGAAATTCTTAGAGGAATAGGAGAAAATAGACAAATGTGATGTGCTTCAAAAGAGGAAAGTGTCAGAGAGGGAGGTGGGTGAAGTACATGATAGGTGCTGCATGGAGCTAGAAGGATTCCCACTCCACCTCCCTTCCACCCACTTGGTCTGGGGGAGTGAGTCCAGAGAAGGCCACCATGGGAGGGACGCAGGAGAAGTAGTGTCAGATTCATTAAGCCAGGTTTCGGTAATGGCAAGTAGGTTAAAGGAATTTATGATAAAGATGTCGTGGAGGGCAGTGAATTTGTTGCAGACAGAGCGGGCATTCCAGAGGGCACAGGAGAAGGGGAGACTGGTATTAGGAAAAAGAGAAATAGAAACTAAGTTTTGTGGGTTGCGGCTGCTGACAGAGGGTGTTGGGAGCGTCAGGCAAACACAGATGATGGAGGCCCAAGGTTTGGCGATATATCACCAGAAGTTAGGAGAAGCAGGAGGGTGAGGGAGGTAATGCAGGAGTGTGATTTAAATGGAGGGGCATGCCTCAGAGTCTTGGTGGTTCTTTCAGTATATGGATGTGGAATGAGCAAGATTTGGTAGAAGCAAAATTGGGAGAAGACAGAAGGTGGGGTGATATATAAAAGCTGGGTGGTGGAGAAGCGGGATGAAGGTAAGAGAGTTTTATGAGAGAGTGCACACGTGTCAGAAGGAGAGTGCATGTTATAGAGTGGAAGGAGAGCTGAGTAGAGAAACAGGGTCACCTGCAGCCTGTCGGGTGTTTTCAGAGCAGTTTGCTATGTATATTCGCTTTGTGCAATCGGTGAAGTGCAGAGCTTGAAGTGCATATCATTTGTAGAAAGAATCACTTTGAGAAAGAAGCTGCTGCAATGTGCTGACCCCATAAGGGTGCTCAAATGTATATTGTTATAAGGGTGGGGGTGGAAGTTTGTTAATCATGAGTGAATATAAGGATGCCAAACAATCAAGCAGACCTTTCACTTCTAAAGTCAGACTACAGAGGGGCCATAAAGATAACAACACATAAAACTTAGGTAAGACACTACATAGAAACAAAAACATCATAATAATGCACACAGGGAAACAGATGGAGGAGGCCACATACCAATAGCACAGATACATAGAGAATAAAACAGATTCAAGATAAGGGTTGATGAGTTGTTTCAGCTGACACATACCAATAGAACAGATACATAGAGAGTAAGAGCCGGTTCACACTGAGGCGACTTGTCAGGCGACTCAAATCGCCTGACAAGTCGTCCCCATGCAGTGCAATGGAACCGTTCTAATAGGAGCGACTCAGGTCGCTCCGACTTAGAAAAAGGTTCCTGCACTATTTCGGGGCGACCTCAGCGCGACTTGCATTGACTTCTATGTAAAGAAGTCTCCTTGCAAGCCGCGCTGAGGTAGCCTCGAACGGCGCGACTTGCTTTGCCCTGCAAGTCGTGCCGCCTCAGTGTGAACCGGCTCTAAAACTGATTCCAGTTAAGGGTGGATGAGTTGTTTCAGCTGACACATTCCAATAGCACAGATACATCAAGAGTAAAACAGATTCCAGTTAAGGGTGGATGAGTTGTTTCTGCTGACACATACCAATAACACAGATACATAGAGAGTAAAACAGATTCCAGTTAAAGGGGGATGCGTTGCTTCAGCTGACACATACCAATAGCACAGATACATACAGAGTAAAACAGATTCCAGTTAAGGGTGGATGAGTTGTTTCAGCTGACACATACCGATAGCACAGATACATACAGAGTAAAACAGATTCCAGTTAAAGGTGGATATATAATACAGTGCAGAGTATATAGTGCAGTCCGTGTAGTATATATAATACAGTTCAGATTATAAAGTGCCATCTGTGTAGTATATACTGTATAATACAGTGCAGAGTATATTTTGTGGTCCATGTAGTATATAATACAGTTCAGAGTATATAGCGCAGTCCACGTAGTATATATAATATAGTACAGATACACACATATAGTGCAGTCAGGGTAGTATACAGTATCTCACAAAAGTGAGTACACCCCTCACATTTTTGTAAGTATTTTATTATATCTTTTCATGTGACAACACTGAAGAAATGACACATTGCTACAATGTAAAGTAGTGAGTGTACAGCTTGTATAACAGTGTACATTTGCTGTCCCCTCAAAATAACTCACCCAGCTACTAATGTCTAAACCAAAGCGAGTACACCCCTGAATGAAAATGTCCAAATTGTGCCCCATTAGCCATTTTTCTTCCCCGGTGTCATGTGACTCGTTAGTGTTTCAAGGTCTCAGGTGTGAATGGGGAGCAGGTGTGTTAAATTTGGTGTTATCGCTCTCACTCTCTCATAATGGTCACTGGAAGTTCAACATGGCACCTCATGGTAAAGAACTCTTTGAGGATCTGAAAAAAAGAATTGTTGCTCTACATGAAGATGGCCTAGGCTATAAGAAGATTGCCAAGACCCTGAAACTGAACTGCAGCACGGTGGCCAAGACCATACAGCGGTTTAACAGGACAGGTTTCACTCACAACAGGCCTCGCCACCGTTGACCAAAGAAGTTGGGTGCACATGCTCAGCGTCATATCCAGAGGTTGTATTTGGGAAATAAACGTATGAGTGCTGCCAGCATTGCTACAGAGGTTGAAGGGAAGGGGGATTAGCCTGTCAGTGCTCAGACCATACGCTGCACACTGCATCAAATTGGCTGTCATTCCAGAAGGAAGCCTCTTCTAAAGATGACACACAAGAGAGCCCGCAAACAGTTTGCTAAAGACAAGCAGACTAAGGACATTGATTACTGGAACCATGCTCTGTGGTCTGATGAGACCAAGATAAACGTTTTTGGTTCAGATGGTGTCAAGAGTGTGTGGTGGCAGCCAGATGAGGAATACAAAGACAAGTGTGTCTTGCCTACAGTCAAGCATGGTGGTAGGAGTGTCATGGTCTGGGGCTTCAAGAGTGTTGCCGGCACTGGAGAGCTACAGTTCATCGAGGGAACCATGAATGCCAACATGTACTGTGACATACTGAAGCAGAGCATGATCCCCTCCCTTCGGAGACTGTGCCGCAGGGCAGTATTCCAACATGGTAACGACCCCAAACACACCTCCAAGACGACCATTGCTTTGCTAAAGAAGCTGAGGGTAAAGGTGGACTGACAAGCATGTCTCCAGACCTAAACCATATTGAGCATCTGTGGGGCATCCTCAAATGGAAGGTGGAGGAGCGCAAGGTCTCTAACCTTCACCAGTTCCGTGATGTTGTCATGGAGGAGTGGAAGAGGACTCCAGTGGCAACCTGTGAAGCTCTGGTGAACTTCATGCCCAAGAGGGTTAAGGCAGTGCGGGGACAGCAAATGTACACTGTTATACAAGCTATACACTCACTACTTTACATTGTAGCAAAGTGTCTTTTCTTCAGTGTTGTCACATGAAAAGATAAAATAAAATTTTACAAAAATATGAGGGGTGTACTCACTTTTGTGAGATACTGTATATTATAGATTACAGAGTATATAGTGCAGTCAATGTGGTATATATAAAACAGTGTAGAATATATAGTGCAGTCGGTGTAGTATATATAACAGTATATACAGTGTATTGAAGTGGTTAAGGGGTACCCTATGGGAGAATTAGGAAAAAAACGGCATGGGGTCCCCCCAAAATTTTAAGGGGAACTCCATGCCAACATTTTTTAAACAAATTACGTGGGGTCCCCCTAAAATCCATACCAGGCCCATTGGGTCTGGCATAGATTTTAAGGGGAATTCCATGACAATTTTTTTTTAAAAATTGGCATGGGTTCCCCCCAAAATCCATACCAGACCCTTATCCGAGCATGCAACCTGGCAGGTCAGGATGGGGGGACAAGCGAGTTCCCCCCCCGAACCATACCAGGCCACATGCCCTCAACATGGGGAGGGTGCTTTGGGGCCAGGGGAGGGCTGGCAGCCATAGGCCTGGGGGGCAAATCCAGTCAAGTGTCCCATTGAACCACCTCACCATCCATGCCCACCCAATGGGCCTAGCAGGATCCATGGTAGGGCTGGCCTTGGGTGCCCCCCCTTTGCCTGCAGTTAGTTGGTGGCTGCGCCCCTGGGCCCTCTTTCCTTCCTCCACAAGAAAAAAAAAGTGTGAGCGGGCAGCAGCCATTGGCCATTTTAAATGCAAGTTAGGGTGGCCTGGGGGGCAATTGCCACCCTACCCCCTGGGCCAGCCCTCCCTTGTTTGGGGCCATGTTGATGGGGACAAGGGCCTCTTCCTGACAACCCTGGCCGGTGGTTGTCAGGGTCTATGGGTGGGCGCTTATTGGAATCTGGAAGCCCCCTTTAGCAAGCGGGCCCCCAGATCCTGCCCCCCCTATGTGAATGGGTATTGGGTACCCTTACACATTCACCAAAAAAGTGTCAAAATGTAAAAACCACAACAGACAGTTTTTGACAATTCCTTTATTAAAAAAGGAAAAAAGTGTCCTGCGATGCCCCAGTGATGTAACCGGGTGACCCCACCCCCTTATTATGTCATGTGACATTGTGTGACATCAGAGGGGCGGGGTCACCCGGTTACTTCACTGGGTGGCCCCACCCTTGCCTATAAAGAAACTGTCAAGCGAAAAGACAGCAGTCAGTGGGAAACCTGCCATGGATGAGGAGCGTTTTCTTTTTTCTATTTTTTGGGTCAGTTGGGCATCATGATTGACGATGGATGGACACTTTTTTTTTCTTTTTTAATAAAGTAATTGTCACAAACTGTCTGTTGTGGTTTTTACTTTTTTGACACTTTTTTGGTGAATGGGTAGGGGTACAATGTACCCAAAGCACCCTCCCCATGTTGAGGTCATGTGGCCTGGTATGGTATAGGAGAGGGGGGGCGCTCACTTGTCCCCCCCGATCCTGACCTCCAGGCTGCATGATCGGATAAGGGCCTGGTATGATTTTTTTTTAAATTTTGGCATGAGGTTCACCTTAAAATCCATAACAGTTTTTTTTCATAGATTTTTCATCTACATTACCGAAAGCCAGCAATACATTACAGCCGCAAGCAATTTTAAATTACATTGTTTCCTTTAGAAATGTCATTATTGCTGTAGCATGTATACAGATTTCACAGATGTGCCACCATTATTAAATGGTCCTGAAATAACAATCATTTTAAAAACTTTTTTTTGCATTGATACATGTCCCATAGGGCAGTGTCCAGGTCACCATACACTTTTTTATTGCAATAACTTGCATATAAGTCTTTAAAATTAGCATTTTTTATTTATCATATTCCTGTCCCTTAGACTTTAGTAGGGTTTGCATGTTCGCTAGAACTTTTTGCCTGTTCAGACCATCCCTACAGATGAATGAAACAAAAAAACATTGGCGGCAATACAAAAATGTAAAAAAAAAACTCTTGGGGGACCCCCAATTCATACCAAGCCCTTTGGGTCTGGTATGGCTTTTAAGGGGAACCCCATGCCAAAATGAAAAAAAAATGGCATTAGTTCCCTCCAAAATCCTTACCAGACGCTTATAAGGTCATGCAGACTGGCAGGCCAGGAAAGGGGGGACAAGCAAGCCCCCCCCCCCGAACGAACAGGGGGGAAAGGACCGGACGGTCAGACGTACTGGAATATTCGCAGACCATTCC
>BLSH010028209.1:70572-81382 GCA_018402905.1 Glandirana rugosa | reverse complement strand
GAAGGGGGTCTACACTGATGGAGGGGGGTTTATCTTGAGGGGGTCTGCACTAATGAAGGGGGTTTATCCTGAGAGGGGGTCTACACTGATGGAGGGGGGAGTTTATCCTGAGGGGGTCTTCAGTGATGGAGAGGGGGTTATCCTGAGGGGGTCTGTACTGATGGAGGAGGGGTATTGTTTATCCTGAGGGAGGGTCTGTATTGATGGAGGAGGGGAGTGGTATATCCTGAGGGGGGTCTGTACTGATGGAGGGGGTGGTTTGTCCTGAGGGGGAGTCTGTACTGATGGAGGAAGGTCTATACTTAGTGAAGTCAGGTCTGTCCTGAGGGAGGGGGGTCTGTACTGAAGGGCGACTACAGTTGGTGGAGGGGGGAAGACACCATGTTTTACCACACTGGGTGACACCAACCTTAGTGACACCACTGGTCCTCCCCTCTCTCCTGCTCCTGCTATGTCATGGAGATTGGGTCTGAAATGCCCGGACGGCTGCTGTAACAAAGTCTCGCCTCCTAGACCTGTTCTTGTGATAGATGGAATACTGATCCAACGCCGTTAAATTTAATCAGCGTTGCCCGGGCAGGCAATTCAAATCCAAGCTCCATGACACAACAGGAGATTGTGATCCTGGCACTGGTAGACTGCATTTGATGGGCACTGCACTGATGAGGCTGCATTTGGTGGGCACTGCATTGGTAGGCTGCATTTGGTGGGCACTGCACTGATGAGGCTGCATTTGGTGGGCACTGTACTGGTAGGTTGCATTTGGTGGGCACTGCACTGGTAGGCTGCATGTACGTGCATGTGTCTACCTGTGTGTTAATTTCAGATTATGTGTGTGTGTGTGTCTGCAAGTGTGTTAAATTGGGATGTGTGTGTATGTCTGCAAGTGTGTTAATTTGGAATTCTGTGTATGTTTGTGTGTCTGCCAGTCAGTTAATTTAGGATTATATGTGTGTCTGCCAGTGTGTTAATTTGGTATTATGTGTGTGTGTGTCTGTAAGTGTGCTAATTTGAGATTGTGTGTGTGTGTGTGTATGCTTCAAAGTGTGTTAATTTTGGATTGTGTGTGTGTATCTACCAGTGTGTTAATTTGGAATTATATGTGTATCTACCAGTTTGTTAATTTGGTATTATCTGTGTGTGTCTGCCAGTCTGTTAATTTGGGATGTTGTGGTATTTGTGTGTCTGCAAGTGTGTTAGTTTGGGGTTGTGTGGGTGTCAATGTGTTCATTTGGGATTGTATGTGTGGGTGTCATTGTGTTAATTTGTGATTGTGTGTGTTTATCTATTAGTGTGTGTATCTGTCATTGCAGCATGCACACATACAATGATATTGCACACAAATGTAAGAAAATCCCAAACACACACAGAAATCATCGCAAACACATATTGACATTACACGCACACAGAAACCATGACACCCAAACAATAGAAATTACTTTCTCGAGACAAGGGTACTTAGGAAATTATTTTAGACCTGCAGGGGTACTTCACCATGAAAGGTTGAGAAACACTGTTTTACATCATTCAGTATGAGCTCCAACAGGATCTGCTCCACTAGGACTAACACCTCATCACACCTCACCATTCTTGTCTCCTTTTCAAATAGTAACAAGATGTTGAACATATCCTGAATGAGGAGCTACGGACATGGTGATAGAATGCCACAGCATGGCAAATGTGGAGTTTTGACTAGTGGGTGTATCTGTATCACATATCAGGCAGTTGGCAGGCAGCTTGTTTTGACATTTCAGCCAGGCAAACACTTGCAGGGTTCATAACCACCTAAAGTGGCTACACACTCTTCTGTCCTGCTGCAGGGTATCCTGGATGCCAGTGTATCTCACCAGGAACCGTTGCACCACTACATCCAGGACATGTGCCAGGCACTACTTTTCCTGCTAAATGGTGGCTAATAGGATGTTGCCTTTGTCACATACAACCACCACAACTTGGCCTTCCTGCCCCTGAAGAACTTCCAGAATCTCTGGACCAGTTTGGCTCCTTTTCTCCAGGCAAGCCAGATGCCACTGAGGACAAAATACGATTAAAACCAGCAGTATGCTCCATCTTGCATCCTTCCTAGCCACCAGAAGATTTCCCAGTGGGTCAAAAAGTGATGTAATGTCCCTGCCTATGCTTGCTGGACCACATGTCTGGTGCTAACTGCATGGTCCAATGAAACAGAGATATTACCTTGCACATACTGGTGTAGAGAGGCATCGCTTTCTGGAAAAAAAAAATTGTGGCTGAATACAAACCACTGTGATAGAGTACAAACCATAAACAAGTAGAACAAGCACAGCTGTAAAGTCCATTGGTGTTGCTGAGCTGGCATTAGGACACTGGACATGGGAATGATTTGGAGACATTTTTTTTCTGCCCCAGTAGCTATGGAAGGGACACTTGCCTGGTCATAGATGCTTCTGGAGTCAAAAGTGGAGGTTAGGAGACTTAGGGTGAGGTTCAAGCCTAAGCTTGCCCCCCTCAGTATGGCCCTATGCTGACCCTTTACTTGACTGATATGTCATAAGGTAAGCATATGATACCATTTTGTCAGACTTGCCCCTCTGACATGCTTGAGGCCACAGATATTGTAGCAGATGTGAGGTAGTATGAGCCCTTTGAAAACCACAGGGGATGCTTTCAGTATTAAATAAGGTAAAAAGAGGCTCATGCTGCACAGCTCTTTCAATATGATGCATATTCAAGTGCTTGTGTACTGTCCTGACACAAGCCAATTTTTATTTATTTATTCATTTACTACAGGTACTTATATAGCACCATCAATTTACGCAGCTCTTTACATACCATATATATTGTGCATTCACATCAGTAACTGCACTCAAGGAGCTTGTAATCTAAGGTCCCCAACGCACATACTAGGGCATTTAGACAGACGTTAGATACCCCACCAGCATGTCTTTGGAGTATGGGAAACCCACACAGGCACAGGGAGAACATGCAAACTCTGTGTAGGTAGAGCCGTGGTTGGAATCTGAACCGACAACCCTAGTGCTGCTAGGCAGAAGTGCTAACCACTTGCTACTGTGCTGCAATTTTTACTAAACACATAACTGAGGACTGTACATAGATGTGCGCAGCCTATTACATTAGGATGTGCACCCAAAAGTTCAAACACACATGCCTTTCTCTCCAGGCTCAGCTGCACGGGCAGGGCAGGGACAAGGGGTGGGCAGGAGGGGCGACTGGTTTATTGCAGGGATGGGGGTGCCCTGTGCCTGATGCTTCTGTTTCAAGCCACACAGGAGTAGTGACAGTGGCATCATTGCTAACCCTAACCCTAAGAGAAGGGAGGGGGGCACAGTTTGGTATCATTGCCCTGGGCACTGGATGACCTGGTCCCGGCACTGTGGATGGGGCAGTGAATGAATGGGAAGTGCTCCGTGCTGAGCAGCATCCTGTTTATTCACAAACTGAAGCATAGTAAACCCAGTTATAAATGAACACAGTGAGTGAGTGTGTTCACTGTGTTCATTTAGGAAAGGAAGGCGATGGTAAATTATATATTTACTAGCCCCTTCCCCCAATCTCCATCCTGAAACATCACCCCCAGCAGCAGGGGGAGAGGGACAGAGTGAAGCCAGCAGCACTGTGGGAAGGGCAACATGTGGGAGCTTGGGCAGTAGGGGGAATCGGCACTGCACATGGTGATTAGGGTATGCCCAGGCACACCTGGCACACCCCTGCGCATGCCTATGGGACTGTATTTTGAATATTTTAGGAATAATTTGAGGTAAGGGAAATATGGAGTGTTTTTGTACACTCAACATTTTGCTAAACATGTAGGACATTTCCTATGCAGAAAATAAGAAAGCAAACCCTTCACAATATGTTTAATCAGATCCTTTTACCTGATTAAAGTATAGCCACCTCAGAGACATTTGTTATGTTACCTATTGTATACATGTGCTGCAAAGCTCTTTTGTTTGCAAAGTAGATGCATTTACCTGTCATGAATTGTTTTTCATTTCACACTGACTATTTATCTGCCTTTAGCGGCCAATATGTTTTTAACAACTTCCCAGAAATAGGGTTCAGTGGATTTTAGACTATGCCCTAATGCAGGGGATGAGGGAAGCCCTCAAAGCAGATCTGTCAACTCACCAAAGAACACGTTTTGAATTTATATTATAGTTTAGCTACATAGGGAAAGTGAACTGCTATCACATTTCTGCTGTTCAAATGCCAAGATTGTTATACTACATTAATCACTGAATAGAATTACAATTGTCTGTCTCACTGTGTCACAGGATTGCAAGGCTGTCACCAGACTCTGATAGGAACTCTACCCACATACTTATTAAAGCCATTGCACTACAATAGAATGCAAGCAAAACTAATGAGGGTCTTTATGAACTGAAAATATCCATTTTAAATCTTCTGTAAAATTGAATATACTTACATTGATCAGCCATAATTATATGACCACTGACAGGTTTGGTGAATGACATTGATTATGTCATTACAATGGCATTTGCATGTTGGTGGGATATACCATGCAGCCAGTAAACATGTTGTCACTTAAATTACAAGCACAAAAACACAATATATTACAGCGCTAGCTCTGTGATAATCCCATTAACATACAAAGGATAAATGTTAAAAAGGATCAATAAAGAAATCCATATTCCCGGAGGTATGGGAATGAAAATGAAAAAAGTATAAAAGTTTGGCTAACATGAGTATTGCTTGCAGGCTGTCTGTTACATGTGGGCTGGGGATCCACAATCTGTAATAAAAGAGGGCAGGAAAAACAGTGCCAGGCAGGCATAGTGTAGCACAGTTTATTTAAGGGTTAAAATAAAACATGTAATTAGTATGCACTCAAAAATGGTTGGGAATGGGGTGGCAGATGGCAAAGGTCCAAGTATGAGCTTAGAATTGTTGTCTCTATCCGGAATGATGTGTGAGAGAGCCGTGTGGAGGGAGAGAGATGAGCCAAAAAACCTTCACAGAGGTCAGGCTGCCCACCAGCGCTGATGGGAAGCCTTGGCTTCTGCCATTCATGTGGATGCTATTTGACACATACCACCGACATAAATTTTGTTGCTGACCAAGTACACCCTTTCATGGAAACAGTATTCCATGTAGGAAGTGGTCTGCCACACTATAAAAATGAATAAAGAATGGTTTGAGGAACATAACAATGAATTTGTGGTGTTGACTTGGCCTCCAAATGCTCCCAATTTCAATGCAACTGAACATCTGTGGAATGTGCTGGAAGCACAAGTCTGATCCATGGAGGTGCACCTCACAACTTACAGGATGTAAAGGATGAGTTACTGATGGCATGGTGCCAGATACCAAAGCATACCTTAAAGGTTTCAATAGGTCAGGCATAAAAAGGGGCTGTTTTGGCAGCAAAGGGGGACCTAATCAATATAAGGTGGGTGGTCATAAAGTTATGGCTGATCAATGTATTTAACAATTGTTGGGTGAGCTGCACTCAGCATGTAAAATTCAAAAACAGTATTCACATCAAGCAGACTCCAATCTCACTACTGTAATCTTTTAACCTCTTGCTTACTGGGCACTTGAATCCCCCTCCTGCCCAGACCAATTTTCGGCTTTCAGCGCTGTCGCATTTTGAATGACAATTGCGCGGTCTTGCGACGCTGTACCCAAACAAAATTGATGTCCTTTTTTTCCCACGAATAGAGATTTCTTTTGGTGGTATTTGATCACCTCTGTGGTTTTTATTTTTTGCGCTATAAACAAACAAAGAGCAACGATTTTGAAAAAAGAACAATATTTTTTACTTTTTGCTCTAATAAATATCCAAAAAAAAAATATAAAAAAAAAAATATTCATTGGGTTTGGCCGATATACATCCTTCTACATATTTTTGGTAAAAAAAAATTGCAATCGGCGTTTATTGATTGGTTTGCGCAAAAGTTATCACGTCTACAAACTATGGAAATTGATTTATGGCGTTTTTATTTTTTTTATTTTTTTACTGGTAATAGCGGCGATCTGTGATTTTTATCGGGACTGCAATATTGGGGCGGACATGTCGGACATTTTCGACACATTTTTGGGACCAATGACATTTATACAGCGATCAGAAATTTAAATGTCCACTGATTACTGTGCAAATGTCATTGGCAGCGAAGGGGTTAACCTGCAGGGGGCAGTGAAGGGGTTAACTGTGTTCCCTGGGCATGTTCTAACTGTGGGGGGGATGGGCTGGCAGGGACATAACAGATCTAACTGATCCCAGTGACAGGGATCAGTAGATCTGTCATGTCCCCCTCTCACAGAACGGAGAACGGCCGTGTTTACATTGGCGGTTCCCCCATTCTGCAGCTCTGACAGGCTATCACGGGTCAGGAGCAAACATTGAGTCCGCCCAACCCGCGGGCACGCCCACGCAGAGTGCGGCGGCCGCCGCCGCCTGTGAGTACGTGCCGGGAGCGTGCAAAGGGGCGGACCTCCACCCAGCAATTGAGATCCGCGCTGTAGCCGTCTTTCGGCTATAGCGCGGATCTGAAGTTGTTAAAGCAAACAAACGGAATGTAATTCCAAAATTTTACTGTACTTAAAAGAGAAGTATGGGGGTTTTTTTTTGGGAATCATACTTATCTAGGTGGATGCAGCAACAGTCTACGGCTCTAACAATGAGAACCGAGCAATCAAACACCTCTGATCTCTCTGTTCTCAGAGCTTCCTGAACAGTGAGCTGGTGACTGAGAGGCTTGCTGAGAGGCTGAGCTGGGTGTTGATCGAGACATATGGGTGGATCCCGACCATATGGCCTCAATCTTACCTGAGCCTGGATTGGCTTTGTGACCTCAGCTTACAGCTGCCTTCAGCCCACTGTCTGCTGGAAACAGGTCACAGGATCGCAGAACGAACTGCACTCCTGTGATCCACAGGAGTAGTATAGCCAGCAATGTTTAGCTGTACTGCTCTTTTATAATGTATTCATCCTTCCATGGAGAAGAAAAGTTTTAAGAATTTTCCTCTATCTGTGGTTCAAAGCTTCATCGGTATACAACATCGATGAAACGCATACATAATCTGAAAGTAAACATAGATGGATGTTAAATGCAATGCCACAACACATTTTAGAGATTCAACTGCAAATCATAATTTTTATTTAAGCCCTGGGGCTTTAATGAGAAAAATGTATAAATCCACCATATGTCTTTTTTTTTTATTGTCAAAATCTATTCACCCTTCTGTTCCTGTGAACATCTTCCAACTGCATCTTTAGATCAGTCTACGAGTGTTCTGTTGAGAAAGGTACCAGCAAACCAGGTTATTTCAATCTGATTGAGCACCCGTTTTTGGTCTTAAATATTTTGGTACTGAGACAGGATCAGGATCACAGTTCAGAAGCAAGGCACATGAGCAGGATTAGAAGCAGAATATAGGTCATTATAGGAACTATCACAAGCTCAGAGCCCTGGACTTGTTATGATTAAATAAAATGCTACTGACAGACTTCTCTACTTTTCCCTACTCTAGTCCTCTATCCTTTCTTTATTTTCCTATACAGGGACAAGCCCCTCCCTAGTTATGCAGTAACTATCATGTGTTGTGATACCTTTTCCTGGATATTATTGGGGTTGGGCCTAGCTTTGTCCTTTCTCCTGTTTTATAGTAAAAACTTGCAAGGAACAAAGGGAATTTTAGCGGGACTGCAGGTAATAATCACAAAGTTAAGTGTGAAGATAAAAGACCATATTTTAGTGAAACATAGTATATAAAAACCATACACAAGAATTGTGTGCAAATTTACATAAATAGCATATACAAAATATGTGAATAACAGTAGGCACTAAGTTGTAAAGGATTATACTTCACATGTGCAAAATGTACAGTTGGCGATAGACACTTGGTTGTATGCAATATTTCCAATGTTTCGACTGAAACCAGTCTTCCTCAGGGATTTAACAGTTAACATACAACGACATTTTTAGTGCCAATCAGTGGTTAATACATGGCCGGCGGGAATCCAATGAAACTCAACATCGTCACCAAAGAGCACCCATTGGCCCACCAAAAGAGGGGTGGAAACAGACCGAATGCCCACTCACTCAAGGAAGGATAGGGGAGTCCAATAGCATACAGTAAATGGAGTATCACGTGGCACATGGTGCAACCTCATGTAAGGATGAGGCATTGGAAGGTGATTAGGACTCAATATATGGCCCAAGGCAGGTCAACATCTACCACAGCCAGCAGAAAAGATGGTGGCTCGAGCTACTTGTCCAGGAACAACCAAGAGGGAACAAAACCTGAAGGTCTGCTTTTCCCCCTCTCTTTTGGTAGGCCGCCGGGGGGGGCTCTTTGATGACGATGTGGGGTTTCATTGGGATTCCCGCCGGCCATGTATTAACCACTGATTGGCACTAAAAATGTTGTTGTATGTTAACTGCTAAATCCCTGAGGAAGACTGGTTTCATTTGAAATGTTGGAAATATTGCATGCAACCAAGTGTCTATCGCCAACTGTACATTTTGCACATGTGAAGTATAATACTTTACAACTTAGTGCCTACTGTTATTCACATATTTTGTATATGCTATTTATGTAAATTTGCACACAATTCTTGTGTATGGTTTTTATATACTATGTTTCAATAAAATATGGTCTTTTATCTTCACACCTAACTTTGAGATTATTACCTGCACAGTCCCGTTAAACTTCCCTTTTTCCTTGCATTCTCCTGGGATGTGGTGATGATCGTAGATCTTTGGGTGTTTCAATATGTCTGCACGCTGAACCCCTTGTTTTATATGTAAATCATATTAAAAACTTGATTATCAGGTATTCTCTTTACAAATATTATTTTTATTTGTGACAATAGAAATGTCACTGCCATTTCTCTTTGCATGTGACATGTGTAAATATACACTGCACTAGATATCTGTTCAACCTATTCAAGTGCTATAATGAATAAAGTGCTCAAGCTCACAATATTCTATGAAGACAGGTGCTCCACTTGTGCTCAGATCAGGTGCCCCACATGGATGTACACTCTCCTTGGATATTGACCACCTATTTCTATATCCAGGGTGAGTGTACATCCATGTGGGGCACCTGATCTGAGCACAAGTGGGGCACCTGTCTTTAAAGAATGTTATGAGCACAAGTACTTTAATCATTATAGCACTACGGTACTTGTTTACAGATTATTTTTTCTCATTTTTAATTTTTATTTTTTGGACTAATGGTGTATATTTACACGTCATTGAAGTTTTGCTATTTAGCTTACGTTAACCCTGCAGCTGGTTTATCACTATACTAGTATTTAGTGATTTAATTTGTTGTGTTACACAGCACTAAGTCATCATTTTTTCAAATCTCTTTGTATGTGGTTTGCACTACACCTGCTCCTGATTTGATGTGTATTGTCTGTTCTCTAGATATGTGCATCACATTTATCTTACTTTGTTTCTGACTCAGTTGAAGTGGAACTCCCATTTCTGTATACTGTACTTGTTTACCTTGTGATATTTTTTGCTGTATACTACTCAATTTCTTTCTCAGCTGGGGTCACATGGCCAGACTCATTAGCCCATAGCTGGGAAAGTAACCACCAGGAGTCTGTGACAGGTTCAGTAGCATATCTCAATATCATAACAGTAAAGAGTTTTAGTCTCACTGACTTTGCTCCCACTGGGCTACAAGTATTTAGGTGTTGCTATCTTTATAGTTAAATGGTCAATTGTGATGCACATTGTCATGGTTGACTATTTGTTGCCCACATGTTGTTGAGATGTACCATTTGTTGTCCAAATGTTGTAACTAGATTTGAGCGAACGCGAACTGTAAAGTTCGGATTCGTACCGGACTTTAGGGTGTCCGTGTTCCGAACCCGAACCTGGACATTTGAAAAAAAGTCCGGGTTTGGGTATTTTTTCGCACCTTTTTGGGCAGTCAATCAACAAGCGTTTCACTAGTTTGCCCTTAGAAGCCATCACAGCCATGCCTACTAATGGCATGGCTGTGATTGGCCAGTGCATCATGTGACTCAGCCTCTATATAAGCTGGAGTCATGTAGTGCTGCATGTCACATCATCTCATACTAGTGTAGGGAGAGGATGCTGCTGCTGCTGCTGTGAGTGACAGATTAGCTTTAGAAAATCTGTTAAAAACAGCGATTTATTGGTGGGTGGGTGCTAGAGGAGATTTTAGTTTGCTAGAGTGCATTTTGTTTGCTAAGCAAAGTGTCTCATATAAAACCTAAGCAATTTTTCTGTTTGTTAGGTGGGCGTTTGCAGCCATTTTTGCAAGTGCTGTGCACTTGCAACTGCTTGTGTGTCAGGGAAACTACTTTAATTGTGTTCTGTTAGTTCAGTTGGTAACATTTTGTCATATTTAAATACTGCTTTTACATTGCTGTTAGACAAATTAAAAATTTTCTTTTTTTTTTTGTGCAAAATATTACATTTGTGGCCAGTGGGGCATTTCTTACACAAAATTAAAAAGTACGTCTATATTGCTGGTTTAAAAAAAAAAAAAATTCTAAATACTACATTTGCGGCCAGTGGTGCATTTCTTGCACAAAAATAAAAAGTGTGTCTACATTGCTAGTTTAAAAAAAAAAGTCTAAATACTACATTTGCGGCCAGCGGTGCATTTCTTGCACAAAAATAAAAAGTGTGTCTACATTGCTAGTTTAAAAAAAAAAATATTCTAAATACTACATTTGCGGCCAGTGGTGCATTTCTTGCACAAAAATAAAATGTGCGTCAAAAATTTGATCGTTACATCTGTGTGAAAAATAAAAACACGTTCTTTACGTGGCGACCGGCGTTTACATCATAAATCTGAA
>BLSH010028209.1:42283-60902 GCA_018402905.1 Glandirana rugosa | reverse complement strand
CTACACATTTACCAGACTGCCAGCGACCACTTATTTAACCACTTCAGCCCCGGAAGGATTTCCAGCTTTAGGACCGGAACCCTTTTTGCGATTCGGCGCTGCGTCGCTTTAACTGACAATTGCGCAGTCGTGCGACGTTGTACCCAAACGAAATTTGCATCCTTTTTTTCCCACAAATAGAGCTTTCTTTTGGTGGTATTTGATCACCACTGCGTCATTTCTGATCGCCGCTATAAACAAAATAAGAGCGACAATTTTGCAAAAAAACCCAAATTTCTTACTTTTTGCTAAAATACAAATCCAAAAAAATAATATAAAAAAAACATTTTTTTTCACCGTTTTTGGCCGATTTATATTCTTCCTCATATTTGCGATAAAAAAAATTTGCAATCGGCGTTTATTGATTGGTTTGCGCAAAAGTGGTCGCGTTTACGGATGATGAGAATTCATTTTTGGGGTTTTTATTTTTTTTTATTTTTTATTAGTAATGGCGGCAATCTGCGATTTTTTGCGGTACTGCGATATTTCAGCGGACATGTCGGACCATTTTGACACTTTTTTGGGACCATTGGCATTCATACAGCGATCAGTGCTATAAAAATGCACTGATTAGTGTGTAAATGCCATTGGCAGTGAAGGGGTTAACCTGCAGGGGGCACTCTAAGGGTTAAGTATGTTCCCTGGGCATGTTATAACTGTAGGGGGACTGCACTATCTGGGGAAGGGAAGTGGTCACAGCCTTCACGTACAGGAAGGCTGTGATCACAGCCCTTCCCCCTCACACAGAGCGGAGGTCTGTGTTTACATACACGGACCTCCGCTCCTTCGCTCCGGGGGGGCCATCGCGGGTAGCCGGTGGCAATCTAAGCCGCCGCACCCGCTCCCTGGCCCTCCCCGAACACAGTGAGCGCGCGGGCGTGCCTCCGGCGGCGCGCGCGCGCTCACTAAGCTCGTTCCCGCAGCCGCCGTCGTATGACGGCGTTTTGCGGAAACGAACCACTTTGCCGCCGTCATTGGCCGATCGACGGTCGGCAAGTGGTTAAAAGTGGCCAATATGCACTTGATTCCACTTCTCATGTGACCAAGGAAACCACCTTTAGTTGAGGTAAACTTCTCATCCCTTATAGCTCTCATATATATCAGATATGACCAAAAAAAAAAAAAGGTTCTTATAGTGTAGAAAATGTATAAAAACATTAACAAATGGCCTTTTACATAAATAGTGCTCCATTGGCACTAATACAGCCAGACTATTTGGGAACTTGAACCGCCGCTCTGCCGAAAACAGGAACTGACGTGCATTCCAATTAACAGAAGACACATGGCCGGAAGTGACATGCTGGAAGCTCCGCCTCTATGCATTTTGTCACAATTTTGTCTTCAGGAAGCAATGGTTACTTCAGGCCACATAACTTCTGGTAAACAGCGATTGAATTTGTGTCCCGTACCTGGTGGTGGAGTCTGACTTATGCAGTGGGCAACCTCTCTTACGACCCTGATTCAGGAACCCCTGGTAGAGTAAACAGGAGGCTCGGGAGTGCAGGGAGGCACGAGGGTTGGACTGGGTCACTGGTGGTGATGTGCAGGTCCTTGATGAGCTTGTGCAAGCAGATGCGTAGTGGTGCAGGCCGGGTCGGTAACAGGCTGGCGGTGCAGTACAGAAGGGTCAGGCAGGAGAGTAGTCGGGCACAGGCAGAGTTCGTTAACAGGCGGGCGGCAACGTACAAGGGAGCAGGCAGAAGAGTGTGTCCGCTTATAGGCATTCCAATGGCCCCAGATGGTTCCTTACAATTCGTTTGGATGCAGCAGCTGTTCAGCTGACAATTTTCTGCCTGATTCCTTTAATTTTTTAATCAAAGGATGTCAGGTGACAGAGTCACCTACTGATTGAATTTTGAATGGTTTAGCAAGAACCAGTTGAAATGCGAAGAGTGGATGGCCAGCTTTGTATGAAAAAAAAAATAGTAACAAATTGCAACTTTTCACTATATAAATGAATCCAATAAATGTGTGGCTAAATCAAAACTGTCAGAAAAATCTTGCACTCATTAAGCAAAAAGAGTGTTTGTGAAACAAAGAAACTGCTTGTTTTAATAGGACCCTGCACATTTGAGCTTTTATAATATTAAAGTGCTTCTAAAGCCAGAAGTATTTTTTAACCTTTTTTTATCATTAAGCCTTTTATTCAGTTTCAAAGAAAAATTTAAACACAAACAGAGCCTAATGGGCATACCCAGGCCCAATGTAATACATAAATAAACCCAGCACCTTATCTAATAACAGTTAATAGGTGTATGCCACCTACTATTTAACCAACATTAATGATTAAATACCTTTATTTTATCTTATATGGAGACTCGACGCATTCGCTCAAGCCTATCGCAGGGGTAACCAGCCACTTCGAGAGGCCATGTAGAACCCCACTACACATCCACACCTGCGCCAGCCCCCATTTCTAGATGTAGTACAATCTTCTCCACCTAATTCTTCCCTTATTCTTTCTCCTCTCATTTAAAAGCAAAGGTGCAAACGTTCAGCCTTTTCCCTTTCCAGCCTTCTCTTCCACCTCATCCCCCATTTCCCCTTAGGCTACATTTTTAATTTTCCTGTATCATTAAACGTCACTTATCCCAGTTGACCTATGATGCCCATAACCCGGGGGGTGGATGAGAATGGGGAGCATGAGGGTTGTACAGGGGGCCCATTGGTCTGCTTGGTTCTACGATTCCTGAGAAAAGTCATATCACATCAAGTTTATATCACTTGCGGCTGAGGATGCACTGCAAAGCACCATGAATTATACACATTTTTTCCTCTTAATCAAAGGATTTCAGGTGACAGGGCATCTACTGATTGAATTTTGAACGGTTTAGCAGGAACCAGTTGAAACGCAAAGAATGTATGGCCAGCTTTGTATAAAAATAAATAGTAATGAATTGCAACATTACCCTATATAAATGAATCCAATATATGTGTGGGCAAATCAAAACTGTCAGAAAAATCTTGCACTGAATTAACAAAAAAAAGTGTATGTGAAATCAAAAAAAAAATGGCTGTTTTAATAGGACCCTGCACATTTGAGCTTTTATAACATTAAAGTGGTTCTAAAGCCACCTTAATGCATTACTTGTGTTAAGGAAAAAAAAACCCTACCCCCATCCCTAAGTACTTACCTGAGTCCTGTGGTGATCCAGTTCCAGTGCCAGGCTGCAGCAGCGCTGGTTCTCTATCTCCCTTCTCACAGGCTCAGAGACATCAGCAGGGGCCATTGACTCCTGTCAATTAAATGCTGTGAGGAGGGAGCAGGGGCAGGGCTGAGCCAGGCTGTATGTGTGTCAATAAACACACACACACAGCCTGGCTCAGGAGCGAGCCCACAGGTGCACCACCATAGGAAGGGGCTTCCTGTGGGTGCGCACTGAGAAAGAGAGGAGCTGGAGGAGATTCAGGGTCGCTCTGTGCACAATCATTGCACAGAGCAGATAAGTATAATATGTTTGTGAATTATAACCACTTTACAACCACTTTAAGATCCAACATTAAAGGTGAGAGTTTTTTTCCATGGGAATTGGTGGTGGTGGAGTGAACATTATCTCATATTTGTATCCTTCTGATTGCAGTTGGATGTTCATCCTAAAAAAGTGAACTAATGGATTTGATGTTTGCTTTCATAAACATGTTTTAAGTTTAATCAATTAAAAATTTGATATTAAAGTGAATAATTAAAGAAAATATGTATAAACCAGAATACATAATATTAGAGCTATTAAACCAAAACACAAACATTTCTTTTATTGCAGCATACTAATTCTTAGATGTGATGGCGTTGTTGTTTTTCTTTTTTAGGCTTTCTTGCTTTATTTTATTTTCACCAGGTAATCTGGCCAGTACATCTGTTGTTTTTCAAAAAACAAGCTCTCCTACAGATGTATCAGTTAAGAGTGTTGAAACAAACCATTTACCACTAACAGGGATGCTTACAATGATCCGCTTTTTATTCATGTAAAACCGTTATTCCCAAAAGAAAAAAACTGTTAGCTGCAACTGCTTTTGGAACTACTGTACAATGTGAGAAGGAGTTCATTTTAATTTGTTATTGTATCTAAATCTACTAATCCATCTACCACTGCCCTCCCCTAGATTAACAATGCTGCTGTCTGCTGTGCCCCTGTGCTCCTTCATCCAGAGTGGGGTATTCTAAAGGGGTCATTGTGACATATTACACTTTAAGCCTCACTCTGTACATAGATTTTCTAGCTTGTGGAATGAAAGTCTAAGCATCAGACTTCGAGTGATCATCACTGGAGCAGATTAACGGAGCAGCTAACCCTTTACACACATACAGTATGGTAGCTGCCATTATGCCATAATGCATTCTAGTAGTGAATGTGATATTTACCAAACATTCACTTTAGGTGAATTAATCGCTGTATTTTTGTAGCATATTCACCAGGGAGATACACCTGCAGTGAATATTTGATGAGCATTACATTCAATGGTTTATGAATATAGAGGGGGCCTGGCTAACCAGCTCTGAAGATGGATGCTTAGCCTTGCAGCTTATCAGCTAGGGGAGAGAAGCAGAATGACACAGGCCCACCCCCAACTGCAATCTGCAACCATCCCCACCACTGACAGTCTGGAAGACACAGCCAGCCATGTCCCACAAGAGGATGAATGACAAGCCATAAAAGCTGACCACCATCTTCTTCAAACCCGAGGTAAAGGTCAGTCATTCTCAAGATGTCGCCAGCCCAGCTGCGCCATGCAAGGCCTACACAGATTTTTTTTTTTGTTTAATTTGTTTTTATTGAGTAAAGAGGATTCCAACAACAATGCATACATAAGGCATATATAACTCTCATGTCGATCTAAAGCATAGTAGTTACATATATAGAAAGTGTAACACAATGGATCCTTGAAATTAGTTTTTATCAGAAAGAGATGAGAGGGTAAGAGAGAGTAAGAAGAGAAAAGGTGGGAGTAAGTGGGATAGAACGGAAATAAATAGAGGAAGGGAAGAGGAGAGAGGCATGAGGAGAGCTGGCGAGGTGAGGCAATGTTTCTTTAAGTAAGCATCACATAACGCTTCCAACCCAGAGCAGAGAGGGTCGGATAACATGTATGTCTCTATCTTCAAAACCACATATATATCTAGAGGGCTACATTTGTACTTATAAATTATGTTCTATATTCCAGTCCATCACTGAGTGAACAATGGGAGGTCTGTTGGGGAGGACTGCACAATGGATTTGTATTTGATGGATGTGGTGAATTCCCTCCACTTATACCAAGTTACGAAGTGTTTTTGATCTTCACCCCTGGCGAAACGAGTCAGTTCCTCCATGAGGTGAATGTCCCCTACCCTTTGCAGCCATGACTTTACGGAGGGTATGGTTTGTTGGAACCAAAATGTTGGGATCAGTGCCTTCGCTGCATTGAGTAGGTGCAGAGTGATGGTTTTTTTGTATATCTTAGTTGGTACCCTTGTGCAGTGAAAAAGAACCTCCCATGGATCATCAGCGACAGAGGAGTCGGAGATCAAGTTTGTAAGTTCTAGGACCTTTGACCAAAAGGGCCTAATCCCAGGGCAGTTCCACCAGATGTGTGAGTGGGTGGCCACGCCCCCACAGCCCTTCCAGCATAATGGGGAACTGGTAGGGAACATGGAGTGTAGCTTACTCGGGGTGTAATGCCATCTGGTGAGTAGCTTATAGCTCACTTCCGCTGTGTGGGAGGAGATAGAGGAGGTATGCGCAAGCTTTAAACATTTTTTCTTTTGAGAATCGGTCACATGAGACTTGAGGTCTTTCTCCCATTTGTTCAAGAAGGTCGGTGGTTGGTGGTTTTGCGTTTCATGCAGAGCTTTGTATGCTTGCGAGACACAATGATTAGGAGGGTCTTTATAGTTGAATAAGGCTTCAATTGGTGTAAGTTCTTGTGTGGAACGAAGAGGTTGAGGTAGGGTTTTAATAAAGCTTTGAAGCTGGTAGTAGCGCCAATGGTCCATATATGTTATAAGGTTGACTTCTAGTAGGTCGGTGAGTGGTCTTAAAGATCCCATTCGTAACGTTTGGTGTAGTCGCAGAGGTGGGTCTGAAGACCAGCGTCCGAAGCCTGCACCCAAAATTCCCGGAGGGAAGTAATTTTGGTTCAGTAGGGGCATTAATGGAGAATTATATTTCCAACAGAACTTTTTATGAAGATGATCCCAAATATCCAGGGTGGATCTTGTGATCGGTGATGTGTTGAGGGACAGGGATCTCGTTTGTTTGGGAATCCAGGGTATGACAGCTAGATCTGTACCTGATAGAGAGCTCTCCACCTGGACCCATAACTTAGAGGTCCCGGCATAGTTCCAGTCAATAATTTGGGAGATAGCGGTGGCATGGTAATATTGTTTGAGGTCTGGAAGACCAAGTCCTCCTTTGCATTTGGGTAAAGAGAGTAGGGATCTGGACAATCTGGAGCATCTATTATTCCACACAAATTTTGAAATTAAACGTTGCATGATCGAGAAGAACCCCACAGGCACACACAATGGTAGCATTTGGAAAATATAAAGGACTCGTGGTAGGATATTCATTTTTATTACTTGTATTTTACCAAGCCAGGAGTGGGCTAGGGAAGACCAGCGCCGGAGATCTGATCTTATGTTGTTCAGTAGGGGTATGTAATTATGATGAAAAAGTGATTTTATTTGGGGGGTAAGGTATATCCCTAGATATTTGAGCCGTTCTCTCTGCCATTGAAAGGGGAAGAGAGGCTGCAAACGTAATGTTTCGGGCCGTGGGAGGTTGATATTTAAAATTTCCGATTTGGATAAATTTATTTTAAAATTGGATAAGTTTTGAAAAGTCTGGAAAGCAGACATTAAGTTTGGTAAAGATATCCTTGGTTGTTGTATTAAAAAGAGTATATCATCCGCGTATGCTGCATACTTGTGTTCTTTAGATCCTATCTTGATTCCCCGTATACTGTCGTTTTGTCTAATAGTGGCAAGGAAGGGCTCAAGTGAGATGGCAAATAAAAGAGGAGAGAGGGGGCATCCCTGTCTGGTCCCATTATGAAGAGTAAAGGGGTCACTCAAAAGACCATTAATCTTTATCTGGGCGGAAGGATTATTGTATAAGGAAAATATTTGTGTCAGCATTCTCGGGCCCAGGCCTAAAAATGTAAGAGTCGTTCGAAGGTACTCCCAGTCCAACCTGTCAAACGCTTTTTCCGCGTCTGTTGAAAGGAGAAGGGTGGGCTGGGAGTGTTTGTTAGCGAAATGTATAAGTGAGAGGACCCGCAGGGTGTTATCCCTGCCCTCTCGTTGTGGGATAAACCCCGTCTGTTCAGGCGAGATCCACTTCGGGATAAGTGGAGAGAGTCTATCGGCCATTACCTTAGCGACAAGTTTGATGTCGGCATTAATCAATGAAATGGGCCGATAGCTCCCACACACAGTTGGATCCTTACCCGGCTTGGGAATCACCGATATATGGGCAGTGAGGGTTTCAGGTCGGAAGCCTTCTGCTATAGTGACTGAATTGGCGTAAGCTACTAAATGCGGTAGTAGGACATCTGCAAATGTTTTAAAGTAGGTCACTGTGTATCCGTCTGGGCCTGGCGCTTTTCCTATGGGGGTATTTTTTAAAGCCTTCTTAAATTCCTCTAAGGTGAAGTCTTCCTCTAAGGGATCTAGGATTTTCTGCAGGAGCTTTGGGAGCTGGGCCTGTTTCAGGAAAGAGAGAGTATGTGTCCTCTTTTCCTCCGGGGAACATGAGGAGGGGCCATTGGCCACATGATATAAGTCCGCGTAGAATGTCCTAAAGACCTCTGCAATGTTTTTTGAGTTGAAGATCAATTCCCCCGAGGGGGACTTAATCTTCGGGATGAAAGAGGCAGTCTTCTGTTCATGTAGGGCAAGCTGTCTGCTGGGTTTATTGCCCCACTCATAGCGTTTCTGGGCAACTCTGCGGAATGTGCGTACAGTGTCCCTGTCTAATACATTTTTGAATTCCTCTCTCTCTCTCCAAATGTACAGAGGGCCGAGAAAGTTTGTATTGCTTGTCTAGGTCCGTAAGCTTTGCAAGAGTGTCTTTAAATTGTTTATCGCGCTCCCTCTTCCTTCTCGCACCCAACTCAATCAGCTGTCCCCTTAGTGCTGCTTTGTGGGATTCCCACAACACAGAAGGAGAGATCTCTGCATCGGAATTCTCTTTAAAGAACTGTGAGATGGAGGAAGACAGGAGCGCAGCGTCAACTGGATTGGATATGAGACCGTCATTCAGCTTCCAGTTGTAAGTGCGAGGAGGAAGGGTGGGGAGATTTAAAGTGGCGGAATTGCAAAACCACCCCAGTTGGCAGCATCGGTACCAAGAGATGTACTGATAAGGGTGCATTTCTTCCACATTAAGGAAAATCTCCTGGCAGGAGCTAGAACTAAACCACTACTTCCCACACCTTATGAGGGCACACAGTTCTTTCCAGATCTCTCCAAGTATACCCTGCAACTCAGAAGACAGCTCAACCCGATCACCAAAGGGCTTAACAACCACAAAATTTAATAAACGTGGCGCTACCCAGCAACACTGCTTATCACCAGAAACGGTACATCACCCATAATCAACATTCTCAAGAATGGCATGCAACTCCTACACACTTGGGATATCATCCTGGACCCCCCTGCAGACGCCAACCCACGCTGCCATAATGCAGACTTTCAACTTCACATCGCAACCAAGGAAGGAAATATATTTGACAACAGCTCTGGCATAGTTCCCAGAAGGGCCAACATTACAATGGAGTAGCTCTCCCCAGCTACGCTCTAGCAATCCCGCAGTTCTCAGTTTTTGACTATTATTACCCTCACGGCGGTTTTAGCTCAGCTTCTTCGTTACACTGCACCTAACAGTTATAACTGGTGATACAATCACATGACAGAAAATTTTGATAAGTTTAATTTGTTGTTTTTACGATTAACTTTGTTGCTCTTCCCGCAGCTCTAGTTCGGAGACTAGCAATCAACAACACAAGGTATCCAAGGGACTTAAAGCACCAAATTTGTCATGACACTAACCAACTAGATCTCCTCACAGCCCGATTTGTCTCCACTAACTGTAAGTGATCAACTCTTTTCACACTCAGACTTCCTTAAAAAGATGCCACTCAACCTCCTATCACTTAAGGGCAATGGAATAAATCACCAGGCCAAAAGAAAACCACTGTGTAAAACAGCCCAAGACCTACAATGCAATATCCTTTGCCTCCAGGAGACACATTTTTCAGCATCAGCCACTCCCTCATGCACAAACCTTCACTTCTCCCACATATACAAAGCCTCTTACACCTCTAAAAAAAGTGAAGTCCTAGTGGCTGTGAAAGACACAGTAGACTTCCATCTAAAGCAAGAAATCTCAGATCCTAACGGCCGTTATATCATCCTTATCTGCACTATAAACAAGAGTGAATTCAAAATCTTGAACATCTATGCCCCCAATACCCACCAAATGAGATTCCTCCACAAAGCCATGTGTACTGTACAACCAATACAACAAGGACTCCTGATCATTTGTGGAGACCTTAATTTGGTATCTGACATCGATATGGACACCACATCCACAGCAAAATGTAGGCAATCCCCCCTGAAAAAATTCCTCACCAACTATGATATCTTTGACGTATGGAGATGCCATCATGGCTCTGAGAGAGATTATACATTCTTCTCCCTACATCACAAATCTTATTCGAGAATTGATATGTTTCTTTCAGACAAATGAAATTATAGAAAATTAGCGCATCTGTAATCCACACCATGACGTGGTCGAACCATGCCCCTATCACAATATCTATAGAAGATTCCACACATGAACACAGCACATACCTTTGGCATCTGAACAACTATATACTACAACACCCAAATTACAATCCAGATATTGCGAACAAACTAACTGAATTCTTTGATCAAAACATTGACTCAGTGTCTGACCCCAACATGGTGTGGAATGCGCATAAAGCCTTTATACAAGGTATATTGATGAAAATGAGCTCAAACTGTAAAAGAAAGAGGACGCACACAGCGTTTTGACTATCTTATATTACAAATTGCTACTGTAGAAAATCAACATAAAGCCAACCCCAACCACACACAGTCAGCACAGCTACTATCTCTAAGACAGAAACCTAGAACGCTCCTACTCCAATCTTTTGAGAACACTCAACGTAAATTAAAAGCCACATCAAACTCCACCTCAAACAAAGCAGGAAAAATGCTAGTGAGACGTATCAAAGGGAGGAGGACCAAATCTAAAATAACACATTTATACCATTTACATACTAATGAAAATCTAACTAACCCCCAAGACATAGCCAAAACATTTAGTGATTACTACAGCGATCTGTACAACATAAGACAGGATCCCTCAACATTACAAGCCTCTGAAAATGACATAAACACCTTCTTAAATCAAATTAATCTACCAGTACAGACAAAGAGCCAACTGTCCTTCCTAAACAATCCCTTCACAGAAACTGAAATCCAAATGACTATTAAAACACTTCCCACTGGTAAAGCACCAGGTCCCGACAAACATTCGGGGGAATATTACAAACAATTCTCCAGACAGTTAACACCACACTTAAATGTATTCAACAATGCTGCCTCCTCTTATAAGTTTTCATCTGAATCACTGAAAGCCCTGATTATTACACTTCTGAAGCCAGGGAAGGAGTCGACTTCGACCCAAAACTTTTGCGTCATCTCCCTACTGAACCTAGGCCTAAAAATGTATGCTAAAACAATAGCCATATGACTAATTGACATCATGCCCACGCTTATCCACCATGATCACTATGGTTTCACAAAAGGGAGACAAGCATCGGACGCTACCAGAAGATTGATCAATATGATACACATTGTGATGCTCTGAAGAAGGCTTGCATTTGAAACATGTAAGCTGTTGCAGCCCCCATGTCCTTTCCATCACGGTTTGGAGACTGCTGCCGCAACAGGACTGTTTGCCTCAATTTGGAGGCTATGATATGCATATATTCTTCCCATGTTTGTGAGTACTTTTCTCGGCAGATATGCTATCCAAACCATTTCCCATAGCAAATGATACAAGACAGGGATATCCATTGTCCCCATTAATTTTTAACCTACTTATGGAACCTCTAGTGGAACATATCAGGTCAAACCCTAAAATCTGGCTGACTATAAACAAAACACCCCGCAAAATAAGCCTATTTGCAGACAATGTAATTTTAATACTCAAACATCCAGCTTCTTCCCTGGCAGAAGTACAAAAAATTCTTCAATGATTTAGTAATATTTCATGTTATAGCAGCAAACAAGACCAAATCTCACATCCTCGACCTAAGGATTGATGCCACAACTAAAAATCTAATACAGCTACAACACTCCTTTACTTGGGCAGATAAAAGTATAGCTTACCTAGGAATCCAGCTAACAAAATCAGTTAAAAGCCTTTTCTCAACTAGCTATACACTATTCCTCATCAAACTACTCACAGACATGCAACATTTAATGAAACAAGAACTTATGTGGTCTGGGGGACTTGTAGCATTTAAAATGATGCACCTTGCTCAAATACTTTACCTATTCAGAAAGCTTAACCGTATCTATCCCCTTGACATATTTTAAATCCCTCCAGACCATATTCAACAAATGTATATGGAAGGGTACAAAACCCAGATGCGTACACTTGAAACTCATAAAACACAAACTAGCAGGTGGGGCAGGATCCATTGACTTTGTAGATTACTAACTAGCATCCATACTGGCCCAACTACCAGACTGGTTCCAAACATTCCCATGTACTCTATGGGGACAAATAGAAAATGCATCACTCCTACGCCCGAGCTTACAAAGTTGGCTAATGAGCACCCACTTGGATCCATCATCACGTCAACCATGTCCCCTACAATGAGGGCCTCAGCTCATGCATGGACAAAACTGATGACAAGAGGTCACAATTCCCCCCTACAAACCACAATTCCCAGTTGAGGTACTCCATCATCTTTCCATAGACCTAAGTCACTAGTCTAAGAGAGGTAGCAAATCCCACTGTATACGTATATTCTCTCCAACCTCCCTAAGAATTGCTGTGATCTACCTGCCTCCTGGACCACTGTCAGCTTTTCTTGATGAATTTTCTGCCTGGCTACCCTACTCTCTCTCTTCTGAAACTCCCACAATCCTTCTTGGTGACTTCAACATCTTGGTTAACACTAACACTACTGCTACTTCTAAACTTCTTAGTCTAAACTCCTCATTTGATCTGAAGCAATGGGTACAGGCTTCTACTTACACTGATGGTAACACACTCGACCCATTCTCCTACCTATGCACTCCATGCAACTTCTCCAATAAACCTTTTCCTCTCTCCAACCACCACCTTATTAGTTTTTGCTCTCTCCCTGTCTTGCACCACCTTTCACTCCAACCATGACCCGTAGAAACCTTCGCCAACTCAACACTTCTCTCCTCTATTCTGCTACTGACCACCTCTATGAAAAAATCTCACCCCTGTCCTGCCCCAACCAAGCCACTGCCGTCTACAATAAATCCCTGTCCTCCACCCTGGACGAGCTCGCTCCCCTCACCACACACAAAATCAGGCCTCGACCCCTACAACCCTGGCAAACAGACGACAACAGAAATCTCAAAAAGTATACCTGCGCTCTTGAGCATCTGTGGCACAAGGCTAAGTCTCTCAAAGACTTCAACCAATACAAATCTGCCCTAAAAAAATACAATTCTCATCTCCACACTGCCAAGCAGACCTATTTTACCATTCTTATTAACACCTTCTTATCCAGTCCCCGTCAACTCTTCTCTATCTTCAACTCCCTACTTTGTCCTGCACCGCTTCCGCCCACTAACTCACTCACTGCCCAGGAGATTGCTAATCACTTCAAAAACAAGATTGACACAATTTGTGATGACATCTCCACTCTACAGGCATCTTCCCCAGTTAACACCCCATGTCAATAAGCACAATCGACACTATCCTTATTCAAACCGGCTACTATAGACAAAGTTGCTAAACTCCTTTCTAATGCCCACCTAACCACCTGTCCCCTGGACTCTATTCCCTCTCAAATACTACGTTCACCCTCTGACTCTATCCTACACTCTCTAACTCGCTTCTTCAATCTCTCCCTCTCTTCTGGCATCTTCCCCAATGCCCTAAAACATGCATTTGTCACCCCCATATTCAAAAAGCCATCCCTGGACCCTACCAATCTTAACAATCTATGCCCTATCTACTTGCTCCCCTTTTCCTCCAAAAGCCTTGAACGCCTGGTCTACAACCAACTGAGTGATCACCTTGTTAAGAATAACCTTCTTGACCCCCTTCAATCTGGATTTTGCCCTCAACACTCCACAGAAACTGCCCTTTTACAACTCACAAATTACCTACTAACCGCAAAAACCAATGGACACTACTCTGTACTCCTACTTTTGGACCTTTCAGCTGCCTTTGATACAGTTGATCACCCCCTCCTCCTCGAAAAACTTTACTCCCTCGGTCTCAGTGACTGTGCTCTTTGGTGGCTCTCCTCCTACCTATCCCAATTCACCTTCAGTGTCACGTACAATTCTACTTTATCCTCTCCTCTTCCTTTCTCTGTCGGGGTCCCCCAAGGTTCTGTTCTTGGATCCCTCTTATTTTCAATATACGCTTCTTCCCTGGGCCGGCTGATAGCCTCCCATGGCTTTCAATATCATTTCTACGCTGATGACACCCAAATCTACCTCTCCACCCCTCAACTCACTCCATCAGTCTCCTCACTCATCACTAACTTACTAACAGACATATCTGCCTGGATGTCACACCACTTCCTCAAACTCAACTTGTCCAAAACCAAACTCATAATATTTCCTCCCCCACGTGCCTTTTCCCCTGACTTCTCTGTCAAGAGCACAGGCACAACCATCCACCCATCCCCACATGTCAGGGTGTTTGGTTTTATCCTGAATTCTGAACTCTCCTTTTGGCCCCACATCCAATCATTTTCTAAGGCTTTCTGCCTCAACCTCTGCAACACCTCTAAAATACATCCTTTCCTAACCAATGAAACCACAAAGCTCCTGATTCACTCCCTGGTCAACTCTCACCTCGACTACTGCAACTCCCTCCTCATTGGCCTACCTTTAAATAGATTATCCCCCCTTCAGTCCATCATGGATGCTTCTGCAAGACTCATCCACCTTACAAACCGCTCAGCGTCTGCCACCCCCTCTCTGCATATCCCTCCATTGGCTGCCACTCGCCCAACAAATTAAATTGAAAATACTAACAATCAGTCACAAAGCCATCCACAGCTCTGCTTCCAGCTACATCACTAGCCTAGTCTCAAAATAACAACCTAATCGTCCTCTTTGTTCCTCCCAAGACCTCCTGCTCTCCAGCTCCCTCATCACCTCCTCTCATATTAACCTCCAAGACTTCTCCCAAGCCTCTACCATCCTCTGGAATTCCCTACCCCAATCTGTCAGATTGCCCCCAAATCTATCCACTTTCAGGTGATCCCTGAAAACTTTTCACTTCAGGGAAGCCTATCCTGCCGCCACCTAACAACTGCACTTTTATTTTCTTCCTCAGCTCATCCCCCACAGTTATTGGCCTTTTGTATCACTTGACCCTCCCTCCTAGATTGTAAGCTCTAACGAGCAGGGCCCTCTGATTCCTCCTGTTTTGAATTGTATTGTAATTGTACTGTCTGCCCTAATATTGTAAAGCACTGTGCAAACTCTTGGCGCTATATAAATCCTGTATAATAAAAAAAAAATTCCTACAAAGCCTACTCAACATGACACAACCTAAAACCTTCTCCCAAGTACAGCGAGTATGACCTCTACCCAACAGACCTCTTCACATATACTTGAATACGACACTGCTTACAATCAATGCCTACACTATACTCCATACCACCAATAGCATTGGAATACCTAACAAACCCAGCCTCTAAACTGAAAGGAATAGATCTCTTTTACAACATTTTCCATCAAAAATACATGCTCGCCAAATCCACACCACACCTCCACTGGAAGTCAGATCTGGGAAAAAGCTACACTGGAGTGCAATAGCAACAAGCTTTACAAAATATATACAAATCAACAAAATGCTCTGCACTTTGGGAACTTAGCCAAAAAATATCTCTCAGATGGTACTTAACCACTTCAACCCCAGAAGGATTTCCCCCTTTAGGACCAGAGCACTTTTTGCGATTCAGCACTGCGTCACTTTAACCCTTACAGATCCACGCTATTGCCGAAGTACGGCTCCAGCGCGGATCTGAAATGCCGGGACGACATCCATGGATGTCGTCCCCTGTGCGCGCTCCCGGCGCACCCCCTAGAGGCAGTGGCAGCGCGCACGCTCTGCCGCCGCACGCTGCGCGGGCGTGCCCGTGGGTCGGGCGGACTCGATGTCCGCTCGAGATCCACGATCGCCTGACAGAGCTGCAGAACGGGGAACCGCCGATGTAAACACGGCGGTTCTCCGTTCTGTGACAGGGGACATACCAGATCTACTGATCCCTATCACTGGGATCAGTTAGATCTGTTATGTCCCGGCCAGCCCGCCCCCCCCCCCACAGTTAGAACACACCCAGGGAACATTGTTAACCCCTTCATGGCCCCCTGCAGGCTAACCCCTTCACTGCCAATGACATTTACACAGTAATCAGTGGATATTTAAATTTCTGATCGCTGTATAAATGTCATTGGTCCCAAAAAAAGGTAAAAAATGTCCGACATTTTTGCTGCAATATCGCAGTCCCGATAAAAATCGCAGATCGCCGCTATTACTAGTAAAAAAATAAATAAATAATAAGAACACCATAAATCAATTCCCATAGTTTGTAGACGCAATAACTTTTGCGCAAACCAGTCAATAAACACAGATTGCAATTTTTTTTCACCAAAAATATGTAGAAGAACCTATATCGGCCAAAACTGATGAATATTTTTTTTTTTTTTTTTTATGGATTTGTATTTTAGCAAAAAGTAAAAAAATTGTTCTTTTTTGCAAAATTGTCACTCATTTTTTGTTTATAGCGGCGATCAGAAATGACGCAGAGGGGATCAAATACCACCAAAAGAAAGCTCTATTTGTGGGAAAAAAAGGACGCAAATTTTATTTGGGTACAACGTCATTGTAACCAAACGAAATTGACATCCTTTTTTCCCCACAAATAGAGCTTTCTTTTGGTGGTATTTGATCACCTCTGCTGTTTTTATGCTATAAACAAACAAAGAGCGACAATTTTGCAAAAAAAAACAATATTTATTACTTTTTTCTATAATACATATCCCAAAAAATAAAATAAAAAACTATTCATCAGTATATATACTTCTACATATTTTTGGTAAAAAAAAAATCGCAATCGGCGTATATTGATTGTTTTACGCAAAAGATGCCGCGTTTACAAATGATGAGAATTAATTTATGGGATTTTTATTTTTTAACATTTTTTACTATTAATGACTGCGATATTGCGGCAGACATGTCGGACACTTTTGGCACTTTTTTGGGACCATTGGCATTTATACAGGAATCAGTGCTATGAAAATGCACTAATTACTGTATCAATGTCACTGGCAGGGAAGGGGTTAACACTAGGGGGCGATCAAAGGGTTAAGTGTGTTCCCTGGGAAGTGTTACTAACTGTGTGGGGGCTGGACTGAGTGGGGGAGGAGAGTGATCACAGCTCCCATATACAGGAAGCCTACGATCACACTCCTTCCCCCCTGTCAGAACGGAGATCCATTTGTTTACATACACGGATCCCATTCTGTCACTGCGGGGGAGCAATCGGGGGTAGCCGGCGGACATCGAGTCTGCCCTACCCGCTCCCTGGCTTCCCCGGCACACAGTGAGTGAGCAAGCGCACCTCCGGCGGCACACCCACGCTCACGATCTCGCAGCCGCCGTCAGGTGATGGTGGTTCGTGATATCAAGCCAATTTGCCACCGTTAATATATGGCAGGCAGTCGGCAACTGGTTAACACCCACTAAAATTATATCCTTCAATCCCAGTACCTCTGACTTCTGTTGGAGGTATAACAAAGCCAAAGGTGATCTAATTCACATCCTTTGGTCATGCACCCTCATCCAACCATATTGGAGCACTATCTTCTGAATCCTAGAAGATATCACGAGTGTCCCTATCTCCCTCTCACCCCCGCCCTAGCTCTACTAAATTTAACAATAGAATTCACTCCTAAACCCTTTAGGTACGTCATAACGCACGTCCTCTTGGCAGCGTGACTAAACCTCATGAGACTATGGAAAACCAACTAAACCCCATCTGTTGTGAACACCCTTGAACTAGTAAACTTGTACTACAGTTATGAATCAATGATGGCCTCTAGTAGAGGTCAACTCGCTAAGGCACAAAATGACTGGAAGCCCTAGTCACAATGGTCTAGAGCAGCGGTGTTTATATAAAGTTTTGGCATTACCCTCTAACCTTAGAAATGAAGACTGAGCTGTAACATATGACCACTCAAAAACAGCAACTTCAACAATGTTTTTTTAACATCTTATAAAATACGGAAGTGATCTCACTAAAAACAGTTAATCAAGGTGGTCTTGCCCCCCCCCCCTTAGGTCACAAAAATGTTCCCTTTAGGGGTGCCTGCAGGAGGGGAGATCACACTTGCCACGACAGAGATCAGAAAAGAACAAAGAACATTAAACTCATCTAAAGTGGAAACCTCTGTTGTGTTATACCATTTGCAACTGTTTACTTGATTATATGTACTGCTACTTACTGTATGACGAACAATATCCACATTGTTACTTACCTGTTAATGTGAAAACCCACTAAAAACTATAATGAATGAGAAGAATGCCCCTTAGTGATGATAAAAAAATAGAAGATGTTAAAAATATATAGAGATTGTACTATACATCATTTGGTGTTTGGAATAAAAATGTTTTTGCCAGTCAAGTGCAAAATTCCTTTATATAATTCCACATTGAAAAATACATTTCCTGCAATTTCAACCATGGTATAGAATTGATGGTTGCAGTGTGGCTGCAAACACGAAAAGTCCCCACTGTGCTAGTTAACCCCAATGCCTATGGCTGTCAATTGTTTTCTCTGCTCTGATTTTTATGCCACACGCAGTGGAGAGCTTCTGTCTCTTCCCCTGCTCAAATGATATTCAACAACTATGAACATTGAAAAGTTACAGGTATCTACAAAATTTCATTAGATAGTGTGAGGCAGACCATTCCCATCATGATGGGTAAGTGTAATCCCTTGATGGTTGGGAGTCTTTGCTTTCATGTGAGGAAATAGTACTACCCTTACCAGACGGAGTGTGATAGATTACTTTAAAACATCTATGGACATTGAAAAGTTACAAGTATCAACAACTTATAGTAAACTCGTCCCCTTCTCTGTCTTCGAGAGGTGACGCACACCGTATTTTTAGTCTCGTCTCTTTTGTTAACTGTCGGTATCCGTAACCCCAATTGATCGTGTCACCCCTGAAAAGCACAAACGTCGGTGTGACGTTGGTAGTTAAGATATGGTACCAACTTTAACGTCCTTTACATAAAAAGTTACACCTTAATATATTTCCTTAAAA
>BLSH010028209.1:12257-22267 GCA_018402905.1 Glandirana rugosa | reverse complement strand
CGCAAAAAATAAAAAACCCAGCGATGATTAAATACCACCAAAAGAAAGCTCTATTTGTGTGAAAAAAAGGAAGCAAATTTCATATGGGTACAATGTTGCATGACTGAGTAATTGTCATTCAAAGTGTGAGAGCGCTGAAAGCTGAAAATTGGTCCGGTTGTTAAGGGGGTTTAAGTGCCCAGTGGTCAAGTGGTTAAAATTATTTTTTTTTTCCAATTAATTGGCAAACCAGTTTTTACTGCCCAAGAATTACACCTGTCCATGTTCAGTCACAAAAGACAGTCAATTTATATCAGAGCACGTTTACCATCTCCAGTAACTACTAAGTAGAAATGCCAGTAAAACAAAATGCTATTTTTTTCTAGGGCCCTATATAATCCCTGTTCACTCCTAGCATTATACTGCCACTTACAGTAAAATACATTAAAATTGTGTATTTCTTCTGTCATAAATCTTTTTAACTTATTTTGGTGCTTGCCATGTGATTTTAATTTGAGTGATCATATGACCTGGTCCTGTGTAGTCTCTATATTCACAACAAAACAACTGATCAGTTCTTCAATCATAATTTTTGCCAAATGACTCATCTGAGATATCAACTGCCATTTGCTAGCACTCCACTGAGACATTTATTAATGTCACTTAAATAGACTGTTGAGAAATTCATGATAAATTTACAGTCAGCCAAGTTTATTGTTTTCTCTACTCTCTACTGATCTCCCCAGCTATTTCAGTTAAAACTGTACCGCAGCTTTAAGTACAACAGAAAATAAAAATATATTTGCTGACATACTGTGCAACATATGCGTCCTACTCTTTGTTAATAGAAATTATTATATCAGAAGATTGATAAATTTTACCATTTGTGCACACTTCTTTTCTAGCCCTGCTGATTATGTCTCTGTATTGTACTGTAACGCAAGCTGTGCGCTGCAATGCTGGGTTTAATTAAAGAAACTCACATAATGCAAACTCAGTGTGCATGCGCTTTTTGATAGCCATCCATTAAGCTGAAAGTCTTGACAAAACTAAAATGTGTTTTCTAAAGTAACTTAAGATTCTTTGCTTGATCCCAAGTACAAATATTGCATATCCAGCAGTATCATACTGAAACAGAAAGATGTGTCTTTCATATGTTAAGTGGGAAGTTTTAGAGGCTGTATGTGTATATAACCTTCTCGTCAGCACATGAATCTTATCTGGAATTTCACAATCCCTATCAAAAGCTCTCCAGCTGTCTGAAGAAGCCCATTTACCTTGAAAAAAAAACAAAGATTGCATTACAAACACGCATTCCTCCCGCACATAAAAAATGTTGATTGCTTAACACAAAAGTGCTGAAGCCATTAGTATATCCTTTTAGTATTGAAAAGTACACGTGTATTATATGGCTTTCGTTCCCAGTGGAGATCACCACTAGTGTCACATTGCACAGTGGATCCATTAGTAGCATAATGTCATTTAACCACAGGACAGACTAATGGTCTAAATTAGAGGCATTTTCCTCACATTATTCGGTCAAAATACCCAGTCAGCTTAAACCTTTGTTGTTTGATAAGGAGTCATTAAATTGAATCCTATCCCAATCTAGCATGGAGCCACTGGATGATTTTGGGGATGACATTTTCCCCATCACATTTATAACAGACTAGATATGTAATATTTAGGTGACATTTTGCCTTTATTTTGGTGCAAAATTGATGTTGTCATGAAAATGCAAAAGGGTTAAAAAAATCAGGACACATGATTCACAGATATAGATAAAAGCAAATAAAATAACACAGATACAACTATTCACACATAATAACATGTGAAATTAAAAAATAATTTCATATATTTATAGTATTTTTATTATAGCTAAGCTTAACCACATACAGGTTTTAAAATACAATTTGTCTCGAATTGCTATTCCTTTAAAGTGTTTTGCATTTAAAATTAAATTGAATAACTCAACAGCCACTAGTACAAAGGCAATTGGGTTTATACAGTATAATGCTTTCTAAGAATCTAGCATTTCTGATATGAGCAGGTCATTATCCTTTCCTCATTCAAACCCTGGCTTAGCATTATTTGGCAGCTTTGATTTTTTTCTGCCTGCAAATGGTACTGTATTCCAGCCAGTTGGATCAATCAGAGCACATTGGAATTTACAGTGAAAAAACAGCCTTTCATGACATCAAACCGAATGGTACTAATAGGGCAACATATAGTGCATATCTGCCATAGAACATAACTTTATTGTTGGACCAGTAGTTTGTTTCGGTTTCAAATGCTTTACAGACAAGGAAACAACATAATCACATTATTCAACACTTAACAATCATTGCCTATTACAAATGGAAAAACTGATCCTTATGAATATGACTATTCTCTATTTAATTTGATTGTTCACAGATTAAGTAAGGAAACATTTTTAAGGGAAACTGTCATTGCTTGGGAGAATTGTATTTAGTTTTTAAGCTTAAATTTCTAATTTAATTACTTAATTGTACAAATTAATATTAATAGGGTCCTAGTTAACAATATGTAGAGGCAGCCAATACAGCTCAGTAGAATAATCCATGCACTGAAATGGTTGTCACGGTGATACAAAACTAAAAATCATTTGTATATTTATCAACTTATTATTTCAGTCATAGTCCCTGGGGCAACCTGCCTACTGCATGCCTCAGGTCTGCCCAGTGTCCTGGCGGTCCTGCCTTGGCCTTGTCTACTTACCAGAGTTGCCCACACAAATCTGCCTCTAATTATGGGGATGGCCCATGATTGCCAAAATAAATGCCTTTTTGAATTCATTCTCATTCACAACTCAAATAAGTGTGACACCGTGAACTCATGACATTGCCCAGGACAAATCACCATTGGAACTGAGGGCCAAGATACGGAACTGTCCAAGCAAATTCGGGGTCAGTTGGAATCTATGCATTTGAGGAGCACTTGCTTGAACTTTAGTAAGAGTTAAAAAAATAGGGAACTATTTCAGGAAAGACTTCTGCACCATGAAAATTAACAGATTTAAGCATGTAAAGTAATTGTTGCTTTTCCAAAAAGCTAACTTTACATATTTTGTAATGCACGATCAAATGGGTTTAATACATTCTTTTAGAAAATATAAAAAGTAAAATTCCAGAAGTTTTTACTACATAAATTTAAAGTATAAAAAAAAGTGAATGCAATATGATATTTTGTCTATATGTTAGGATATTGTAGCCAGTGGCAGTCTACTCACCATTAGGTGCACAAGTATGAAAATAAATTAGCGTAGCCTATAATTTATAACTGATGAACTATTGCAGCTATGCACCAGGAAAATCACTGAACCCAAACCAACTAAAACCATACATATAAGATGCAGCGCAACATTAAGAAAGCATAAAAGACTGAGTCCTACAATGCCAAGCAGTGGAAAAGGGTTAAAAGTTAATCTCTTAGGAACTTCACATATAGTGCATATGTCACTGAAGAAAACCTCAGGGTGTGCATGCAACACAACACACGTGCTCTCCCTTCACCTGCTAGCGTACTCCCTCACCTTGTTGTTTGACCCCAGTTTTACTAGAGGGTCAAAAGCACATTCCCCCAAGGGGTTAATATATACGAAGGTGGGTCTATGATGATGAGCCTCTACACCGTACTCAGATTTTTCCAACCTCTCACTCTGGAGTGAGAGGTTGGAAAAATCAGAGTACGGTGTAGAGGCCCATCATCATAGACCCACCTATGATGTTGTGTTGCATGCACACCCTGAGGGTTTCTTCAGTGAAATATGCACTTTATGTGAAGTTCCTAAGAGATGAACTTTTAACCCTTTTCCACTGCTTGGCATTTTTGGACTCAGTTTTTCATGCTTTCTTAATGTTGCGCTGCATCTTATATGTATGGTTTTAGTGTACTCACCATGCTCAGATGCAGGTGCAGGCCCCTTTAATTACTTGTTGCACAATTTCCTGGATATGTGGAGGCCCTCCATCGTGGGCAGCCAGACTGCAGCCTAATAGCAAGCATCTTTTTCAAAAGATCAAGCTACTGTGGGGAGCCCCTCTCTGATTCATATCAGAGTACTCCTATTCTAGTGGGCTGGTGCTTGATTTTGGATCCCTTCAATTGTTTGCCTGGGTAACCAGAGCTACACTGGGCTTCACTGTGAAGGATGCTGTTGTATTTGATTTATAGACTATATAAGGCTTTGCCCTCATTTACTTTACCTCTAATATGTAAAACATTTTTTGTCCAACACATGCTTTACAATGGTGCTTGAATACACACTAACTTTTCCCTGACTTTTTCTTGGACATTTCAACTTTTATTAAGCTCATGACTATCTTTATCAGTTGGACTTTAGCCTTATTTGGACATGACAAGTCATGAGAAAAATGGATGTTTACTTAAGTTAACATTTCTAAGAATTAACATTAGCAGTTTCATTTCTAAGTTCATTTTGGTTATACTGTATTTTTTTTTAATTGTTATACTTTTTTTAGGATGTACCTATTATCTATGTTAGTCTACTAGCCTAGCATGTGCACAAAGTTAAATCCTCACTCACTCCTGACTCTGACTTTTATTCTCCAACTTCAGCACATTGTCCATTAGAATCAAGAGGGCCTAAAGCCCACCAGCAAGAACTGATATGGTATAATTCAGGCAAGTAGTATTATCCATGGGGTGCTGTTAAAGGCTAATCCATCCTTTATTCTATCCACCAATGAAAGTCTTTGACAGGGTCAAATAAATTACATCCACCTTTCATTAGCAGGACCCCACATGAACGAGGCTCATTGTACTCCTCTCTTTCCATGGGATGCATCAAGGTTGCCCTTCTCTTTCCTCATTTTTATTTTGCACTGGAACCCTTCTTGTGGACCATTGGGTGAATTTGAAGAAAGCACAGATATGAATGGGTAAATACAAGAGTAAAGTTGTTGCTTACATGAATGACTTATTGTTCTTCTTCAGTATCCCTGAATTCATGACTGCCAATCTGGTCACCTAATTTGCCACCTTTGGAGAGCTGTCCAATTTTCACATCAATTAACAAAAGTCAGAAATGTGGAATTTGACCCTAGCTAGGGCAGCCTTCTGCAGGCTCAAGACTAGAGTTGGGCGAACTTCTAGAAGTTCGGGTTCTGCTGGTTCGGCCGAACTTCGGGACAAAGTCCAAGTTCGGGTCCGGACAGAACCCGAACTTTGCCCCGGACCCCGAACCCCATTGAAATCAATGGGGACCCGAACTTTTAGGCACAAAAATGGCTGTAAAAAAGTTAGGAAAGTCCTAGAGGTCTGCAAATGGAAGGAAAATGGGGGTAAGGGTGGGACAAGTGCCCTACAAAGAAATGGGGACAGGGAAATAACTTTAAATATTTTTAAAAAAATAAAAACATAAAAAAATCAAAAATGGAGGTGGATGTGGATCCTCTTCAAACTGTGTGTGAAAAGTATTAATTAACGGTAGAAGCCATATCACTGTTCTAAAATCATCTTCAAACTGTGTGAAAAAAGTATAAATTAGCAGGGAGAACCCATATCACTGTTCTACAATCATC
This sequence comes from Glandirana rugosa, assembly GCA_018402905.1. Taxonomy (NCBI): domain Eukaryota; kingdom Metazoa; phylum Chordata; class Amphibia; order Anura; family Ranidae; genus Glandirana; species Glandirana rugosa. The sequence continues at coordinate 16,724 of BLSH010028209.1, read as the reverse complement.
TGGAAACTGTGTGTTAAACTTAAACTAAAACCGGGAGAACCCATATCACTGTTCTACAATCATCTGGAAACTGTGTGTTAAACTTAAATTAAAACCAGGAGAACCCATATCAGTGTTCTAAAATCATCTGGAAACTGTGTGTTAAACGTAAATTAAAACCGGGAGAACCCATATCACTGTTCTAAAATCATCTAAAAACTGTGTGTTAAACTTAAACTAAAACCGGGAGAACCCATATCACTGTTCTACAATCATCTGGAAACTGTGTGTGAAACTATAGCAGAGCGAAGCCATATCCCTGTTCTAAAATCATCTAAAAACTGTGTGTGAAAATATAGCAGAGAAAAGCCATATCCCTGTTCTAAAATCATCTAAAAACTGTGTGTGAAAATATAGCAGAGAAAAGCCACATTTTTATGTTTTTTTTTTTTTTTAATATTTAAAGTTATTTCCCTGCCCCATTTCTTTGTAGGGCACTTGTCCCACCCTTACCCCCATTTTCCTTCTTTTTGCAGACCTCTATGACTTTCCAGGACTTTTTTACAGCAATTTTCAGAACTTTTAGTAAAATTACCAGAACCCCGGACCCGAACCCAGACTTTTTTGAAAAATCCGGGTTCGGGTCCGGGTCCCGGACACCCAAAAGTTCGGTACGGACCCAAACTTTACAGTCCGGGTTCGCTCAACACTACTGAAGACAAGTTTGGCTTTTTAATGAGCCTCTTCCCATATTCAGCATTTAGGTTTTCAACTGCCAATTAACCCAGCTCAACTCTTAAAGGCTAAGTTCACCTTTGTAAAAAAAAATATATATATAAATGTACATTTTTTTGCAGGTAAAAATGTGCATGTATTATTCTTTTATTAGGAGTCTGTAAAGTATTGCGCCCATGATAAGCATCTCACGGGTGAAATTTCAGGCTCTTGCAGAATGTTACTGTAGCTATCTTCCTATACCTCATATGCTTGTAATTAATTGAGAACTACAAGCCAGAATCTAATACTCTTGCAGTTCATTGAGAACTACTGTATATACTGTCAGCTGCAATAACAGACAGTAATTATTGTTCCCCCACTTACAAAGCTCTGTATGAATAAATGTGTCAGTGGGTTCAGGGAGAAGATCCCCAGCCCGGCATCATAATGGCGTCTTGGGGGGGGGGTATGAGGGTTACTGCATCAGTAACATGTTACACCCTGGATATGGGTGTAACATGTAACATATTAGGAAAGGTGAACTTATCCTTTAATTTTGTCCCCTGAATTCTACCTTCAGAAATGAATTGGCAACATGGGCTATGAAAAGCTTTCCCTAAATAGAGAGAAGCAACATAATCAAGCAAAACACACTGCTTCAAATTATTTACTGACTTCAGACAATCTTTGTTTGCATTCTGCTAGTGCTTCAGTTCATCCTAAACACTTCCTATGGTCCTAAAACAGTAACACATTAAGCACCTCATTCTTTGTAAATTAAGGCTTCCTGACATTAGGATATATCAGATTGCTTCTCACTTGTCAAGAGCATTGGATTGTTGTAGACACCAATTCACAAACCAATAGATAGCTCTATAAAGCAATAGGTACCTCATTAAGGGTTCTCCCATGGTACTCAGATATTCTGAAATTAAAGATTTTCAGCCCCCGTACTATAGCTCTGACATGGCATATCTGCAATCCTATTATACTGTAGATCCAACATGGCATATCTACAATTTATCATTTACCCTGTACAGAATCTCCCCACCCCCAACCCCTCTTTTGCCTATCCCAGGGAACTTGAACCTTTCTCTTGGCATACATGAAAAGCTTTTAACCTACTGCAAACCAAAAACAAACACCAAGTTACACACTTTATTAGTAACTGTGATTGGCTGATGGCCACCCAAATACTACATGATCCTAACCTTGCCTCTTTGGATTTTCTACAGCTTCTCCAATTGTCATATGATCTCGGAATTCAATCTAGTGATCTAGCACCCCTCTTTTTGAGCAACCATAACCCAATTTGAATGCAAATGCTGGGATACTGGACTAATGAGACACTCTCTTTCTTTTGCCTACAAAATGCTCCTAACAACAGAAACATGTTAGAGATGTGGCTCGGTGCTTTGTTGCATGCTCCACATTTTTTGGACCTGACTAGTCCTGCAGACTTTTTTGGACACAGATTCAGTCCATTGTCCAAAAACGTAGTGACAGACCTGTCCCAAAGCACCTGGCATTTTCCGTCTCAATCACCACTTAATACCTATAAAGGCTTACATAATTAGTCATATACATTTGGTCAATGCTGCACACTATTGTATCACATCTGGTTTTAATGAATGCATTTTTTTTCCTTTACAGAAGAATGCAAACAGCGACTGTTGGGCTGAGCCTAGTCTAATCCCTCTTTCCCTAAGCACCCCATATCCCCAAAGCACCCCTACCTGATTCTTCTACCTATGTTCTTACTCCTCTTTTCCCCTTCTTTTGCCCCTCTAAACCCTCCCTCATCCTTCAAGTTGGATTCTTGGCTACCCCTTGTCTTCTGCACCACTTTATGAATTATCTCCCACCCTCTCCTAATCATCTCCAACAGTGCCATCCTCTCATACTTTCCATACACAAATTATGGTCTGACCCTTCCTTCCTTTTGCTTTACACTACTTGAATATTTATTAGAACTTTCACAAAACAATGTTTTTATGCGCATATCAGACTTCTTACGTAATATCATCATAGAATCTTGTTTTGTCTCCAATCTGACTCTTTAATCTGAATACTGTTATTTGCGGCTACTAACCTTGTTGTAAACTGAACCATGCTTTGATGCTATTATAAGAAAAAATAATTCAAGATGAAGGAAAGGAGGGTGATCACCAATAGCTGTGTTTTGGGCAGAAGTGATTCTCAGCTTGACTCTGTTGTTATAAGTATTATAGATACTATGCTATGCAGCCATGTGGTATCCAAAGTAAGTCACATTGAATTTGATGTGAATAGTCCATATATGTGTAGCTTTCATTATTCTGCAGTGCATGCTTTTTACCATCCTGTACCTGTTTTGCACTATTGATTCGAACTTTATACCTGTTTAGCGAACTGCAAGTTACAGTTACTTTCTGTATGATCATTCAGCCTATTACCCATTCTGTTAATGTATTAGCAGCCAAACATGACTGAATTCTGGCCCTTACATAAAACCAAAACATGGCTAAGAATCTTGCAAATTGACTTTGTTCCTTGAGACAGATGGCATGACCAGAGCTCCTTGCCATCTGTCTCCTTGATAACAGACTGTGTAAACTAGAACTTGATGCAGATACATATACACATAGGCACTGTAGGAAAGTAAAATCTGGAACTATACATTAAAAATAATGTGTTGTTAATTTCTCCAGTATCACATTGTTCATATGCAGCTTTGTTGCCCATGAGCTAAACCAATTGTAACTGTTTTCAAAACAGTCATTAGTTAAATTTATATACAGAAAGCTAAAATTTGATATTTAAGTTTCAATAAGTCAACAAAGCATGCACTTAGAATCCTTTTTTTTACAGTTCTGACTCCATAATGAATTTGTATCAGCAAGAATATGGCAAAAGAATGCCACATTATTTCATTTCATTTGTGGTGCTATCAAACCATGGCTTGCCACAGTGCCAACTTGTAGGAGTTGTAGACTTAATGTAAGGCAGGACACCGTCGAAAGAGTTTTACAATTGAGGAGTCTATACTGCCAGAATGTTTTGTATTTCTTGATACTCACTACATCCTCAATGTGGATCTGATTACAGTAAATGTATGGCCCACTGCTGTGCTTTGATGGCTAAAAAACTAAATTTGAAATCTCAACATTTTGCATTCTCAGAAAGAAGGGAGGCAGTCCTCAATGCTGTAAAAAAGGCTATAGCATCATAATGTACAAGGTGAAAGATTTTGTTGTGCAAAAGGTATATTTTGGTCCTGTACAGTTTGTGTCAAATTTAGAGCCTCTTCTATGATTGGTGTAGAGAAATGGTACAGAAAACCATACTGATGAAAATGGGCAACAGTTCTAACATAGAAGGAGAATTAGCCTGCTTTGCAAATAAAGTGAGAAGTGTCAGTCTGAGGCTTTCTATGCTTATGGATTTCGTCCGATTAAGAGGAAGATACAATCTTGACAACGGGTAAAAGTAGTCATACCAAAAGACATGGTAAAGAGATGTGGTTAGTATCTTCTCCGAGATTTAAACTGTGTTTGACATGTCCTGGTTTTATATGGAAAACGTGTTGTTTTAGAAAGTGGAACATGTAATACTACGATATCGGAAAAAATGTCGTAACTCCTGACGGAGGGAAGAAAGACTCTTACGTTTTACAACTCTAAAGTTTAAATCAAAAAATCGGTAGTTTCGTGTCGTCACCCGGTATGTAAATGACATTAGTCTAGGTGTAACTCCTACATCACTCATAGTTCTTTATGTTTTGTAAGACCG
>BLSH010028180.1:0-11565 GCA_018402905.1 Glandirana rugosa | reverse complement strand
CGGATGGTCGGGTGCAGGCAGGGTCGTTAACAGGCAGGCAGGTGAGGTACAGAAGGAACAGGCAGTCGGATGGTCGTAGACAAGCTGGGGGTCGGTGCAGGCAGCGTTCAAGCAGACGTGGGCTCAGGCCGGGTCACAGGTAATCAGGAAGCTCAGAACGGGTAGCTCAGGAACACAGTAACGCTGTAGAACGGACAGCACTTGCCTACAGGAAGCAGGAAGTTTAAATAGAGCTGCCCATCAAAGAATTAGAGGAAACAACAACCAACTGTAATTAACCCTCCGCACAATCTTCTTCTAACACTTACCCAGTGTGCGACTGAGTTGCACAACGAGTTGAGCTTCGGGCGGTCGCTTGAGGCAACGCAGCGGGCAGAGCATCTGATAGAGAGTCTTCGGTACCTGTGTGACGCAGCTTTGGACCTACTTCCCATGTTGTCTAAATTGTCTGTTTTCGCAGTCATTATCAGACGGGTGCTGTGGTTACACTCTTGGTCGGGTGACCACGCGTCTAAGAAGGGTCTCACGGATCTCCCATTTAAGAGCGGTCGACTCTTTGGGGCGCAGTTGGATGAAATCATTAAGGATTTCACTGGAGGGAAGAGTACCTTTCTCCCGGAGCCCAGGCGGTGGGAGTTCCGCCGTAAGCAGGGTCCTACTTCTTTGGGTCAGAAGAGTTTTTTCCGTGCAGCGGGCAAGGGTTCAAGGCCCGGCAAGCCTACCTCGGGGTCCGGTAAATGGCCCTGGCATCGCAAGAGCGAAAAGGCGGAGGATAAGTCCTCCACCGCATGATGGGTTGCCCCCACACGATTCTCGGGTGGGGGGGACGTCTTCTGGGGTTCGCAGACAGGTGGACTGCCGCATTTCCGACCAGTGGGTGCAGGAAGTGGTGTCCTCCGGGTACAGGATAGAGTTCAGCACTCTACCCCCAGACAGGTTCTTCCCATCAAACTTGAAACTACCTCAGGGGCGTCGGAAGGCTCTCCTGGAGGCTGTTCAGACGCTCTCCTAACAAGGAGTAATTGTGCCAGTACCTCCGCTGGAAAGGTTCCGCGGCTTCTATTCAAATCTTTTTGTGGTACCCAAAAAGGGTGGAGTCAGGCCAGTTCTGGACCTAAAAGTGCTAAACCACTTTGTGAAGGCGCGAAAATTCAGAATGGAATCTGTCGGTTCGGTCGTGGCCGCCCTGCACCAAGGGGACTTCATGGCATCTCTGGATATCAGGGACGCATACCTCCATGTTCCCAATTGTCTCCGGTACCAGCGCTTCCTGCGCTTTGGGGTGGGAAATCTGCATTACCAATTTGTGGCACTTCCCTTCGGTCTGGCCTCGGCTCCTCGGGTGTTCACCAAGCTGGTGGCCCTGGCGCTGGCGCTATTGAGGCAGAGAGGCAGCATTGCAGTGGTAACTCAACAATTTACTCCTGAGAGCGGAGTCTGCTTCGGCCCTGGAGGAGAACGTGGCTATCACCATGGCCGCGTTAAAAGACTTTGGCTGGCTGATCAATCTGCAGAAGTCGACGTTGACACCATCCTGTTGCCTGGAATACCTGGATCTAATTCTGGACACGGAGCAGGCGAAGGTGTTCTTGCCTCCGGCCAAGTTACTGACATTGTAAGCAGCGGTCCGTACCCTGCTGTCACGCCAGTGGTCCTCCTTACGGTTCTGTAAGCGGTGTTGGGGCTCATGGTTTCAGCCTTCAAAGCGATACCTTACGCCCAGAGTCACACTCGGCTCCTTCAACGAGCGATTCTGTCACGGTGGGAAAAGTCTCCGCTGCCAGTGGACCAGCTGATTAGATTGGATTATCAGACCAGAGGATCATTGACATGGTGGCTTCGGGCCCGGAGGGGTCCTGGGGCAGTTGTCTGCTTAGGGCCATTGGTCGACGCAGGAATCTCGACTTCCGATAAATGTGCTGGAGCTGAGGGCGATCAGGCTCTGTCTCTGCCACTGGTCGGCAAGGCTGCGCGGCCTCCCAGTTCGGGTTCAGTCAGACAATGCCACAGCAGTGGCATACGTGAACCATCAGGGCGCAACGAGGAGCTCGCCAGCAGCTGCAGGAGCGCTCTCATTCTGAGATGGGCAGAACTTCACGTGCCGGCAATCTCCGCCATTTACATTCCGGGCGTAGAAAACTGGCAGGCGGACTTTCTCAGTCGTCAGACCTTGGATCAGGGGGAATGGTCCCTCCATCCAGACGTGTTCCGCCAGATTTGCCAGAAGTGGGGCACGCCAGACGTGGATCTCCTGGCATCCAGATTCAATCACAAGGTGCAGACCTTCGTGTGCAGGACAAAGGATCCGTTGGCGGCTGCCACGGACACCCTGGTGGCCCCATGGTCTTTGTACAGGCTCCTGTATGCTTTTCCTCCTCTCAAACTTCTACCACGGCTGTTGCGCAGGATAGAAGTGGAGGGAATCCCGACAATCCTGGTGGCTCCGGATTGGCCTCGGCGCCCTTGGTACGCCAACGTGGTGCTGAAGGTAACAGACGTTCCTTGGCGGCTCCCGCTTCGCAAAGATCTGCTGTCTCAGGGACCCATCCTGCACCCTGCTTTACCCTCGCTGTCTTTAACGGCTTGGCTATTGAGTCCCAGGTGCTGAGGGATAGGGGTGTCTCTGACTCCGTGATCCCTACCATGCTTAAGGCGCGCAAGTGTAATTCGCATAAGATTTATCATTGGACCTGGAAGGCCTATATGGCTTGGTGTGAGGTGGGGGGTTGGAACCCTCGCTCTTACGTTGTGTCCCGGATCCTGGCTTTTTTGCAGCAGGGCCTGTATAACAAATTGGCATTGAGTACTCTCAACGGTCAGATTTTCGGCTCTGGCGATTCTCTTTCAACGGCCTTTGGCATCACATTCATTGATTCGTACATTTGTACAGGGTGTACGCCATGTGGCTCCTCAGATACGATCGCCTTTGGCGCTGTGGGATTTGAATTTGGTGCTGTTTGTACTGCAGAAACCGCCATATGAGAAGATCAGGGATATTCCCTTACATTTGCTGTCACAGAAAGTGGCATTCTTGGTGGCCATTACATCCGCTAGGCGGGTGTCTGAGTTGGCAGCGTTGTCCTGCAAGTCTCCTTACCTAGTCCTTCATAAGAAGAAGGCGGTCTTGCGCCCTTCTCCTTTGTTTCTACCGAAGGTGGTCTCTTCTTTTCACATTAATGAAGATATTGTTCTTCCTTCATTATGTCCACACCCATTGCATCCCAAGGAGTTTGAGTTACATTCTTTGGATGTCGTGAGGGCTTTGCAGGTGTACTTGGCGGCTACAGCTTCCTTTCGGAAGTCTGATGCGTTTGTGCTGACGGATGGTCCATGCAAAGGATTGGCAGCCTCGTCGGCTACTGTTTCCCGTTGCATCAGACAGACCGTGACCCATGCGTATACTGTTCGTGGTAAGGTACCCCCTTTTCCAGTCACGGCTCATTCTACCAGGGCAGTTAGCACTTCCTGGGCTTTCAGACACCAGGCTTCGGTGTCACAGGTGTGCAAGGCGGCTACTTGGGCGTCGGTGCACACATCCGTGGATGCTGCCTTTGGCCGCAAAGTTTTGCAGGCGGCGGTGTAGGCACGGCTGGCGCCTCCTGAGAGGACTCTGTTGGGTACAGTTGTTGTTGTTTACCCACCCCTCTTGACTGACACAGCTTTGGGACATCCCCACTTGTCAATGAAGGGCTGCGTCTGTCAGTGAACGCAAGAGAAAAAGGGATTTTATTAAAACTTACCGTAAAATCCTTTTTTCTGAGTTCACTGACAGACGCAGCACCCACCCCTCTGTGTTGTGTTTGTACAGCTTGTTACAAACTGATATGCTATGCAGAGCAGGGGGATTATATGTTAGAGTAAGGACGGCCCCTTGTGAGGGGTCAGCTTGCTTTTTTTCTATTTGCCTAGTCTACTCCTAGTAGGATATGCATAAACCCCACTTGTCAATGAAGGACTGCGTCTGTCAGTGAACTCAGAGAAAAGGATTTTACGGTAAGTTTTAATAAAATCCCTTTTTCTTCCTCAGTTTTGGCCGATATATACTCTTCTACATATTTTTGGTAAAAATATTTAAAGTTATATTGCCTACAAACTATGGGAATAGATTTATGGCATTTTTATTTTTTTTTACTGGCAATGGCAGCGATCTGCGATTTTTATCAGGACTGCGACATTGCGGCGGACAGAACGGACACTTTTGGGACCAATGACATTTATACAGATACAGAGCTAATAATAGCCACTGATTACTGTATAAATGTAATTGGCATGGAAGGGGGGCAATCAAGGGGTTAAGTGTTCCCTAGGGAGATGTTTCTACCTGTGGGGGGAATGTAGTGACTGGGGGTGGGGAGAGATCGCTGTTCCCGATTACTTGGATCAGCAGATCCTTCTCCACCTCCCTGTGAGAACGGAGATTTGTTTACATGAACAGATCTCCATTCTGGCTCTGTGAGGAGCGCCCGCTGGCTATGCGCAGCAGCTCCAGAGACGTGCGGCACGCGCCCCCTATGGACTCTTAAAACGCCACCCAACAGCTACAGCGATTTGCGCAGTAGAGCCGACCTGACAGCGGCTGGTTATAGACCCCTTAATTTTCTCTGTCAGACATGATTTCACACCAATAACTGAAATCCTACTCATGGACTTATGAGTACCACAGACATTGAAGGATATACGTTATTTAAACCAACACTATTAAACCAGCCATTGATTTAAAATGGGAAATACTGCATTTGGCCTTTAGATGGCGCTAAGTATCATAGGAATTGGCACCATCTAATAGCCACAGATGGTATTTTCCATTTTAAATCAAAGGAAACCAAACCGCTCAGCAAAGAGCCTACTAGCTTTTGTTACCCCCGTCCCATTCATAGAGAAGGAATATTTTACCGGGTGAGAGGATATTCAATCTTCTTTAGGAATAAACTCCTAAATGTCAGGAGATGTTTATTTTACTATTTCCCTACCGGGGCCAATTCTGACATTCCTACATGTAAACATTGTTATTTTTTGTTAGAAAACTTAGACTTAGAACCCTCAAACCTTACATATTTTTTAAATCAGAGATCCTAGAGAGTAAAATGGTTGTTGTGGCAATCTTTTATGTCACACAGTATTTGTCCAGCATTTGTTTTATGCAAATGTTTTAGATAAAAAAACATTTACATAGGCAAGTGTTAGACTTTGTGCACAAGCACAGGGGGTGGGGCACTTTAATTTTTTTATTATCTATTTTTTCACACTGTTTCAGTTTTTTATCACTTTTATTGCTATCATCAGGGATAAATGACATCCCTTGTCATAGCCTGGGCAGTGACAGGTTCTCTGTACTGAGACATCTGGGGTCTATTAGATCCCTGATCTCCACTTTGACCTTCTAAGCATCTCATCAAACCATGGACAATTTGTTCTGATGCTTCCACAAGCTGGTAACGGCTTGTTCACATCTGAGAGAGACCGGAAGTGACCAAATCCTTGTCACTGCCGGTTTCTTATACCATAGAGATGAACGGGGGTCCTTGGTGGTCTCTATGGTAAGCTGGCAGAACCACCAGCTTCAGTCCTCAGCTCCCTGGTGGTACAGGAGAGCCCAGAAAAGCAATCGGAAGGCAGCGGGAGGGGAGGACCCGACCAGCCACATGTAGTCAAGATCCAGCGGCTCATTAGCTGCTAGGTTCACCTTGACATAAAAGTGCATAGCTTGCCTGAAAATATATATGCTGGGGTGATGCCACACATGTTATAATGTGGAGGCATGTACGACTGCAATGACTAGCTAACCGGGGAGAGGTACTTGGGAATGAGGGGGAGCTCACTTTGAGCAAAAATAACTGGCTGTGATAACGGAAAATTGTATCAAATACCATAATTTTCCTTTCATGATGGCAAACCATGGCAGCATACTAGTGATAGAGCTCCACCTTGTAACCACTCCCTCAGGACCAGTGAATAGCATAAAAAAGGCATAGTTATCCGTCCCACCATTCTTTGTAACAAGCTACATACCGAAACGCACAGGGTGGGCCCGTATGCTGCCATGGTTTGGCGTCAGGAAAGGAAAATTACGGTAAGTATTTGATACAATTTTCCATTTTTCTGACGCCAACATGTCAGCATACTAGTGATAAATAACTAGCTGACAGGGTGGGTTCTACTTGCCAAACCAATATTCTAATTAGCATGGCACAGTGGACTGAATAATACTTCCTACAAAGTCCACTGATGACAAGGCACCTAAAGTTTGAGTAGGTATGCTGGGATGACCATGATCCTTCTACAGATGGATACTATAGATGCTCCCAAATGGGCTGCCTATGAGACTGCAATCACTCTGGTAGAGTGCACCGCCGCTGATGGAGGCTCACGCCCCCTCGTCCTATATGCACCACCAAGCCTGCTAGAGATCAGGCAGTAACCTCTTTTCCTTGAGGATTCCCAGCTGGAATGACAAAAGGCTTATTAGATGATCTGAAAGGAGCAATTGTGGACAGGTGCTTCTTTCTGAAAATGTCCAGGTCGTGTGACTTTCCTGTGTGATGTTCTGGAAATGTAGGCAATTCCCAGATGTCTGTTAAATAGAGGGCTATCTGCTTAACGTTCTTGCAATAGATACTGTCTTGTAGGTAATGGCCCGAACCAAACACTGCTCTGTTGGAGCAAACGGTTGAACAGACAGGAGATCCAGCAACACCTATCGATCCCACTGGGAAAGACTCCTTTCCATTTGTGACTGAATCCTTATCACTGCCTTTAAAAGTCATGCAGACTGAAGGATTCTTGGCCCTTTTAAATTTGTTATTGCCGATATAGCTGACCCTTGCCAGCTCAGTGAGGATAGGCTAAGGCTCATGTCCAACCCGGCCTAGAGGAAGTATAGAACAGCTGGGGGCAGTAGGATCAATGTCTAACCCTACCGAGATAACGTAAACTTGTTCCAGATTTAGGCATGGATGTTGTAAGTAGAGTGCCATATAGCACTCAACAAAGTAGATTGCTCTGGAGCAACTGAAGTTCCCTCCGCCTCCCCTGTTAGCACCCTGCTTGCAGTCCCGGTCTGCATATGTGCATAGGGTAAATGTCTTCTGTATTCTGAAGTGAATGGCCAAGGAAAACCAAGGGCTTCATGGCCAATATGGATGACTGGCTATAACAACCATGTTCTCCCTTGACAGACTGTAGAGGGATCTCATTATGAGAGATGTTGGGGGGAAAATATATAGGCTAGATTGCAGCCCCCAGGAGAGACCAGAGCGTATGCCCCCTGCGCCTTGGGGTGCGGAAACAAGGCCAAACATACCCAACATTTGTGATTACTGTGGGTAGTGAAGAGGTCTGTCTGTGGTGGGCCCCACCTATGGACCAGCTCAGAGAAGACCTGGGACGTAGACCCACTCGTTGTGCTCTGCAAAGCTTGCATGATAGTCGGTCTGTCTATGTGTTCAAAAGTCTGTTGGGAGGTAAACTGCTTCCTGAATTTGCTGGTGATCTTCTGTCCCAGACGTTATGGGTTTCACCTCTCTCAATAGCATACTGCTGATAGGGAGATTTCCTCCCTGGAGCTGAATATAGGCAACTGCTACCCTGTTGCTCAACTGCAAGGAGACTGGTCCTCCCTTGATTCTGTGTAGCAAGGCCAAAGTGCTAAAAAGGCTGTTTGAACTTCCAGCACATTCGAGACTACCCTCCTTGGCTGGAAATGTCCATTTGCCTTGACCAACAGTCCCTCACAGTGTGCCTCCCACCTGTCTTGCCGACATGATTCATAACAATGATCCAGTGCATTGGTTCAAAAGGGCCGTGACTTCCTCAAGGTCTTATCATCACCGTGGACAGCTACTCATACTGAGTGCTCGATCCTGTTTCCTCCCTTGCGCTAAGAATCCTAGTTGAAACTTGTGCAGATGCCCAATGGAATCATCAGTATGCATGAAGACGTTGAGCACAGAAGACTGAGGCACTGAGAAGCCATCAAAGTGAATATAGCTGTCCTCAGAATTCTCTTCATGACTGTCACCGCTTTCTCTGATGTAAGCAATACAGAGGAACTAGCAGAGCACCCCCAGCTACACTGTTGGGTTGGAGAAAGTCAGCTTCTCTTTCCCCTGAAGATTACATAAAAACCCCAAACATACATTTTCTGAAAGCAGAGGCCCTGGAGAATAAAATGGTGGTAATTGTTAAGGTGTTCCTCCTACACAAATGTCACCTTCATATCCGGGTTTATTTTCTACTTTTCACCATTTTCTATGGTGTGATCTTTTCTACAATACTTTGTTATAATAATGTAACACGTTGTGTATTGTATTGTACACAAATTAAGAACTACTCTGCCTCCACATTCCAGACGAGTCATTTTCCTGACCAATTGAATATCTTTCCTTTACTATTTTATTCATTTCTTCTTTTGTTAAAATTATAATAAAAAAGATATTGAATGAAATAAATTGTGTGTGTCGGTGCAATGACGACAAAACTTCAGTATCCAGAAACGGTTGGTAGGTGACATTTCCATATACAGTCCAAGGAAGTACAGTCTAGGAGCCCCTGGAAACCTTTGGGGGAACCCTGGCCGAGAAAGACTGGACTAGGCAGTCATATATTTTTATTATTATTCAAGATTTATATAGCGCCAACAATTTGCTCAGCACTTTACAACATGAGAGCAGACAGTACAGTTACAATAGAATTCAATACAGGAGGAATCAGAGGGCCTTGCTCATTAGAGCTTACAATCTAAGAGGTAGAGTCAAGCGATACAGAAAGTAAATAACTGTGGGTGATGGACTGATGGAGAAAATAAATGTACAGTTGTTAGGTGGAGGCTGGATAGGCTTCTGTGAAGATAATTGGGCAAATTGAGGTAGAAATTCCAAAGGACGGGAGAGGCTCTGGAGCAGTCCTGGAGGTAAGCATGGGAGGAGATGATGAGAGAACTAGAGAGCAGGAGATCTTGAGATGAATGAAGAGGATGTTTTGGTTGGTATTGTGAAACTAGGCTCATGATGTAGCTGGGGCCGAGTTGTGGGTGGCTTTGTAACGTATTGTTAGTATTTTGAATTAAATTTGTTGGGTGAGTGGCAGCCAATGGAGGGATTGGCAGAGAGGGGTAGCAGACGCTGAGCGGTTTGTAAGGTGGATGAGTCTGGCAGCAGCATTCATGATGGACTGAAGGGGGATAGCCAATGTAAAGGTAAGCCAATGAGGAGGGAGTTGAAGTAGTCAAGGCAAGAGATGACCAGGGAGTGAACTAGGAGCTTTGGTTTTATTGGTTAGGAAAGGGGCCTATCTTTGCGATGTTGTAGAGGTTGAGGCAACAAGCTTTGGAAGGTGATTGGATCTGGGGTCGAAAGGAGAGTTTAGAGTCCAGGACTTCACCTAGCACCCTAGCATGCCGGGAAGAGTTGATGATTGTGCCATTGATCTTGACAGAAAAGTCAGGGGAAGGGGCAAGTGGGGGAAGAAATATTATGAGCTCAGTTATGGACAGGTTGAGGAAGTGGTGTGACATGCAGACTGATATGTCAGTTAGTAAATTAGTGATGTGTGAAGACGTTTATGTTGAGAGCTAAGGGGTAGAGATAGATTTGGGTATCATTGGCATAGAAATGACATTGAAAGCCATGGAAGACTATCAGCTGACCCAAGGAGGAGGTGTAGATTGAGAATAGGAGAGGTCCAAGAACAGAACTTTTGGGGACCCTGACTGAGAAAGGAAGAGAAGATGAAGAAGTAGAATTGTAAGTGACACTGAAGGTGCGGTGGGATGGGTAGGATGAGAGCCAACAAGAGCACAGTCACAAAGACCAAAGGAGTTACATTTTTTGAGGGGGAGGGGGATGGTCAACTGTATCAAAGGCAGCCGAAAGATCCAGAAGTAGGAGTACAGAATAGTGTCCATTGGTTTTAGCTGTTAGTAAGCCATTTGTGAGTTTTAAAGAGCAGCTTCTGTGGAGTATTGAGGGTGAAAACAAGACTGAAGAGGATCAAGAAGGTTATTCTCAATAAGGTGGTCACTCAGTTGGTTGTAGATCAGATGTTCAAGGAGTTTGGAGGAAAAGGGGAGCAAGGAGATGGGGCGTAGGTTGTTAAGATTGGTGGGGCCCAAGGAAAGTTTTTTAGGGATGAAGTGAGATCACTTGATTCACACTAAAGTAAAATGAATGGTGGTATTACACTCATGCAGCACTGTGATTAGATTCAAACCAAACTGATACTTTATGCTCACAATAAAATCATTATAGTACACTAACTCTCTAGTAGCACTGAACAGAGCCCTGCTATATCTGTCTCCAGGCCAACATCACACTGCAAATGGCTGCTCTGGGGAGAATATTTGGGGTGGGACTAAGAGCAATGAGAAATGATTGAATATAGTCATCATGCCAGTATCCAATCATGGCTCTGACAGTGTTCTATGCCCTGATTGGGCAAAGCTTTCATTGCTTCAGCCAATCAGGGCTTCCAAAGCACTGTGTGGGGGCGCAATGCATTGTGATTATTCAGCGGGCTGAACAAACGGTCGAAGACACAGACAATTCAGATGTTCACCAAACTGGCAAACAGCCAATGCTTGGCCTAGACCGTTCAACCAACACTATTTAGGATGTATCCGGTCTATAAACCAGAGGCTCTGGATGGACAGTTGGATAAATGGTACTACATTTAGTGTTTATATGATCTATAAAGCAGAGGCTCTGGATGGACAGTTGGATAAATGGCTCTATATTTAGGATGTATCCATCTATAAACCAGAGGCTCTGGATGGACAGTTGGATAAATGGCTCTATATTTAGGATGTATCTGGTCTATAAAGCAGAGGCTCTGGATGGACAGTTGGATAAATGGCTCTATATTTAGGATGTATCCATCTATAAACCAGAGGCTCTGGGTGGACAGTTGGATAAATGACTCTGTATTTAGGATGTATCTGGTCTATAAAGCAGAGGCTCTGGATGGACAGTTGGGTAAATGGCTCTATATTTAGCATGTATCTGGTCTATAAAGCAGAGGCTCTGGATGGACAGTTGAATAAATGGCTCTATATTTAGGATGTATCTGGTCTATAATCCAGAGGCTCTGGGTGGACAGTTGGATAAATGGCTCTATATTTAGGGTGTATCCGTCTATAAACCAGAGGCTCTGGATGGACAGTTGGATAAATGGCTCTATATTTAGCATGTATCTGGTCTATAAAGCAGAGGCTCTGGATGGATAGTTGGATAAATGGCTCTATATTTAGGATGTATCTGGTCTATAAACCATAGGCTCTAGATGGACAGTTGGATAAATGGCTCCATATTTAGGATGTATCTGGTCTATATACCAGAGGCTCTTGATGGACAGTTGGAGATATGGTTTTATATTTAGAGTTTATCTGGTCTATAAACTAGAGGCTCTGGATGGACAGTTGGATAAATGGCTCTATATTTAGGATGTATCTGGTCTATAAAGCAGAGGCTCTGGGTGGACAGTTGGATAAATGACTCTGTATTTAGGATGTATCTGGTCTATAAAGCAGAGGCTCTGGATGGACAGTTGGGTAAATGGCTCTATATTTAGCAT
>BLSH010028178.1:1036124-1073565 GCA_018402905.1 Glandirana rugosa | reverse complement strand
CCCCCCCCCCCCCCCCCCCCGCACTGAGCTTTCACTGAGCTCGGCGGGGGGAGAACTGTCATAGAGACGTTCGTCTCTGTTTACAATGTGACGTCTGTGATTGGACACAGCCGTCACATGATCGGGAGGACCAATCAGAGCGCCCATATCCCGATCTCTGCTCAGCTGGATCCTGTGATCATAATGATCACAGGATCCAGCCGCAGCACGCCGCGTGGCCGCGCTGCGAGCCCCCGTTCTGCAGGACCTATATGCACGTCCTGTCAGAACAGGGAAGCTCCCACCCGGACGTACATATACAGTGGCCGGGTGGGAGGTGGTTAAGGAACTGGTAAATGAAAAAGGGGGAGGGGAGGGAAGGTACACATTACAGAAATAACTATATTAAATACATAGTTTGGTAACAGATTTACAGGGGGCAAAGCCTGGTACTAACGACAGGTTCTGTCTGATTTGGTATTGAAACTGCAACAAAATAGCAGTAGTGTAACAAACATACTTTGTATAATTCAACTAGTGGTGTAGCACAGTTAGCACATGCCAGGAGGATCTAAGTGGTGGCTTTGGGCCATAACTACCATTTTTTGTTAAATGTTGTACTCGTAAGGGAATTTATAGCTAGAAGGTGCTCATATGTGTAGTTTTGTTGGACCAAGGATGTCATTTCAGTGACATTTGAGGAGGTATTTTTACATTTTTTAATACTACCATGTATATGCCATCATACAATAATTGCAGGTCACTGGTCCCCTGATATAAATGACCGTTTTTAGCAAATGTTAGTTTTAGTTTTAGTGCAAATATCAGTTAATGAACTGTGAACACTTCAATCTTAAATCCAGGCCAGTCCTACTCATGACATAAAAATACACATGTAGTATTTGGATATGGTGTTTCAGGACATTCTCCGCATGTACTGTGTTGTGAGTCAAAAGGAGAGAGTATCAAAGCAGACCGTTGAAATCAGTACTGTTACCATATCAACGCATCCCACTGGCAGCATCATATTATCCTGACCACTGTGCAGAATCTGGAGATTTGTGTCCAGAGAAGAAATATACATGTAAGATAATGAGCTAATTTATAAACAACTAGTAACCAAGTCCATTGTTGCATG
Organism: Glandirana rugosa; assembly: GCA_018402905.1. Taxonomy (NCBI): domain Eukaryota; kingdom Metazoa; phylum Chordata; class Amphibia; order Anura; family Ranidae; genus Glandirana; species Glandirana rugosa. Next base: position 1,072,448 of record BLSH010028178.1, on the reverse strand, counting down.
TAATGAAATACAGCAGGTAATGCTAAATAATTCTAAAAAAATAGAATTCTTTTAAATATGAGAAATAATTGATAATCTAGTTATTAAATCATACAATGGGCTACATTACTAATTAGGACAGGCTGTTCCCTTAACAAAGTAAATGTTTATAGAGCTTAGCAGCAGCTAGCAAACAAAATATATTTTATAATTATTTTCTTCTCACATCCATCTTTTCATACATTAACATGCACTGTATTAAGGCAGCCTCTACATTGAGTGGGCTTTCAGTGCACGGAAAAAGAATACCTGTGCTATTTCTAGCCAATGCAGTACACCTCAATACATCATGTATTTACATCTCTACCTTTGGTGCGCTACAATAGAGGGACATTTTAACTTGGAGTGCCATTCAGAATAAATAATGGCACACCCCAACATCAATATACTCATGTATTAACATACACTGTGATAATGTGCATTAAAATGGGGGGTACCTCAAAGCAATGATAAAAGATTCCTCATCATACAAACTGCAGAAAGACACACATTAGTATCTGTTCACAGCCACATCCTCGGTTCCCTTCCTTGATGCTTGCATGAACTTCCTTTTGCGTACCAATCTCCTTAATGTAATCACAAGTGCCCTTGATCATATTACTTTAAACTACATGTCTCATCATTCACTGAGCCAGAATGCATGCCTGCCCCTAATTGTTAATATTTACCTGAACTGAAAAATGCTTTGTTAAATATAAACACAACTTGGAAAAAAACTTTTTTTAAATGTAAATCAAGATTGATTTGGGGAAAAACAACAATTTTAGGTTGAATATATATTTTATTGTATTTAAAGCAGAGGGATAACATAACATAAGGATGTAGCCACACCCTGTCAAAGGTGTAAATACCATTATAAGCAAATAAAAGAGATGTGGAGTACAGAAAAAGGTGGAACATTTGATCACCATACTAAAATTGGGTTATATCCTATCGCAATTCTTAATCAGTAATGGTGTCACTCACTTCACATAATGGAGCCAGATTGCTCTTGCGGCATGTGCATACCGAAGTGAGGATGCCACATAGCATGCTCCTGTTAACCTAAAGGTAAGTATAAGTACTAGAAAAGTGGCAAGAGAGGAGGAAAAAAGAGAGAGGAAGAAATCAAAGAATACTAAGACAAAAAGTAGATGAAAGGGCCTATGGGCCCTTAACAGAAAGAGAGAAAGAAAGAAAAAGTATAGTTAGTAAGGCGACAATCGATCGATCGGTCGGGGGGCAGGTGGCCGCCCACTAGTCAATTAACAAGGTTAAGCATGTCAATTATTCTCGCGGTCCGATCCCTCGAACACCCTGAGAGGTGCCCGACAGGGGGATTGGATTTATAGACCTCCTAGCTAAGCAATAACTCCTGAAAGGTGGCCAGATTCGAGTAATGTAACCATAGGTTCCATCTTATGTGGCATTTTTCCCTGGTCTCTGTTACTGTAGCTTGCTTTTCCTCCATAACATTATGTCATTGATCGTGTTAACCCAATGGTGGATCAGGGGAGTAAGTTTGGTTTTCCAGTGCCTGGATAATACTTGTCGAGCTGCCGACAGAATGAATTTGAGTAGGTTTTGTTTTTGCGATTTAATAGATCCTGGTAAGATGGATAGAAGCGCTATCTTCGGGGAGGGGGAAAGTTGTTTATCATAGATCCTATTGTATATGTCAAAGATACGCTTCCAAAATGGGCGTATACGTGGACAATCCCACCAGATATGGTACAAGGTTCCCCTTTCTCCGTGACAACTCCAGCACTCGTCTGAGTAATTAGTAAAAATTTTATGTAAGGACACAGGATCCCTATACCACCTACTTAATAATTTGAAGTTCTTCTCCTGAGCATATGCTGATACCGAGTATTTGTGAGTAAATAAGAATGATTTCTGCCATTCCTCTGAGGAGATTTCAGTCCCTAGGTCCCCGCTCCACTGTCTGGTGTAGGCCGGAGGTCCTTTATGTGTATTAGATAAGAGATCTCTGTATATCATTGATAGAGAGTGGCGAGGTGTTTCATATAGGGTGCATAGTTCCTCGAAATAGGTGAGTGGTCTATGTATATTGCCTGTGTTGTATATCTTCAAGCAGTATTGATTCAGACCAATAATTGTAAGCCAGTCGACCGATGTTGTCTGGGATGTAGGGGGAGGACTGAAAAGCCCAGTATTAGGATGTACATAATCTTTGGCTACTGGCCATTGTGATCTATTATAGGAACCTAGGGAGACTCCTGTGCCTCCGTTGGGTAGTGATGGGTTGTCGAACAGGGAAGCTAATGGGCTCGGGTCTGTAGAAAGCGATCTAGAAGTGCAGTATCTATACCATATAGCTTGATAAAGTTCGGATTGGCCGAACGAAACGCGTCAGCGCACGCGTCATCACGCCCCAGCGCACGCGTCATCACGCCCCACCCATCACCAACCCGACCACCCCCACCTCATCCCTGGAGCGAAGTTTGAATCAGCGGACTTGTCTGCAGCCACTTCCGGGACGCCGCACGCTGATAGCGGACTGACCAGCGACCTATCTAGGGGAATTCCCTCGTGTCTGCCCTGGGACCTGGCAGCTACCTCTCTGGATGTCGTATGGAGTCAGTGGCCGGCCCAGCAGCCTTCTAATGGGAAGGTGCCCAGGCATCTGCCAGTATTACCCAGCCCGGGTTTCGGCAGTCATCCCCTCGGCCGCCGGCACTGACATCCCGCACACAGCGGCCACGACCATACTCACTGTTTTCAGAGAGTGAATCACGTAAGACGGAGTTCCAACGCTGACAGTTCCATTCACCTGAGTCCATGGATTCAACTGATGTGGTGAGACCAGTCCAATAATTTTATATTGTGTGTCATGACACAGTGGTATGTGGAAGGAATACCAATCTTAGTGGCTACCCCTCTAACTAACCTACTGACTCAATACTTACCCTGATGAATTATCTCGTCCCGAGTCGCATCTCAAAGGGGACACTGCATCACTATTCCAGGTCTGCCACTGCATGGTTCATCCATCCAGCAGATTCCCTAATGTCCTCGGTATATACCCAGGAGACCTTGCTCCATTGTGTCAACCTATACTGATCTCAGTGATGGTGCTGTGCGTACTGATAACAGCTGGTTTTCTGGGTCGGGTAATCTCTACAGCTTTCCAGATCTGAGTCATTATCAGGTTGAGGTGAAAATTGGTGTGTGTGACCACGGCCGGCCAGTGTGTATGGGGGGTTGTTTTAACCTAGACAACGTTGTCTTTTTTACCTTGCTATCTTGTGGTGTTTTTTTTTGTATTTTGTAATTTGTTACCAATAAAATCCCTTCTTTAATACTGACCGTGTGGCCCAACAAGAGTCCTTTGGTGGCTATACCCCAACAATTTTTCTATGTGCTTTTCACTCTGGGGCCTGCATCTTACTACAGATGAGGGGTCATTTGTTCCACATTAATCTGTAGGTATATTTATTATTGCATATTTCACCTCTACGGGGGACCTTTTTACCAATTTTTCTTATATAGCTAGAGAGGCCTTGGTTAGGGGAGACAAGGAGGGGAGTGACTTGTATATCCGACTGTGTCCCCACAAAAGGGCTCTAAGGTCAGTTGAGGATAAGTTTTGTTCCACTATTGAGGCCGCTTTTGGGGAGGGGCGAGGGACCCACTCCAATAGTCTAGACATGATAGCTGAAGCATGGTATAGTTCGAAGTCTGGGAGCCCAGCTCCTCCTTCTAATTTAGGGAGGCATAGAGATTTATGTTTCAGTCTGGGAGGTTTGCTTTGCCAAATATATCTTATAGCCATGGAGCGGAGGGCCTTAAAAAATGTGTTGGGTAATTGGATCGGGATCGTTTGGAATATGTATAAGAGCTTAGGTAAGACGTCCATTTTCAGGACGCTCATGCGACCGAACATAAAGTTCTGCATGTTATGCCAAGATTCCAGTTGGCGTTTGATTTTTGTTAAAAGAGGGGCATAGTTTAAGGAGTACAAGTTTGCAAAGGAGCTTGGTATTTCCGTTCCTAAATACTTAAGCGAGTGAGATTGCCATCTAAAGGGGAAGTTGGCTTGGATACGTGTCAGCGTGGATGGGGGTAGATTAATATTGAGAGCCTCCGTTTTAGTCAGGTTTAGTTTAAAATTGCTGTGTAAACCAAAGCGTTGAAGCTCTTGTAAAAAAGAAGGAATACTAATGTGGGGCTGGGTGACATATAGTAGTAGGTCATCTGCATATAGTGACAATTTGAAGTGGGCGGAGGTAGTCTGGATCCCCCTGATAGAGTGGTTATTCCGTACGGCTTGAGCTAAGCGCTCAATGACTAATGCAAACAGGAGGGGTGATAGCAGGCAGCCCTGCCTAGTCCCATTTCTGATTTGGAAAGGGGTTGATCTTACTATTGGCGACTACTTGGGCAGACAAGGCGCCATATAAGGACATAATTTTGTGTAACATATTAGGGCCTATGCCAATCTGTTGAAGCGAGAGGCGCAGGAAAGACCACTCAACCCTATCAAAAGCCTTCTCCGCATCACGTGCGAGAAGGCAAGAAGGGATACCATGGGTCTTGACATAAGAGATGAGGTGTAGGGTCTTTGTTGTATTGTCGCGAGCTTCACGGCCTGGCACAAACCCCACTTGGTCTATATGTATTATGTCTGGCAGAAGAGGAGCCAAACGTGTCGCCAGGATCTTTGAAAACAACTTCAAGTCCACATTCAATAATGATATGGGCCTGTAATTGCCACACAAAGAGGCGTCTTTACCTAACTTAGGGATCACAGTGATCTGAGCTTGTAGCATGGAAGCTGGTAAGGGGTGTGCTTCGTCTGTTGTATTGAAGGCTTGTGCCAAGATCGGGGCTAGTTGGACTGAGAACATTTTGTAAAAACGCGGGGTGTAGCCGTCTGGGCCAGGGCTTTTGCCTATTTTCAAATTTTTAATCACTTGTATAAAATCTGAGACAGTGATTGGAGAATCTAAATTATGGGCATCCTGTTCTGAAATCGTTGGGAGAGCTGTTTCCTGAATGTAATTGTGTATGTCTTCTGATGTGTCTGGGCTGTTGGCTTGGGCCTTAGGGGGATTTAGATTGTACAGAGCAGCATAGTATTTACGGAATTCCTCTAATATCTCAGAGTTTTTATATTTTTTGGTTTGGGAAGAAGATAGTATATGAGATATCCTATGGGCACCGGATCTAGGATATATGGTACGGGCTAGGTGTTTACCACACTTATTTGCTTGCACATAGTTTACATGTTTCATTCTATCTCTGGCTATCAGAGATCGCTCCGAGAAGATCTGCAGAAGATCCCTACGGGCAATAGAAAGCTGTGCTAAGACTTGAGCGTTCAATGTCCATTTATGAGATGCTTCGAGTATAGGATATGAGGGATAATAGTCTAGAGATCTCCCGGGAGCACTCCCTTTTCAAGGATGCCCCAAAAGGAATCAGGGTACCTCTAATGACGCACTTCGATGCCTCCCATTTGATAATGGGAGACGTGTCATCTTTAGCATGATCAGTGAGGAAGTCCTTAATGGCCTGAGAAGCTGCCTGGGTGCACGGTTCGCGTAAAAGAAGATTATCATTAAGGTGCCACGTACGGCGTCCCTGGGGGTTGGGAAGGTGTCCCAGAGAGAGGTAAACGGGGGCATGGTCAGACCAGAGTCTCATTCCAATAGATGAGTCCGGTTCTAGGTCCAGTAAGGGCTGGGAGATCAAAAGGTAGTCGATCCTGCTATATGATTGGTGTGCTGGGGAAAAATATGTGTAGTCCCTATCTGAGGGGTGTTGTATTCGCCACACATCTATCAAAGATAATGAGGAGAAAAGATCTCGGACCCTCTCCAGGGTGGCGGGGGACACAGAGGACCTACCTGTGGAAGAGTCCAGATGAGGTATCAGTGGCAAATTCAGGTTGCCTCCCATAATGAGGTTAGTTGAACCGAATGCTGCGATCTGCGCTGACACAGAGGAGAGGAATCTAAACTGGTCCTGGTTGGGAGAGTATACATTAACAATAGTTAGGATCATTTGCGCATATTTAATTTTCAGAAATATGTAACGACCCATCGGATCAATTGAGGTATCCAAGACTTCGGGCTGGAACGAGGCGTGAAATGCTATGGAGACCCCCTTTGATCTAGCTGTGGGGTTAATGCTGTGGAACCATGTGGGGTAATATTTGTTTTTAAGAAGAGGAACCGTATCTCGTCTGAAATGCATTTCCTGAAGGAGTAAAATTTTGGCATAGGACCTATGGAAGTGGTAGAGAATTTGTCATCTTTTTTCTGGGGTGTTAAAGCCTTGACAGTTGTGAGAGGCTACATGCAGATTCATGGGGGAAGCCATCCCGAGGTCTTAGGTATACTTCTTTTCAATGGTGGCCTAGATGCCCCCCGCCCGACCGACCGACTAGGAAAAAATAGGAAAAAGGAAAGAGAAGGAAAAGAGAGATAGACATATAAGTAAACATTCATCTTACTGATGAGCAATAAAGAACTTATAGCCAAAAGCTAAAACAGAGCTATAGCAAACTCTGAAAACCCTAAGGTGGGGTACGTGGCTGGAGAACAAAGGCGGCTCGCCCGCCCGACCGAACAAATTATAAAACAATGTCACACAGGTTAGGTAGTGGAGGGCCTATGCTCACCTATGAATTTAGGTTAACCTAGGATTTCACTGACCTGCCCATATATGGGGTAGAACCCCGGGCACGACAGCGAAATGCCCTCTTGAATCTTAGCATACAGAGATAATAATCTTAATGTGAACATTATACTGCTAGTGCGGTAGATAAACCTGAAAACCTTTTATGATCCTCTAGAAAATATCAAATAGCAATGAGTGTCCCTGTAGGAGGCAAAAATGGTTAAACTCAAATAAAGATATAACTAAAAGTGTGTTGTTCTAGAACAATTGAACTCTGAAAAAACGCCCTAAGGCAGTGGTTCTCAACTCCGGTCCTCGGGACCCACTAACAGGCCAGGTTTGCAGGATAACTGAAATACATCACAAGTGATATCATTTGCTGCTCAGTGATTGCAGTATACTAGTCTGCATCTCCCCAAGGTAATGCTTAAAATCTGGCCTGTTAGTGGGTCCCGAGGACTGGAGTTGAGAACCACTGCCCTAAGGGCAAAGGATCCAATTGTCCTCAGTGAGTCACCGAGTAGTTATAAACTGTACAGCTGAGTAGCTGCAAGAAAAGATCCCAGGCTGCAGGTGAGTTAAATCATCCCAAACAAGAAAAAAACAAATGCGCCTCTAAGAGTGACAGTAAAAACCAGGATTTTATTAAATAACAAGTAACTACTCACAGAAGTAGTAGGGTGCTGCACTTTGCAGTGTAAGCCACTGCTGGCTTCTTTGAGGAAGTCCTGTGGTGGTCCTGCTGGGCTGGGGTGGTGGGGAGTGCGGGTTCAGCTGTACTGGGGGAGGAGGGTCCTTTGTTGAGTCCCGGGGAAAACCTTCTCTAGGAGACAGTGGTCCGCAGCAATCCGATCCGACCGGTGCCAGTGCGTGCAGGAGAGGTAACCACAGCAACGGCGACGCGTTTACGGGGCTCTACCCCTTCTTCAGGCCGTGAGTCTCACGGTAGACATTCATTGGTTATCTGTGATTGCCCACACCTACATGCCTCCCATCACATGCTCACAGCATAACCACTCCATCTGATCCCTAGTCCACAGTTCACACTGCGCTTGATCATATCCTGTTTGAGTTCAATCATCCCGCTGGAGATTTAGACACAGAGGAGGAGGCTCGTCGTTTCACGCTTTTTGTTGCCATCCTGTAGTGATGGAAAGAGCTGGGGTAGCTGATCTCGTGGACCAGTCTGGGATGGCTATTTGGGGAAGTTCAAATGTCCCTAGGAAATTAGGGAGGTCTCCAAGGGTGCGCAAAGTAGCAGACTTGCCGTCCTGAGTTGCCGAGAGGTAAAATGGGAAACCCCATCGGTACGTGATGCATTTAGCTTGAAGGGCATCTGTTAAAGGTTTAAGAGTTTTCCGCATAGCTAGAGTCATTTTTGAAAGGTCCACCAGCAGCATGATGGGCGTCTCGTTGCATAAAATGACATCTTGCGTGCGGGCTGCTTGCATGATATTGGCTTTGATTCTAAAGTAATGTACCCTACAAATGACGTCTCAAGGGTATGCAGGATTAGGGTTGCGGGGGCCCAAGGCCCTGTGGATCCTATCTATTTCTATTTCAGTGTCCAGGGGTTTCTGCAACAGCTGGTTGAAAATAGATGTTGCGGCACTCTCCAAGTCCTTGGGCTCATCAGACTCCGGCAAACCTCTTATACGGATGTTATTCCTTCTGCTCCGGTTCTCTTGGTCGTCCAGACCATAGAAAAGTTGTTGTATTTGATCAGTATGTTCTTGAAGTATGGTGTCATGGTCGTTCAATTTTGCAACCGCCTCCTCCGCTACCATCTCCACATCCTCCATACGATGTCCAATGTCCTTATGCAGGTCAGACAATTCCTGCCTATATGTGCGCTCAAGCCTGGTAACATAGGCCTCAAAATCATTTCTGGTGGGTAGGGCCTCCATGTCCCATCCGCTTCTGGAGCTGTGTGATGCGGGAGAGGGGCTCCTAGAGTGTGTGGAGCCATGCTCTGATTCAAGAGGCGAGCAGGCATGCTGTCTGGTGTGAGGCCTGGAGGGAGTCTGGGAGGTGGACGCTGGTGTCGGAGCCATTTTAGAAGCTGGGGAACCTTTGTTATGTTGATTAGAACGTGTAAAGAAACGTCCTATTTCCCCTTCTTTATAACTCCCTCCAGTGCCACAATTATCCCCTCCGTTCTGCTTCCCCATGTAATAGGTTAGAGGTGCTGTGTGGTTTATGTCCAGTGAGTGAACGTTCGGTCGGTGCAGGGGCCTGGAATCCACCGGCCTACTCCAGCATGCGCTAGGCCTCCCCCTGTCCTCTGATCTTAGGGTCCCAGTGTCTCAAATTCTAGGCCTTGGGAACTGGGGGTTGTGAGGTGCCTCCAGCAGGGTGTTATAGGCCCTTATGTGCAAGAAGGAGAGCTGTGATGGCTGTACTGCGTTATGGGGCCTAGCCGCGGGCTAAATTTGGAGCGCTTCGGAGGTCCGTACCGCACTGCGTAGATTTTGGTCCCAAAATGTAGGGGGGAAGTAGGGGATACCCCCTGGGTGAAGGATGTCTCTCACCGAGCCTTGTAACCGGAGGATTCCTTCAGATAGTCTCGCTGTAAGCAGGAGCTCTGTGGAAACACGTCCGCCGCTGCTCGCTCCAGGCCACGCCCCCGAAAAACAACAATTTTGTTGGTGAAGTGACAGCTGCTGTCAATCATTTCCCTGGAAGGAGGAGCAAAGGCAGATCTTCTGTGGCTCCCTCTTTGTATTTGTGCATGCAGTGTACCCACATCAGCATGGATTCCTGTTCACGTAGAGCACATGTTACAATGGCTCTATAGGACCCTTCAAGAGATAGGAACCACCCTAAAACAAGGAAGTGTGACCAACTGGATAAAACTGGAGGAAAGGCAAAGTTTAAAACATGAAGAAGAGGCACACTAAGAAAATATTTACATCAAGATGGGAAATTGCTAAAAAATTGAGGGTATATTATCACTTTAATTGTTTGTAAAAGGCATACTGAAGATGTTTGTTTGTGGGTTGTGGCTTTACACGTAATAAAGGCGTTACATTTTCAATGGGAGGGGAGAAGTAAAACTGTAGATTTTTTGATATCTATAACGGGACATTTTTGATATGTTTTTATTCCCTAAAGAAGTCAGAAGAAAAATTCTGGGTTGGGTTTTTTAATGTGTGATAAGCCCGATGACATTTTTATATCTTGTGAGTAGTATAAATCCTTTACTGCGGGCATGTATTGTAGCACGGTTTTAATATTTTTCTTTTTCTTTGTTTTTAGGTTGTTCTTGGCTTATACTTCAAGTGAGTTCAACCGCTCAACCTGTGGTTGTTTTTTTACACAAAGATCACAATGGTCTGGTAACCAATTACACATCAGCTGTGCTTGTCTTCTTGATGAGCGGTCTGACTAACTCTGCATGATTTAATGGGCTTAACCTACACCATAATTGACCATTAATGTTTTTGTATATATTTCTGCAACTGGGCTATTATCATTTGGCTATGAGTAATCACCTGTAATGCGGTATGAAATGCGTCAACCGGTGTGCATCTTTTATTTCTTTGCTGTATGGATTACATTTTGCATCTTTAAATAAAGTTTTCTACTTGGAGTGCAGCCATCTAGACTTTCTTCTTTCCATGTGCAATCTGCATACTGAGCCAGCACCCTATGTGACCAGGAAGGTGATCACACGGTTCATCTATTGTAACTGTTGGCATGTAGTTTTTGGTCTGCACTCTCTGTTCCCCCCATGCTAGGGTTTTGACTATTAATTCCATATGGTGATTATTTCTTCCATCTGGTAACTTCTGCAGTTCGTTGCTCCTATGATACTTACCTGGGGCGGTTATGGACAAGTAACTGTTTATATTGTTTAGCTGGTTATGGAAATTGTCTCGATTTTTCTTGCTTTCTGTGTACATGTTTGAAATCTCTCTCTAACTTCCTGTCCTAATGACAATTTTGTAACAAGGAAATAGAGGAAGATAGCCTTAGCTGAGATACAGACAACAATGGTTCTCTATTCACTTATAAACTAGCAAAAATGTTTTGTTTGGAATTACACTTTAAATAATATATGCCTACAGCGGAAATGTAGAACCTCAGAAGTTGAAATAAAGTTTCATGTATTACACTTTTCAACAGAACGGACAACAGAAGTTTTACCATGGAGACCAGCAACCTATAATTCTACTCCACTCATTCAGTATGCAATTTGACATTGGTGGATGGAGGGAATTGACTTTATCCTATATACTGTACATGTTGATAATTGTTAGGTTAGCCCATTTTCCACTAAGTTTAGGTAATTGAATGGGCACTCTTAAAGGTACCTATTTAAAAGAATGTTATAATCGTATACATTTGCACATATCTGAATCCAACCAGACCATGTAATATAACTTTAATTCAAAATCAGTAAAAAGAAAATCTTTTACGATTTAGAGTCCCTATATCAACAAAATCATACACATATGGTATAATTCAAATAGGAGTCATTACTTCTCAGGATGTTACCCCCCTCAATGGTGGTGGGCACACTTAGCATGCTTTGCACTGACTTTAAATGGTCTTACAGCAGGGCAGAGCAAACAACAAATTCTGATTCAGGAAATCAGTTCATTTTCAAGCTTGATAATAATAATTTATTTTTCATTGGCAACTATAGAACATTTTTTGTATATGTTTCCGCAACGTGTGCATTGCATGGTAAGTGCAGTGGTACCACGCGGTGCCAGCTCACCTGCCAATAAATATGCATTATGACAAAAAGTGCAGCGCTAAAATAATGTTCGATAACAGATAAACATAAAAAATCAGCTGATCTAAAGCACATGATCATTCATTAAACAGAAGTCTGAAAAACGTCCATGAGTACAGTCCATGAGTGAAATATAATCCTCTGTGAAGTGGGTATAAATGAAAAACACACAGGTGCTCAGGTGTGACAGCTCCCATCCACCAATAGCTAGACTGGCCTCTCACCTTAATGATCTTACCCTGACAGATGAACCAGCTACTTAAACCCACAAACCCATAACCCTCTGCTCAGAGGAAATCCAACTTCTTGTCACAGGACGAACTCCACCATAAATAAAGAATAAAGAATCTAGTGCTCTGTGTCTAATAGATTTATTAATCACAGTAAAAGTATAAGTAAAACACTGACAAAATGAGCACTTGAGGCCAAGTGCAAGCGATCATAGACTGCTGTGTATGCAAACACACTCCTCCAAGATGGCCACATTGCTGAAGAAGTTCACGCCCTGTGCTAGGATGTAACGCCTACATTGGGGAGGGGTTACGTCTGACATCACCCGTGGCCATCTTGGAGGAGTGTGTTTGCATACACAGCAGTCTATGATCGCTTGCACTTGGCCTCAAGTGCTCATTTTGTTTAAGCAGTTGTATGTGGGTTTGAGCAGCTGGTTGATCCATCAGGGTTGGATCATTAAGGTGAGAGGCCAGTCTAGCCTTTGGTGGATGGGAGCTGTCACACCTGAGCACCTGTGTGTTTTTCATTTATACTCACTTCACAGAGGATTATCTTTCACTCATGGACTGTACTCATGGACGTTTTCCAGACTTCTGTTTAATGAATGATCATGTGCTTTAGATCAGCTGATTTTTTATGTTTACCGATTATCGAACATTATTTTAGTGCTGCACTTTTTGTTATAATTATTCTATGCAAGGTTTTCTGAATTTTCCTTGAGTGCATAGCTGCTTATGTGTCCTTGAAGGTTATGTGTGTGCTGAATATTTTCATGTTTCAATAAATATGCATTGAAGTGCAGCACAACACAATAATGTGCATCGCAGTGCAATGAACTGCCAAAAATGGTGCATGCACAATTTTTTGACAGCACATTGCAATCCTGTATTATGTACTGCTCTGTAATGCACGTCTATCGGAAGGTATATTGGGATGCCAATTAGAATGGATGGCACTGCCTCACATCAGGGTTCTTAGCCTGATTGTATGTAGGGTTGAGGTGATAACAGAAGTTGTGTCGACCAGGGTCCTACAGTAAAGTCACGGGAAGATTCTGGTCAGTGTTCGTAACATCACTGATTTACTGTTAAAGTTACGGGCCCAAATGTTGATAGGACAAGTGGACCCAGCCACTCCAGTTTCACCTGCTGATTTAGTGAGAAGAGTGGAAGATCAGATCCCCATAGAGATGTTCTACCTGCAGAACCCTCCACTCTTACCCAAGTGGAAGGAGAGAGCCTAGGCTCAGCTTCTGAGATTGTGGGAGATGTTTTTGAAAAGTAACATTGATGTATGGTACAGAAAGAGTGCCCAGAACTGGATTTGCCTACAGGAAGGCAAGCTGTTCAGAGAAAGGGCCAGAGGGATTCCATTGGATGACTTGGAAGACCTCAATGAGCAACTGGCAGAGTTGAAGAAGATGGGCATCATCCCAAAGTTATGGAGCCCTTACACCTCACTCATACTGGGGGTGTGTGGAAGAAGAATGGTGCCCTGATGATGTATATTGACCATCACACACTCAAAAAAAGGACCATCCCTGACCAGTACACCTCGGATAGAAGATGCCTTCCCAGACACTATAAAACCCAAAGCAGTTAGAGACCAACTCCTGCGGACCGCCTACGGGCAGGGAGTACTATGCCTAGAATGAGACAAGCTGACAGTTAGCGGAGACCGACCACCGCAACATAAACTACCAGACGCCCCTACGCCCGTCCACAGAGAGTCCCCTTTTGGGGTGGATGGACGGGGAGAGACAGCATTCGAGAACCGTACAGAAAGAAAAACCTACTGACCCTGGGCCAGATAACATTATATTGAAATCTGATCGTTACAATTCTGCTACATGTAATCGAGAGCCAGTTGCAGAGGGAAGTTGGTAATATTTACCTCAAGATTGATTTCAATGCACTTCCACAATTTATGTTATGTATACTTTTGTTTCCAATGCAATGCAAACTGCAAAAATCAATAAAAATATTGAAAAAAAAAAAATAATAAGATGCCCTACAATGTCTGTTGGGGGTGAAGTGGTTCTGTGTTCTGGATCTGAAGAGCGAGCATGTATTACTAGATTCATATGCATCCAGAAAACCTAGAAAAGAGCACTTTCATCTGTCCATTAAGGTTCTTTGAATTTGACAGAATGTTCCATAGCCTGTCGGGGCTCCAGCCACCTTCAGAGATCGATGGAGAAGACAGCCTCTGAGAGAGCCTGAACTTGCCTGAAGGTGTATAAATAATCAATGGTGCCAAAGCTTCACTATGACCAATGATTTATTTATTTATTCTAGGTACTTATATAGTGCTGTCAATTTACGCAGCACTTTACATATATATTTTACATTCACATCAGTCCCTACCCTCAAGGAGCTTACAATCTAAGGTCCCTAACTCACATTCATATATATACAAGGGCCAATTTAGACAGGATCCGATTAACCTACCAGCATGTCTTTGGAGTGTTGGAGGAAACTGGAGTACCTGGAGGAAACCCACGCAGGCACAGGGAGAACATGCAAACTCCAGGCAGGTCGTGTCGTGGTTGGCATTCGAACCAGCGATCCTTTTGTTGCCAGGCGAAAGTGCTATTCACTACACCACTGTGCCACCCAATAATGGTATATAGGGAGCCCACGTCTGCCGTGACAATCAATATATTGTCCTCACATGGTAGACTATCCAGTAACTGAATAATATGTTTGGTATCCTTAAGAAAAGCTGTAGTATTGACAACAAGTGGCTTTAAAAAAACCTCCGCCTTCATGGGGTTCCTTCCCATATTGTTTCAGACAGGGGGGTTCAATTTACATCCCGCTTCTGGAGAGCTCTTTGCAAGTCCCTCAATATTATCTTGGATTTTTCTTCTTCTTACCACGCCGCACACTGCATCAAATTGGTCTGTATGGTCTGTATTAGTCGTCCCAGAAAGAAGCCTCTTCTAAAGATGATGCACAAGAAAGCCCGCAAACAGTTTACTGAAGACAAGTAGACTAAGGACATGGATTACTGGAACCATGTCCTGTGGTCTGATGAGACCAAGATAAACTTATTTGGTTCAGATGGTGTCAAGCATGTGTAGTGACAACCAGGTGAGGAGTACAAAGACAAGTGTGCCTTGCCTACAGTCAAGCATGAGTGCTGCTGGCACTGGGGAGCTACAGTTCATTGAGGGAACCATGGATGCCAACATGTACTGTGACATACTGAAGCAGAACATGATCCCCTACCCTCCGAGACTGGGCCGTGGGGCAATATTTCAACATGATAACAACCCCAAACACACCTCCAAGACGACCCCTGCCTTGCTAAAGAAGCTGAGGGTAAAGGTAATGGACTGGCCAAGCATGTCTCCAGACCTAAACCCTATTGAGCATCTGTGGGGCATTCTGAAACAGAAGGCGGAGGAGAGCAAGATCTCTAACATCCACCAGCTCCAGTGGCAACCAGTGAAGCTATGGTGAACTTCATGCTCAAAAGGGTTAAGGCAGTGCTGGAAAATAATGGTGGCCACACAAAATATTGACATTTTGGGTCCAATTTGGACACTTTCACTTAGGGGTGTACTCATTTTTTTTGCCAGTAGTTTAAACATTAATGGCTGTGTGCTGAGTTATTTTGAGGGGACAGCAAATTTACACTGTTATACAAGCTGTACACTCACTACTTTACATTGTAGCAAAGTGTCATTTCTTCAGTGTTTTCACATGAAAAGATATAATAAAATATTTACAAAAATGTGAGGGGTGTACTCACTTTTGTGAGATACTGTAATTGTTTGGTATGTTTTTGTTTGTTTATCACCATGCTAATTTCTGGTGCTTTCTTGTAGAATCAAATTAATGTCATAGCTCCTTGTGTACATTTTTCTCCTGAGGAAGGGACTGCTGATTTTCCCGAAACACTTTGGGAATATACCCCAAAGGTGAAAAACATGAATAAATCCATGGTTCAACAATGTATTTTCTGTATCTGGGGAGTACCATACCTTCCAGTTCCGTGGTGAAGTATCTTGGTTCCTGCAATGTGGGTACCAGCTGGGTTAGCGGTTCGTCACAATGTCCGCACTGGACCCAGGCAGTGACCTCCGAAGTTGGAATAGGGCATTCGGGGCATATTAGGCACAGCCGCTCTGCTCCCTCGATCACTCCCAGGGCGAGTCCCCCGCGGGGCTTCAGTCAGACACCGGTGTCAACTAATGTTTGCTCCGGCCTCTCCGGCAACCATGTTATTGCTGGAACTAAACAGCCAACCTCTGCCATCTTCTGCTGTCTCCTCGTGTCTGCTGCTAGTAGGAAGCACTGAGCCTTCTTCCGGGGCGTGGCGCCTCCACCTCATTTCCAGACGGGCTGGCGTCAAAAGATCTGATAGACAGGCTTGCTCCTGGTCGTGCTGCTGTAACCCCTTGTGTGAGGGATAGAAACTTGCAGACATGCTGATGCTAGCAGGACTTGTCCAGACATTCTGACTTTTCCGATGGTTTCCGGTAGCAACAGTAAATGTAGTGACACCTGTCTTCCTGAAGGGAACTGTCTCAGCGCAGTCCTGCCTGCAGGCACCCGCAGGCTTACCCCAATCACCCCGGGCAAGAGGAAACAGTCTCAGGTACACTTTAATGGAAGCAGAAGTTTGGAGCAAAACTTTATGATGCCCAGCTTTTGCAGAGTCCTGGGAATATTTGTAAACCAGTGGGAAATGCCCAGCATTTGCAGAGTGCCTGACATATTTGTAATCCATGGGCATGATCGCCCGTCATGGTTTCCATGGGTGACAGCACATGTTACAAAAGTCACTGAATTGCAGGATGTTGCTTTAAAGTGTCTGCCCCAGTGTTGGTTGGAGAAACTGGGTAAGCAGGAGTAGCAGTGGTCAACTGCTCCCTCTGGTTGCTATGGTTGCTACTTGTGCTATAGCACTGTTTGATGGGCAGAGCACATAAGTCCTTTTCCCGGGTTCAATCCTCACTAATATTGAAACAATACAGTTTCCTGGCTCAGTTCACTGTGGTTGCTAGGGGTAACGACTGGTAGCTGTATAGGTGAATCCCGGACGAGCCCCCAAATGTAGCCATTGCACCCTTGGGGGGGCGGGTTTGCTGAATGTAGTGATTCACCTGTCACTCTGCCCTCAAACACACTGTTTCCTCTCATTCGACGTCATGAAGAGCAGGCCGGTACTTGTGTTTTGTTTTGTTTTTTTGGTGATTAAACTTGGATAGGGATTGGGATGTCATGGGATGCCCAGTGAATTGGATTCAAACTTGAATCAGACCATCTATATACACGTCCTGTATATGCACTCCTTCTCTTCCTCCAGCACACACTTGCTTCTCAATAAACTCCTGTTCCACTCTCCTGAACAAAACTTGCTTCGGACCTAGCTAGCACATGGTGTGCCCTGTTGTTGCTTTAGCACAGCCTCCAATCCGCCCATTACAGGCGGGAACCGTGGGCCCCCAAAGTGTAGCAAAGTACATAGTGTGCTAGCTAGTCTTGATAGACTACTGCTCCCAGCCCATCCTCTTCCAGGCCCTGCCAGCCCTCCCGGTTGCAACGGTCTTCTCCACTGCCACAGTGACACCACAGTCCCAACTGGCTCTTGCACCTTTCTCAGACTGTCTCTCACCCCAATCTGCTCCAGTATGCCTCTTCCAGCTTTCCAGGGTGTGCATCACTCACTGACTACTGACACTTGTAGTTCCTCTCCTGGAGATCTCTCCGGCAGTACTCTCTCCCGCTGTCCATTCCCGTTCTCTCTCCTGTGCCTTTCCTCCAGGATCTCGCTCTCCTCCTGGATGCACCCAAGCTCTCCCAGGCCGGGGTCATCCCCCCCAGACTAAGGGCTCCCTCAAGGCCCTGACAGCCTCCGTACTACACCATCTCCATCTTTTCCACCCGAACTCTCCTCCCCGACTGGACTGACCCCAGGTACTTAAGGAGGACTGCCCCCTGCCAATCCAGGTTGGGGATTGGTCAGAGCTCCTTAACAGACCTCAGGAAGCTTCACCTCCCCCCCTTTCTTGCAGAACTTTCTGAACCAGAAAGGAGGGGTTACCAAGGGGTGTCACTATCTGCAGTCACCAGTCACTCCCTAGGCCACTCCAGAATCAAAACAATTAGGCCTGACTTCCAGTCAGACCTGACTAAATTTGCCTGTCCTATCAAAAATCCTGACATTTATCACCTACCTAACTGTAGAGGATGCTACATAAGGGAGTGATATATTTCCCATCCAGGACCCATCCTTGGTCTTCTGTACCAAGAATAGGATCTAGGTTAGCTTTGTGTTTTTGCCATAAGAAATTACATCTGATTTAATGGAATATGTCTAACTAAGGCATCTATATTTACACATCAGGCTTGAGGGATAGCTGTTGAAAGCTGTCATTAAATTATTCCAGCACTCTTGCGAAGTGCAATATCCATATAATTTATGTATGACGCATTCAGGAAGTGACCCAATGATTACAAACATAAGAGAGACTGATTACTTTACCATGAACTATAAATAGCTTTCTGTTTGTTATTGCATACATTTTTACCTTTTCAGGGAGAAAAAAGTCAATTTCTCCCTGCAGTTTCTGGTGAACATCAAGAGTACCGGAATATAAAATAAGTTACAGAGAGCCATGCTACGCAGCAACCAGGGAATTTTTAGACTGAGACATTAATTCTATGTCTGTCATAGCAACAAAGATAAATAATTAGCTCAGGATCCACAGGATGCTTTTGTCTGCTTTGACATTGTCTTATAATTAAGTGTGCCAGTTTTACTGGGATGAGGGGCACAGCTTGTGTTAAAGAGAACTTGTCAGTAACTAGTGCAATAAAGACTAGTAACATCAAGTTATACAAGCCCCTAACGGGGCATGCTCCTGCTTTGGGCATGGACAGTATGCGGACAAGCTATTTTCTCTAAGTTATAACTCAGGTATTCATTTCTACGTACTCCCAACTAATAATTATATTTGTAGCCCGGGCCATGACCTCCACAGGCCTGATGGTGACCTGTAGATTCAGGGGGGCTGACATCCATCCTCACAGTGTGGGTTACTAGGCATAGGCCCGGATAGGCCCCAGGCTTCTGGCTTAGGAGCTTTAACACGCGTCCACCCAGCAAAGAACCCCCATCACCTGACTCCTCCCAAATATATAGGCTCTCCCAGCAGGCCATGGGACCCAAGAAAACCCCAGCCCATTAGCCGGAGCAGCCCATAATTCATATTACAGGTTCATGTACACCTTGTCATTCCAATGCCATCAGCAGTAGTGCCACCCAATGGCAGAGGAGAGAGATGCACTAAACTCAGAATTAGATAAAGAACCAGGAGATCCCTTAACAATTTGGCCAGGCCATTTACCGCCCAGCAAACTAAATTTAACAGCACCCCTGCTGAAAACCATGGCGCTACATATTGTTACAAATTCACAGTATTTTAGCATTTTGTTTTCATTAAAAATCCATTATTAATATTGCCATGACAAATTATTTATTTTTAAAAGTTTTTATTGGTATTTCACAAATACAGAGAAAGACAAAGGCAGTGGGCGAGGGAAGGCCTCCCCCCAAGCAAACTTAAAATACAGTTTAAAGACAGTCAACTTGTAACAAGTCTGAATAACCACACAGAAGGAGTCACAGGGAGATGTCCCCGACCGGCCCCGACCCCCATCCCAGCACCCCTAGTGGGAACAAACTGTGCCAGGAAATGGGCCAGGACCCCTCCCCCCGGGCGTACGACCGCCCCACTTACATTATAAGAAACAACATCGCTGTCAAAAATACCGTAGAGAACTTCCGGATCCGGCCGGACCCTCAGAACCACTGAATAGGAAATTATTGGTAAAACATCCTACCATTTTTAAGGAGAAAGAGAAACAGAAGAAAATAGAAGGGAGGCGAAAAGAAAAGGAGTAACAACAAGAAAGACAAAGAGGGACAAAGAGAGACACCAGGGAAGCCTCCCCCGGACATGAGCGAGGTTGTGTCATGGGGGCAAATTAAGGTAAAGCCTCCACGGTTCCCACACTGTATCAAATTTGGTGGAGGAGTCAAGGAGCATATTAGCATTTTTTCTGTGTCATGATCCAAGTGATCTTTCTTTTAGCTCCTTTAAAAGAAACAGATGATTTTTTCCAGGCTTTCGCTATGGCAAGCTTAGCTCCAAGCAGTATAAAATTAGAAAGCTTATACATGGCTTTAGAGAGGCCTTCAGGCAATACTCGAGGGATATGGGTCCAGACGCGGTAAGGAAATTACCTATTCTATATAGGCCTTTGTTCGTCCACCATTGAAAAGCGCGGATATCTTGACCCGGCGGGAATCGGGGATTATTAAAGATATGCTGTAGAGGCCGGACTGCGGAGGCCAGCTTTGTGGTGCTAAACAGGTGGTCACAGAGGGCTAAAGAATTGGATAAGGTAGGGGATAAAATAGCGGGTCTGGTCTTGGGGGCAGCCCATACCAGATAATCTAGGGTATTAAAGGGGACTGCTTGTCTTTCTATACCTACCCAATCCAGTCTGTTGGACCTAGCATAAATAATTGAGAATTGGGCCAGTTGCGCTGCCTGGTAATAACGCCATAGGTTTGGAAGGCCGAGGCTCCCCTGGAGCCCGACGTCTCCATAGGATCTCAGCTGGACATCTATAACCCTTATTTCCCCAAATACATTTTTTGATCTGAGCTTGGATTTTGAGAATTTGAGACTTTTTCACGGGGATGGGTAGAGCCCTAAAGTAGTATAGAATTCTTGGAAGGAAGGTCATCTTAACTGTATTATTCTACCTAGCCAGGATAGGCCTAACCTCCCCCAGTTAATTAAATCTTCCCCAATTTGTCTAAATAGCGGAGGATAATTGATGGAGTATAACCGGTCATAACTAGCCACCAACTGCACCCCCAGATATGGGATCTGGAGAGGAGACCACGGAAAGGGGAACTGGTCCCTGATCCGTTTGATCGAAATCTCCGGGAAACTTATGTTAAGTGCCACGGACTTAGTCATATTGACCTTTAATCCTGAGGCGGAGCCAAAGGCCTCCAAGAGCTTAATTATATGTGGGACTGAGATGAGGGGAGAGGTGAGAGCCTATGATCCTTGGACAGGGAGGGAAGGGGAATGTTGTCAAGAAAGCCAGTAGATGGGTTTGAAGAGACCGAAATCTCTGAATTATAAAGTTTGATGTAGAAGTCCTGAAATGTGGACATAATCTTATGGGGATTTTGAGTGAGGGATCCCGATAGGTCTCTTACCTTGGGAAATGTGAATGATCTGAATTTCGGGGACAATTTGGCAGCTAAATTTGGACCCATATGGTCTTTGCGTAGATAAAAATGGGCATTCGCCCATTGGGCCTGCTTCTCCGCCTGAGTGGTCAAGGCCAGATTGAGGGACGCCCTCCCTGCCTCTAGCCTCGACCGAGATTGAGGGGTGGGATTTTTCTTGTGCGCTTTTGCGAGTTTCTGAAAGTCTAGCTCTAGCTTAACTAGAAGACTCCGCTTCTCTTTTCTAAGTTTAGCCGCTAGTTGAATAATCCTACCCCTTATGACTGCTTTGTGAGCTGCCCAGAGAGTCACAAAGGAAACCCCTGAGCCTGAATTCAGACTAAAATATTCCTCAAGGTCCTTCTGAAGCAAAGTACAGTGAACCGGGTTGTTCAGTAAAGTCTCCTTCAGTCTCTATTGGGGCCTATTCCCCAAATCCCCTAGTGACCTTAGGTGCATAACTACCATAGAATGATCAGAAAGCGGGGAGTCCCTAATGATCGATTTAGATACCTGAGGTATAGAGGAGGCTCCCAAAAATATATGATCGATTCTGGCCAAAGATTTATGAGGAGCTGAATAATGGGTAAAGTCTCTCGAGTTGGGGTTACATTCCCTCCAAACATCAACTAGACCTACTGAGTTAATGAGTTTGGCAAGCTTAAGGCTCCTTTTTGGGGGCTGTAGGAGGCGTGAGCGAATTGGCCTTGATTTGTCCAACAAGTGGTCTAGAGCGGTATTGAAGTCCCCACCCAGGATCACGGTCCCCTCAAACTTGGGTGACAGGGAGTCTATCATAGAGCAGAAAAATTGTATCTGGCCTTTGTTAGGGGCATAATAGGAGACAAATGAATAAGGGCGACCCCCAAGATCCCCTAATAAGAGAATATATCTACCCTCCGGATCCCTGATTACATGACGTAAATGGAAACCAATGCCTTTTGCGAAAAGGACTCCAACCCCTCTAGTCTTGTCCGGCGCATTAGCCAGAAAGAATTGAGGAAGAGAATAGCTCGCATGAAGGAAACTAGGGGAAAATTGGGAGGGAAAATAGGTTTCCTGGATAAGAAGAACCTCCAAGTGCTGGGAATGAGCTGCTTGGATGTACTGCCTACGTTTTAAAGGGGAATTGAGGCCTTGTACATTGTGGGAGGCAATTTTCAACACTCCGGACGGGTTAACGGACGGTAACATGGTACCAAATAAAGAGAAACACTCACTTCAATGTTGAGCCACTCATCAGACCCCGACTGCCTTGAGATAATTGTTTTGCCTTTGTCAAAGGGAAAGAACTTGGTCACCTCGCCACCTCCAGAGGAGAACCACCCCGGTGCCTGGGAAGAAATGTTGAGGAAAAGAGAGAAAACAGGAAATAAGAAAAAGAAAAGGTAAGAGGAGAAAGGAGGAGGGCGACTGGTCTAATACCGCCAGGCCCCACCACCGTCAGGGGATGAGAGCCAGAGAACCGGCTCCCATAACCCGAAACCTGAACTAATAACAACTGCCTAAACTGGCAGCCACACGTCTGCTTCTGTGCAAAACCAGGTGGTAAAGCCCAAAAGCAGAGGGATTACCCCAGGATAGAACCGGCACAAATGGTATTTCAACATAACAAATGCAAACGAAGACATGGAGAAAAATAAAAAAGTAACCATCTGGGCCCCCTGCAAAGGTAGTCTCCAGGTCCCACCAGATCATATCCCCCCTCTTTCTCCCAAGACCCTCCACATCGAAGGGGCTGGGAGAGGCGGGGGCCGATCAAGAGCGAGTCGGGACTGGGAACCCCCAAGAAGACCCACCTCATCCCCATTGAGCAGGGTGATCCAAAAAAAAGACAATGTTAGCATAAAGAAAACACTAAGAGGAATAAACCGCCCCCGAGGGAGCCAACATGTGTAAGACCAATGTCCTAGGAAAAGTCAGATCTAGGCCAAAAAGTGAAACTTAAGCTCTTATCAAACTAGTGTAGCACCCCTTTTAAAGGCAAAGAGAGATCAAGGGGGGTGCGAGTACTTGGGCCTCTTGGATTGCTGTTTTCTCCATACAGGGGGAATTGGACTCTCGGGAGAGGAGCACTTCATAGAACCAACAGATTTGGCTTGAAGGGAAGATCCAGGTTCCAAGGAGATAAGGTTCAATTTAACTATCAGATGTTCCCCTTCGTTGAAAGAGGAGAAAGCCGTAGATCTTGCCCTTGAAGGAGAAGGTGAGGCAGAAAGGAAAGGACCACCAATACTTGATTGATTTTTGTGATAACACTTCGAGCAGGGGTTTCAGCGCCCTCCTCTTTTGAATAGTGGCTGGAGAAATGTCTGCGAACACCTGAATAGAGTGGCCTTGAAAGGATAACTGGGGTAATTTCCTGGTAATCTTCATTATCTCCTCCTTCACCGCATAAAAATGAGGTTTAACAACAATGTCCCTTGGGAGACCATCTGTGCGAGGAGCTTGGAGGGCTCTATGAGCCCTATCTAGTTCCAATCTGTGATCTGGGATGTTCGGGATAATTTCTTTGATAAAGCGAACTGCCTCCTGAACATCCGTGATGGATTCTGGCACCCTCCGTAAACGAAAATTATATCTACGGGACCAGTTTTCGAGATCGTCAATCTTGGAGTGAGCAATTTCCAACTGATCCTGTAGGTCCTGGATGCGGGAAGTGTTCTGGTTTGCTCTCGCAATGGTTTGGTCTGTTTTCTGTTCAACAACATCAATCCTGGACCCCAAGTTCTGAAGGTCTGCCTGTATAGTTGAAGTGATTTGGGATGCAGTTTGGGCCAAGCCTTTAGCTAACATCTTAGAGAACGTTTCCATCATGAATCTCAATTCCGGGTGCGGAGTTGGAGATGGGGACCCCAGAAGTCCTCGGGTGTCAGGGTCAGGGGCCAGAACCCCATTCGGGGAGGCAAACATTTCTTCAAGAGTCCTTTCCAGAAGGGATACTGTAGATGCTGGGGACGTGTTTTGAGGAATAGGAGAGTCAGCAGCTGGCGAGTCCTGACCTGGGAGAATTTGAGAGCCTCCTTCTGCTCCTGCCTCCATGTCCTCAGGAATTTCAATAGCTTTAGGGCCCTGCTGGGTCGCAGGGGGCTGTGAAGGCTGGTCAGAGGGGTGTTTAGTGAACCCTGGGTGTTTGTATAAGTCCCTTCTAACCGCTGTAGCATACATGGAGAATAATCTGAAGGTTGCAGGCTTAAGTTGTAAAAGAGGTAGCTAAAAAGAATGTCACTGATAGATCTGACTGTCCCAGCAGCTCAATCCCCCAAGGTATAGACCTGGTGTGGGGGGTCCAAACCAGGGGAAACCAAAGCCAGTGGGAACAAAAATGCCTTCTGGGGTGATCATGGGGTGTGAGATGACAGAGGAGATCACGGGGGGGTCCTCAGAGACTGACCAGTGCACCTGCAGGGGACCTCCTGAGCTAGGCCCGGGCGGGACCCCTGCGGCCTAGGATTTTATTGAATGACAGGCCTCAGACATTGGACCCGGTTCCCCTGGGCCTTGAGGGAGAACCCAGAGGGAGTTTGCTGAGTGCCCCACCGCGAGAAGGAGGAGGTTACCTCTAGGCTTCAAATCCCAAGCCGGCGTCCTTGCGGCTCAGCTCCGTGACTAGACCGCAGCCGCGGCCTCTCTTGGCTGCCGTGTTCGGCGCCCTCTCCTAAGGAGTAGTAGAGCTCCTAGCGGCCATCGGGTGACAGCCCGGCATCTAGTGCTGCCTGGTAGAGAAGCAGGAATCCCGGATGGCTGCGTCTGGAGGCTGGGAAGGACGGAGCGGTCCGGAGCTCTGTGATCAAGCAGCCATCACGGAGACCCGGGCCATGACAAATTATTTAATGCCTCTCTCTCATGTTTAGCAAAAATATCCTGGTAACATTATAAAATTGTTCTCAGTGTCTATAGACTACAGTTTTACTGTAAACAGAAGGCAGCACTCTTACTTAACATAATGTGGTACCAACACTTTTCCTGGGTATTCGATCACAGCATTATCAAAGATTCTTTTGAGTTCCCATTGCAAATCCCTACATCCTTTTGGGCTACTGGATGGTCAAGATGTGGCGATGAGGTCCCTTTTAGTTCCACATGTGTAAAAGGTGCCCTTCAAGGAGAGGGCTTTTGACCCCTTCTTGTAGGTTTCCCCCCAATGTTGACAGGCACACTTGCTACCCATTGTTTCCTGACCCCCCAGGCTGCATATGGAAAAGGGTCTGTCTATCATTTTAAATAAAAAAAAATGAGAAATGAGAAAAGAAAAAAATGACACCATCACCTTCACACAGCTGTAGAGAATCAGAATCAGGCCACCTAAAAAGAGAGTCTTTCCCCAGTGGGATCTGTCTGTGTTGCTGGACTTTCTATCTGATCATCCTTTTGCTCTGACTGAGCAGTGTTCGTTGTGGGACATTACCCAAAAATCCGTTTTCCTGACGGCCATCACCTCAGGCAGGAGAGTCTCTGAACTACAGGCCCTGGGAGCATCAGATAGACATATTACCTTTTTTCCAGACCGAGTGGAACTCCGTGTAGTAGACCATTTTGTCCCAAAAGTGGTCAATTCATTTCACCAAACAAGCGTCTGGGCTTTACCAAACTTCCAGGAAGAAAGTTCAGGCAGATTGCATGAGCTGGATGTCTCAAGAACATACCTGTTGGCCTCCGCCTCCTTCAGATGCTCGGATAAGCTCTTCATTATCCCAGTGGGAAATCACGAACGAAAGGAGGCTACCTCAAGGACCTTGGTAAGTTGGATCGTCAAGCTTATTCACTGAGCGTACGGGGCAAGAGGGTGTGAACTCTCTTCTACGGTGACTGCGCACTCTTCCAGGGTGGTAGCAGCCTCAAGGGCAGCCTTCTAAAATGTGTTCATGGAGACCATCTGCAGAGCGACTTCATGGTCTTCTCAAAATACCTTCTTAAGGCATTATAGGGTAGATCCGGGTGCCTTATCATCAGTAGACTTTGGGAGAAGAACAATCCAATCTTCTCTTGCTATGTAAATAAAACTAACATTGTTTAAGCAGTACTCACCCTGTCAGCTAGTTATTTATCACTAGTATGCTGCCATGTTAGCGTCAGGAAAATGGAAAATTGTATCATACTTACTGTAATTTTCCTTTTCTGACGCCAAACTATGGCAGCATGCGGACCCACCCTTGTACGTCTCGGTATGTGGCTTGTTACAAAGAATGGGGGGGGGGGGGCTAACTATGCCTTTTTTTATGCTATTCACTGGTCCTGAGGGAGTGGTCAAGAGGCTGCCATAGTTTGGCGTCAGGAAAGGAAAATTACGGTAAGTATGACACACTTTTCCATTTTCACTGCAATTTGAAAAACTGAAAAGTTGAACAACAGAACTTGTTTATTAGGATTGAACTGAACTGTACACAGCAGCTGGTATCGTGGACTATTATTGACAAGCAGAATTTATCAATATATAGTCACAGTTATTGCACTATTTCTAGTTCGCATGGTTTACGCAATATTATTGTTGCTATATAGCAGTTGTTTTTATTGATTTTAATTGATCATTATGGTTATATAGAATTGATGAATTTATAAGTATATGAGTTTGCACTGTTTGCACTTTATTGTAGCTTTGTCTAATACACAGCACAGTTTGGACACATGATATTAGTTCACATGAGTTCACATGGTACTCATTGGTGATTAACAAGCAATGAGATTATACTAATTTATTAATTTATATTGTAGTATTTAAAAACATTTGGTAAGCGCTATCTGCACACATGGTTTCCCTAGGTGTTGGCATTCATTTAGTTTTACCTGCCTAAGGTTGAGATAGCAGCTGTCACTAGACAGTACTCATTGGCGCAAGAGTATTTTCTTTATATGTCTATGGGAATGTTTAACCATTTTTCCAGAAGCGCATTTGTGAGGTCAGGCATTGATTGTGGACGAGAAGGCCTGGCTCGCAGTCTCCACTCTAATTCATACCAAAGGTGTTCTATTGGGTTGAGGTCAGAAATCTGTGCAAGCCAGTCAAGTTCCTCCACCCCAAAATCGCATCATCCTTTATGGACCTTGTTTTGTGCACTGGCGAGCAGTCATGTTGGAACAGACAATTGTTCAAAAAATTCTTGGTATGGTGATGCCTTAAGAGTTCCCTTCACTGGAACTAAGAGCCAAGCCCAACCCCTGAAAAACAACCCCACACCATAATCCCCCATCCACTTAATGATCTAGACCACTGCACAAAGCAAGGTCCATTAAGACATAGACTAGCGAGTTTGGAGTGGAGGAACTTGACTGGCCTGCACAGAGTCCTGACCTCAACTCGATAGAACACCTTTGGGATGAATTATAGTGGAGACTGCGAGCCAGGCCTTCTCCTCCAACATCAGTGCCTGACCACACAAATGGGTCAAACATTCCCATAGACACACTCCTAAACCTTGTGGATAGCCTTCCTAGAAGAGTTGAAACTGTTATAGCTGCAAAGGGTGGGCAAACTCAATATTGAATCCTACGAACTAAGATTGGGATGCCATTAAAGTTCATGTGCGTGTAAATGCAGGCGTCCTAGTACTTTTGACAATATAGTGTAGATAGATAGATAGAAAGATACATTTTGGGGGCAAAAAGGTTTATATCTACCAGGAACAAATCCTCCCTGCCTTTTCCAACAAAGAAACATTCCTTTGCCCAAGTCAACCAAAAATCCAGAGTTAACAAACATACAGTATCTCACAAAAAAAAACGAGTACGCACCTCACATTTAAATTTGCTGTCCTCTCAAAATAACTCAACACACAGCCATTAATGTCTAAATCGCTGGCAACAAAAGTGAGTACACCCCTAAGTGAAAATGTCCAAATTGGGCCCAAAGTGTCAATATTTTGTGTGGCCACCATTATTTTCCAGCACTGCCTTAGCCCTCTTGGGCATGGAGTTCACCAGAGCTTCACAGGTTGCCACTGAAGTATTCCTCCATGACGTCATCACACAGCTGGTGGATGTTAGAGACATTGCGCTCCTACACCTTCCGTTTGAGGATGCCCCACAGATGCTCAATAGGGTTTAGATCTGGAGACATGCTTGGCCAGTCCAATCACCTTTACCCTCAGCTTCTTTAGCAAGGCAGTGGTCATCTTGGAGGTGTGTTTGGGGTCGTTATCATGTTGGAATACTGCCCTGCGGCCCAGTCTCCAAAGGGAGGGGATCATGCTCTGCTTCAGTATGTCACAGTACATGTTGGCATTCATGGTTCCCTCAAAGGACTGTAGCTCCCCAGTGCCGGCAGCACTCATGCAGGCCCAGACCATGACACTCCCACCACCATGCTTGAATGTAGGCAAGACACACCTGTCTTTGTAATCCTCACCTGGTTGCCGCCACACATGCTTGACACCATCTGAACCAAATAAGTTTATCTTGGTCTCATCAGACCACAGAACATGGTTGCAGTAATCCATGTCCTTAGTCCGCTTGTCTTCAGCAAACTGTTTGCAGGCTTTCTTGTGTATCATCTTTAGAAGAGGCTTCCTTCTGGGATGACAGCCATGCAGACCAATATGATGCAGTTGTCTGAGCACTGACAGGCTGACCCCCCACCCCTTCAACCTCTGCAGCAATGCTGGCAGCACTCATATGTCTATTTCACAAAGACAACCTTGGGATATGACACTGAGCATGTGCACTCATCTTCTTTGGTCGACCATGGTGAGGCCTATTCTGAGTGGAACCTGTCCTGTTAATCCACTGAATGGTCTTGGCCACCGTGCTGCAGCTCAGTTTCAAGGTCTTGGCAATCGTCTTATAGCCTAGGCCATCTTTATGTAGAGCAACAATTCTTTTTTTCAGATCCTCAGAGAGTTCTTTGCCATGAGGTGCCATGTTGAACTTCCAGTGACCAGTATGAAAGAGTGAGAGCGATTACACCAAATTTAACACACCTGCTCCCCATTCACACTTAAGACCTTGTAACACTAATGAGTCACATGACACCGGGGGGGGGGGGGGTGGCTAATTGGGCCCAAATTGGACATTTTCATATAGGGGGTGTACTCACTTTTGTTGCCAGCAGTTTAGACATTAATGGCTGTGTGTTGAGTTATTATGAGGGGACAGCAAATTTACACTGTTATACAAGCTGTACACTTACTACTTTACATTGTACCAAAGTGTAATTTCTTCAGTGCTGTCACATGAAAAGATATAATAAAATGTTTACAAAAGTGTGAGGGGTGTACTCACTTTTGTGAGATACTGTATGCTAGCAATACCTTCTGTATGTGAAATATGACACAAGTTTCCTTAGGAAAAAAAGAGATGCAGTGGTCAAACACTTAGGCCCCTTTCACACGGGCTTTCAGATCAGGTCCGCCTGTCAGTTTTTCAGTCAATCATAAACAATCATAAACATCACTTCTGTGAGCCTATGGAGAAACACTATAGGACAGGATAACCCTCTACAAGAACCAGTTGAGAAAGTCTACTTCTGCCCAATGATGCCCCGTCATAGAGGGGGTCAACTGAGAGGCTATCTGTAAGCGCATCTGCTCAGGAGACACTCCAAGAGTGATCCCTCTGGACCCCGGCACCCCAGGTGGGAACAAACTGTACCGGAAGCTGAGGATCACCCCTCCCCATTGCCCCCTAGTAAGCCTCAATTACAGAGCCGCCTCTTCAAAAGTCTCCACCAACATATCTGTGTAGCCCCCCTGGGGCTCCAAATCTTGAAGTCCTATGTTTGTAATCTCTACTATCCACACAATTATAATGAAGGGATTCAATAAAGTGAAGGAAACACAGAAAGGTAAGAAATACTTACAAGTTGGGAAAGGAAAGAAAAGAGAAAGAGAAAAGGAAGAGCCTCTAGAAGAATGAAAGTGTCTGGGTGACTGTTAACTTCAACTGTCAATCACACGATTTGAATCCCTGGGGAGCCTGGGGTTAGTGAGATTCCAACAAAGGTCGCCCATGGTTCCCACGTTCGTTCGAATTTTGGGAGATTATCTGATAGAATACTGGCCAGTCTCTCTTGTGTCATTAACCAAGAAATTTTCCTTATGGTAGCTTTTATGGAGACCCGCTCCTGTTTCCAGGCCTTTGCTATCGTAACCTTTGCTCCCAATAGAATAAAATGAATTAATTTTCTATTAGATTTCGAGGTGTTGGGAATAAAGTCATTTAACAGAGCAATGGTAGGTGATTTTGGTAGTTTACAACCGGTTACCTTATTGATGATACGGAACATTTTAGACCAAAATGACCTTATTCTTGGACACTCCCACCACACATGAACCATGGAGCCCCTAAGAAGACATCCCCTGAAGCACATCGGATCAACAGATGGATAAAATATATTCAGTCTAGCTGGCGTGAGATACCATCTCATCATAACTTTTAAACTAGCTTCAGAGATTGTGGTGTTCAGGATACCTTTAAATGAACGGAAGCAAGCAGCTTGCCACTGGTCAAATTCCCAGTCAAACTGAAGATCCAGTTCCCAGTTGGTCATAAAGGCTGATTTTGTACCGGGAAGAGTGAGGGCATCATAGATGAACGAGATACCACCTTTCTGTAGTGATGGCTGACCACACCAACGTTCATAGTCTGTAAAATTTGGAGGAAGTGGTTTATTCCTCCAAATTTTATGAAGAAAACTAGAGATTTGGTAAAAGTTTGGAAGCTCTAATATGTTTATGCAGTATTTGAGAGTTATCGGGCCCGTTGCCGTAAAGAAGTGTCCTGTGCGAAACATCCCCTTGTTCAGCCACCATTGAAAGGCTTTAATATTCAGCCCTGGGGGGAAGTCCTGGTTATTAAAGAGGTGAGCTAATGGCTTAACTGAGGAAACCAGCGAGGAGTTATTTCTAATTTTATCCCATAGAGCCAACTCGTTATATAGTGAAGGGGCCAAGATAGGGGGTCTATCTTTAGGGGAACACCAAAGTAGGAAGTCTAGCGTGTGCTTCGGAGTAGCCTGTCTCTCTATCTGTATCCAGTCCCGTTTCTCCTGCATGAAATAAATAGAGGACAATTGTGCCAGTCTGGCCGCTAGAAAATATTTCTCTAGGTGGGGCAAACCCAATCCACCCCTTCGTCTATGATTGAATAGAGTTTGTTTAGGAATCCTATACCCCGAGCTTCCCCAGATGAATTTAAGGATTTTACTTTGAAGTGCAGAAAGTTGATCCCTCCGGATGGGGACTGGCAAAGATCGGAAAAGGTATAAAAGTTTAGGTAGCAGAGTCATTTTTACTGAATTAATCCTCCCAAGCCACGAGATTTCCTGCTTGAACCATAGCTTAAGATCATCTTCAAGTTTTCTAAACATCGGGGGGAA
The DNA here is from genome assembly GCA_018402905.1 of Glandirana rugosa. Lineage (NCBI taxonomy): Eukaryota > Metazoa > Chordata > Amphibia > Anura > Ranidae > Glandirana > Glandirana rugosa. Next base: position 1,041,225 of record BLSH010028178.1, on the reverse strand, counting down.
ATTATTGATATATAAAGTTTCATATTTAAATGTGAGGTTGATCCCCAGATATTTAATTGATGAGTCACTCCACCTAAACTTGAAATTCAATTTAAGTTTGGAAATTATCTCTGGTGGCAATGAGACATTTAAAGCTTGAGATTTAGTATAATTAACCTGAAGCCCTGACACCCCAGAAAAGTCCTTAAGAAGCTGACATAAGGAGGGAATTGATGATTTCGGGGAGGTTATGAAGATCAGAAGATCATCAGCAAATAAACCACACTTGTGTTCTGGTTGGCCGCATGTTACCCCTTTGATTAGGGGGTTATCTCTGATAGCAATGGCAAGGGTTTCTATTGCTATAGCGAAAAGAAGAGGGGACAGTGGACATCCCTGCCTAGTGCCTGTTTAATTGGGAAAGCCTCCAATGTGGTTTCGGGAAAAGCCTGGACTGGATACGGATGGACATTAATACCAGAGAATGATCCGAGAGGACTGTGTCATGAATGGAGGCCTCTAGAATGTTTGGTAAGACATAGAAGGGAGTAAATAGGTGATCAATTCTAGAATATGAATTATGTGGGCTAGCGTAATGAGTAAAGTCACTGTGACTAGGATGTTTGTCTCTCCACACATCAATTAAGTTCTGAGAGTGGAGAAGTTTGGCGATGCGGTGGCTAGCTTTAGTGGGGCGCAACAGTTGTTTGCCTAGGGGTCTAGTTCTATCTAAAGATTGATCAAATGCTACATTAGAGTCGCCCCCTAAAACTATTGTGCCCTCTAATAAGGGAGAAAGAGCCGCAAACATTCCTTGAAAAAACTTTAGCTGGCCCTGATTGGGGGCATAGTACAAAATCAATGAGACGATTTGCCCTTCAATGGATCCCTTCACCAAAATGTACCTGCCCTCGGGGTCCTTAACGTCTGAGATCCACCTGAAGTTGCAATTCTTAGAAAATAGGATGGCAACTCCTTTTGATTTACATTAGCTAGGTAGAAGCTTGGGAAATAAGTATGTAGAAAATTAGGATTGAATCGGGCTGGGAAGTGGGTTTCCTGGAGCATTAGGATATATAGCTTCAAAGATTTGTATAAATCCCCGATCTTCTTACGTTTGATGGGGGAGTTTAGCCCCTGAACATTATGAGTGGCAACCCTAACAGGGAGTTGTGGAGGGTCAGCCATCACTAATATTACAGAATGTGTATCTAAAAATAATGCTACTCCCAGAGATTTTCCCCAAACCGGGGAACCATTTCTCCACTTGAAGTGATGTCCTTGATCAACCTTCATTCTAGGAGGCAAAAAGGGGAAATAAAGAGAAAGAGACAGAGAGAGTAAAAGCATGTAGAAGACAAAATTAAACCTCGTGAACAAATCTCGACAAATAAGTGGCCCTAAAAAGGACCATTTTCTCCAAGAAAGGTGTTTGTGACCAAGGGGGGAGAAAGGATAGAGCCCCCTGGACACCCTTTGGTATAGACCAAAATGTCTAGTTCTTACCACTAGACAACCCATCCCCAACCTAGTGAGTCAGGTAAGTGAGATAGGCGGAGGCGAAAATGGACCTTCACCCGTCCACCAGCCCTTTGAAAACAATTCAAATAAGAACATATGTAAACTTATAATCCAAACTTAAGTAGGGTCTTGAAACTGACCATAAGTCCCTTTAGTTCTTTCCCCTAATAGGGATTAGTTGCCCTCATCATTGGTGATGGCCCGGAGAGACTTCCCCCCCGGAAGGGGGTTAGGCAGTTCTCCCCGGGTCAGAACCCTTTACACAGAGCCGGGACCCACCACACTAGGGCAGAAGAACCCAGTGAGCAAGGGAGGGCCTCAATGAGACCTCCAGCCCCCAATCAGTACCCCGGTATCAAATAGCCTTCCAGAACAGGCTCAGCTAACAGCCTGAAAACACAAGTGTGTTAACAGAAATAAAACACAATTTAAGGCCCGCTCTGATAGCTGAAAAGGATGAGGAGACATAAACAACCTAGCAATGAGCCCAGGCTTGTAATTAACTTTCGATCAACAACTAAAATAGAAAGGTGATGAAAGTAGAGCTATTATCCCCTATATCAGAGATACTGCTTGTTAAAAGTTATGTTAAACTTGTCAGAGATCCACGTCAAGGGGGACCATTTTCCTTTGCTTGCTTTGGTTTAGCCTTCTTCCATAGGGGGGTCCTGGGACTAGTGGGAGTCTGTCTCTTGGTTGAACTGGTGTTCCCAGAGGTGTCCATATTAGATTCCTGGGATATCAGTTTAAGATGGAGGAAGAGTTTCTCTCCCTCATGTAGAGATGAGAAGGCATAGTCCCGATTTTTGAAGGAGAATTTTACAGCCAATGGAAAGGCCCACTTATATTTGATTTCCTTCTCCGTCAGCACCGCAAGAAGAGGTTTCAATGTTCTCCTTTTCTGTATTGTCGATGGAGCAAGGTCGGCAAAGATTTGAACAGGGTGCCCTTTACACAGGATCTTAGCGGAAATTCTGGATTGTCTCATGACTCCTTCCTTTATTGCATGAAAATGAGGCTTGACAATTATGTCCCTTGGGGTGCCATCTTTCCGAAGGGGTCCCAGAGCTCTGTGAGCCCTATCCAGCTCCAAACGGTGTTTAGGGGTATCCGGTAACAGGTTAGAAATCAAATTTTGTATTGCCTCAGGAATGTCCTTGATCTCCTCTGGAAGTCCTCTAACTCTGAAGTTCTCACGTCTTGATCTGTTTTCTAGATCATCAATTTTTAAAAGAGCCATATCCAATTGCTCTTGTAGTGAACCAATAAGATCTGAGTTCTGATTAGAGATCGCTGCAGTGGAATCCAGCTTGTTCTCAATCGCTTCAATACGGGCCCCCAACATTTGAAAATCTGACTTAATCTCACCAGTAATAGTAGCGATCGTGTTTGCAAGCTCCCTCTCCAAGAGAGAAGAGAATTTAAGATAGAGATCCTCTACCTGAAAAGAGATGTCAGGGCCAGGGGAATGGGTGAAGCCGGGGCTGAATTGATAGGTCCCAGTGTTGGGGATGAGAGTTCCCCTTGGAAACATCCTAATAGTGATTCAGTGGATGAAGGAGATGGTAATGGAAGCTGTGTGGACCCACCTTGAGGACCTGGGGTAGAGGTCAGTAATGCAGGCGATAGAATTGGCCTGGGATCAGGATGTGATGAATGACCCAGAGTTTCTGAGCGAGGACTGTCCATGACTCCTGTGTTTGCTCCAGTAGTCGTCGCCATCTTGGGACTCCCCCTCTCTGAGGTCGCAGAAAAGAGCCGACTCAGATCTTTCCTCACTGACGGTGTAGACATGCAGGAGAAAACTGTTTTGCTGTAGGGAGCAATAGGGAGCGGAACCTTATCTGTCAGCAAACCTGTTGGTTCTGTGATCTATTTAAAGATCAAAAACAAATTTTAACAGTTCTGTATTGTTGCTGTGACTCCTGTGGGCCTCCTATGGGATAAGGTGAGTCATCTCAAGACTCTGCCCAATATCATTTAGTTTAACCGGGAGGTCTCCTTGCCCTTGTGCGACTTTAGTTGCTTTTAGGCCTTAGCGGCGGCCATCTTGGTACACCCTTGCTGTACTGATATTGTCAGGTTAGCGGGCCTAAAGGCATCCAGGGGCTTCCCCCAACACTCACCATCACCCCTGATATATAGCCAGTTGGGCCTGAGAGGATTGACCGGCACAGCTTAGTCGGTATCTCGTAACTTGTTCCTCTGGGACTTTTAGTCCGCCGCCGCGGCCATCTTGGACCACCCCGAGATGCGGCCGATTTGCTCAGGGAGCCCTCCTCCACTCCTTCTGAAGCTCTGCGGGGGTTGCGGGGCGATAGCGGGGATAGGGTCCCCTGAAAGCTGCAGTCTTCTGTAACGTCTCCCCCTCTTTCAGGGCTTTACGGTCAGGTGAAGGTGCGGAGCTCCGGGTTAAACTTCCATCCTGGAGCTTCCGCACATGCGCACTCCCACCTGCCCATTTTCATCCGATTTCCCCATAGCGGAGAGTGGGGCTCTGACAGGCCTGCCTCTACACAGTGAGCAGAGACGGACCTATCATCTATCTGCTCAGCGGGGATCAGCGGAGTAACCCGGAGTTCGTCGGGCGGACCGCCCATGTGAAAGAGCGAAAGAGTGAAAGTGATGTACATTTCTCAGTACTTTATAGCAAGATTTAAATAAACATTTAAGTACTGTGAAAGTGTCAGAACCATCGTATTTGGACTTATTTAAATGCACTGTGTATGCTCAGATTGAATTCCTTAATGTGAGGTTTGCCCGGCGCCCCAATTCCGAGATATGATTTTCATACAGAAATTGTGAATTAGGGAAGATTGTATTTCACGGTCGCCCTGGACAGCCTATGAGTCCGCCTCACCCATGTAAGTGGTTAGGGGCATATGGCCCTGCCCCTTGTCATCCAGAGAAAAAGATACTGCTAAGACCAACTTCCAGTTCTAATTTTCTATCAATGAACCAACATCAGAGAACCAGGGAATCATCTTTGAACCACTGATTGGTCACAGACATTTCAAAAGCAAGTACTTCCATTCTGTTTTCTTTGCTGCTGTATTTTATGTCTCATTGCTTTGTAACATTCTTTTATTTTTCTGTAAATATTGTACTGCACCCAAAACTTGACCTTTTCATTATTAAACCTTATTCTGAAAAGTGTTAATCTTGTCCCTAAAGCTCTTAATGCAACTATCACAAATCTGTTCCTTTGAAGAGCGCTACTATTTTTAAATAATTCATCTGAATATACCTGTCTGTGGTGACAGCTTGTGTTACAGGTGGTTATTCTAAAATCATATTGGTATTGCTAAAATCTGGATCTTCTGGTGGCATCCAGTAGTGGTGGCAGAGAAAGGGTTAATTGTTTGAACAATCGCTCTCAGGCGGCTGGCATTTAGACGGTGGTCCCACAAACTGGGAAATCTTTGTGCTGAAAGCAGCTGAGAGTGGCATTGATACGTAGTGACAAGCATGGTGTTAGATCAGGGGGGCCTTCGGTCACCCGTCGGTGAGGAGGGCAGGGAGGTTCAGTCCGAGGCAGCGTTGTTGGTGGGGGGTTGAGTCAGAGGCAGATGTGGTGGTGGGGGGTTCAGTCAGAGGCAGC
>BLSH010028178.1:982098-1006112 GCA_018402905.1 Glandirana rugosa | reverse complement strand
AACTGTGGGGGGACTGCCCTAACAGGGGAAGGGAAGTGGTCACAGCCTTCATGTACAGGAAGGCTGTGATCGCTCCCTTCCCCCTCTCACAGAGCGGAGGTCCGTGTTTACATACACGGACCTCCGCTCATTCGCTCCGGGGGGGCCATCGCGGGTTGCCGGCGGCAATCGAAGCCGCCGCACCCGCTCAACGGCCCTCCCCGGACACAGTGAGCGCGCGGGCGCGCCTCCGGCGGCGCGCGCGCGCTCACTAGGCTCGATCACGCGGCCGCCGTCGTATGACGGCGATCCGCGTTACAGAGACACCTTGCCGCCGTCAATTGCCGATTGACGGTCGGCAAGTGGTTAAGGAGGCCTACCCCCTGCCAATCCAGGTTGGGGATTGGTCAGGGCTCCTTAACATACATCAGAAAGCATCACCTCTTCTTCCCATCCCCTTTTCCAGAACAAGGGAGGGGTAACCAAGGGACATTGCTGCCTGCAGTCTCTAGTCCTCCCTGGGCCACTCCCCCTTCCCAGAATCAAAATAATCAGTCAGGCCTGACTAAATTTACCTACTTTAACAACAAAAAATCCTCCGCTAGAACCTACCTAATGTAGAGAGTGCTACAATTATAGATGTATTTATTTTTATAAACGTAGGCTATAACGAAAGCCTGTGCTAAGAAGAGGCTGCCATTGCTGGCATTCTTATAAAAAGCTAAATGTACGACTGTAGCATAATATTTATTTTATCCAGTGATACAAACAAGAACAGGTTACGGCGCCCTTACCATAAGATACAAAGTGCAAGTGCAATATAGGTTGTGCAGCCCATCCGAATCACAGACAATATTAACTGTCTGGATTCAAAAAGTGATTAAGAAAAAAAATTAAGAAAAGGGTGTAAGGCGCTCACCTGACAATTAGCGTTCACATTGTAAAAAATGCTTGAATAAATAAATAATTCATTAATTAAGTGCTTTACCCCTAACGCAATACATTGCATAAACACACACTCAAAGCAAACATATTAGATCACAGCTCCACAATATTCAAGGATAATTAGTTGGCAATTAGTTAGACAATTTGATAACAATAAATAATTTTACTCCAAAAATTAATAATTAAAGTTCCAGAAAAAGACGGAAACTTTTCTGCTATTACGTATCCTTAGGAACTCCCTATTGTTTGCCTCTGCTCACCATCCGCTGAACAACGGTTCACAAACAGGGAAAACTCACTTCAAACCTCCAAATAGGGAAATAGACTTGCAGCTTTCAGCGTCGCACCGATCAGCCCAAGCAAAATAATAAGAGCTCACATAGTATAACACCGTTTATCAGACACTAAAACGGTCAATGCAAAATGTATTCCCACTCACATTTGTGCCAACCGACCGGCACAGGTCCTCTCAACCTGTGTGCAGGTTACCGGACGTGTGTCCCCGCAGCGTGCACTCCACTCAAGGGGAAGTCGGAACCACCAGACTCCAGGAACTAGAAGTGACGTCAGACACAGGCGTTGCTTCTATGCATTTCGTGTTCTAGTATGAACACATCATCAGTATGATATTAAAGACGGCCCTGCTGGGGGGGCTGAGAGTAAAAAACCTTTAGCCTTTAGACCCACTTTAATTTCTATTTTAAACTGAATGGGTTGTTTTGCCAGGTGAGGGTTTACCTATACTTCAATGCAATAGCACATTGCACTGCCATAACAAGGGCAATATATTCACCTTAGTATAATCCTAGTTAATATGGTAAATTTTGGCATGATTAGTCAATAATCCTCATATATGCACAGACTAGCATAATTTAGTAGCTTACCCCTCCATCTTGTAGACAATTGGTGTCTGGTGTGTCTTGGCATTCTGTCCCTATCATTTTCTTTAGAAAACCTAAATAAACCTGCACATGTAAACAACTAAACCTTACATTGTTTGCCACAATCCAAAAAAAAAGCTTTGAGACAGTCCAATGTCCTTCTAATATACAGTATCTCACAAAAGTGAGTACACCCCTCACATTTTTGTAAATATTTTATTCTATCTTTTCATGTGAAAACACTGAAGAAATGACACTTTGCTACAATGTAAAGTAGTGAGTGTACAGCTTGTATAAAAGTGGAAATTTGCTGTCTCCTCAAAATAACTCAACACACAGTCATTAATGTCTAAACCGCTGGCAACAAAAGTGAGTACACCCCTAAGTGAAAATGTCCAAATTGGGACCAATTAGACATTTTCCCTCCCCGGTGTCATGTGACTCATTAGTGTTACAAGGTCTCAGGTGTGAATGGGGAGCTGGTGTGTTAAAATTTGGTGTTATTGTTCTCACTCTCTCATACTGGTCACTGGAAGTTCAAAATGGCACCTTAAGGCAAAGAACTCTGAGGATCTGAAAAAAATAATTGTTGCTCTACATAAAGATAGCCTAGGCTATAAGAAGATTGCCAAGACCCTGAAACTGAGCTGCAGCACAGTGCCAAGACCATACATTGGTTTAACAGGACAGGTTCTACTCAGAACAGGCATCGCCATGGTCGATCAAAGAAGTTGAGTGCATGTGCTTTTGTGAGATACTGTATGTGGCAAGATTTAGCAAAGCAGTACAAGGTGACTGGCCTGCCTATACCTCCAGTCTACCTTCTAGTTGTTGCTGAGTAAGGATGAGCTCGTTCACAACTGCACATGCCCGAGGCCCACCAAGAAACTGACACTGCGTAGCGCTTATCACAGGCAGTGAGACATTTCCCGATCACTGCAGCCGTGCATCGGGAAATGTCTCACTGCCTGTGATTAGCACTGCACAGTGTAAACTTCCTAGGGGCTCAGGCACGTGTGGTTGCGAACACACCCAAGCTCATCCTTATTGCTGAGCAGTTGCTATGGTTTCCTGCACTCTCCTCATATCTTTGGTGAACTTAGAATGCCAGTATGGGCTAAATTTAGCAAAGCAGTGCAAAGGTCACTCATCATGTTGTATTTTCTCTCCTGTCTACTTTCTAGTGACTACTGAGGGGCTGCTATGGTTTCTGCACTTTATAAATGCTCTTTACTTTAAGAAAGAGATACTAAAGTAAAAAAAAGAACCATTTTCAAGTTAATGATAATGTTTTTTGTCGGTCTCTAAATACTTAAAGAGGAAGTAAATCCTGATGGGGTTTACTTCCTCTATATTCCCCTGCAAAGTAGATGCATAATGGGCTACTATGCATCGCATAGTAACCTATTATGTGTCACTTACCTGCAAACGAAGCCTGCGACGTCCAGTGATGTCCCTTGTGCAGGCAGCGTCCATCTTCAGCCCCTTTTCCTTCTGGGGCCTCGATCTCCAGCTCTGTGATTGGCCGGAGTCCCGTGACGTCACTCCCACGCATGCGCGCTGGAGCTGCCAGTCACGGCACGATCTCAGTGAAGAAACGGCACGGAGGCCGTTTCCTCACTGCGCATGTGCCGAAATCACGTCGGCACATCTAGTACACTTTATATCTCCTAAACCGTGCAGGTTTGGGAGATATGCAGGGAACCTACAGCTAAGCCTTATTATAGGCTTAACTGTAGGTTAAAGTAGTTGTCACAGGTTGACAACCACTTTAACCACTGCAATGCTGGGCACCTTCACCCCCTTCCTGCCCAGGCCAATTTTCAGCTTTCAGTGCTGTCTCACTTTGAATGACAATTGCGCGGTCATGCAATACTGTACCCAAACAAAATTTTTAGCAATTTTTCTAGAGAGATATAGCTTTCTGTATATGTATATATAGCTTTCTGTATATGTACAGTGGCCGGGTGGGAGCTTCCCCGTTCCCCGTTCTTCCCCGTTCTGACAGGACGTGCATATACCTCCTGCAGAACGGGAGCTCGCAGCGCGGCCACGTGGTGCGCTGCGGCTGGATCCTGTGATCATTATGATCACAGGATCCAGCTGAGCAGAGATCGGGATATGGGCGCTGTGATTGGCCCTCCCGATCATGTGACGGCTGTGTCCAATCACAGCCGTCACATTGTAAACAGAGACGAAAGTGACAGTTCTCCCCCCGCCGAGCTCAGTGAGAGCTCAGTGCGGGGGGTGGGTGGGGAAGCTGCAGCTATGTGACAGCTCTCTGCATGATGATGATTTCATGCAGAAAGCTCTCACAGATCGCCCCCCACACAGTGCACCAAGCACACTGATACCCCTGTCCCCATACACATAAGTGTCCCCATAAAACAGTCCCCAAAACATCTGTATGTCCCCCATCACATCTGTCACCATACACAAAACATCTGTCAAGGTCCCCAAAACATCTTTCACAGTCCCCAAAACATCTGTATGTCCCCGTCACATCTGTGACAGTCCCCAAAACATCTGTATGTCCCCGTCACATCTGTCACAGTCCCCAAAACAGCTGTATGTCCCCATCACATCTGTCACCATACACAAAACATCTGTCACAGTCCCCGTCACATCTGTCTGTCCGCCAACACCAAATAAACCCCGATTTGGGTTATTGTTACCAAAGAAATGTAGCAGTATCATTTTTGGTCAAAATTTATGAAGAGAAATTACTTATTTGCAAAATTTTATAACAGAAACGAAGAAAAATGCATTGTTTTTGAAAATTTTCAGTCTTTTTTAATTTATAGTGCAAAAAATAAAAAACCCAGGGGTGATTAAATACCACCAAAAGAAAGCTCTATTTGTGTGAAAAAATTATAAAAATTTCATTTGGGCACAGTGTCGCATGACCATGCAATTGTCATTCAAACTGCAACAGCGCTGAAAGCTGAAAATTGGTCCGGGAAGGAAGGGGGTTTAAGTGCCCAGTATTGAAGTGGTTAATAACAACTGATTTTTTTATTTTTGCTAAACAAATGAAAAAAATGTTCTTAGACTTCTGTTTTAAAATTTTGTAAATAAGCAATTTTTCTGATGTGTGCTAAATGAGGCTGCACTGATGGGCACTGATAGGCTGCACTGATGAGGCTGCACTGCTGCGCACTGATGAGGTGGCACTGATGGGCACTGATGAGGAGGCACTGACATGCAGCACTGATGGGAACTGATGGGTGGCACTGATGAGGAGGTCTTGACAGGCATCACTGATGAGCACTGAAAGGCAGCAATGATGGGTACCGATTGGCATCACTAGAGGGTACTGATGGGCATCGCTTGTGGGCACTGGTGGGCATCCCTGGTGGCCACTGGCAGGCATCCCTGATGGGGCTGCAATGATAATCATTGCACTGATTATCAGTGCAGATTTCCCGTGTTAGGAAAGCCACTTATCGGTTCTCCTCTACTCACGGACTTCCAGCGTGAGTAGAAGAATGCCGATAGCCGGAACTTACTATTTACACTGTGATTAGCTGTGATTGGACACAGGTGATCACATGGTAAAGAGCCTATGTCATAGGCTCTTTACCGTAATCAGAGATGCGGTGTGTCTGAGTGTCTGCACCCTTGAGGGCACTCACGAGCGGCTTGTTCTGAAGTACGTCATATGACGTCCACTCAAAGCAATGAAACCCCCGCCTGGCCACCATTTTGCTATAGGCCGGGCAGGAAGTGGTTAATTTGTAGGTGCAGTGAGTCCTTTGCTTTAAAGTGATTCTGTCATGAGAGGTGCATGGGGTCATTGCTGTCCTGAAAACACAAATTTTGTCCGATGTTAATCCCTTGAATTCACAAAGACTGGAGCACACAGATTTGCGAAAGTGTCTCTCAGTGTACGCCAAATTCATGTACCTGTCTAGAACTTGTACTAGAATTTGGTGCATGACGTGCCACTTTGAGAACTTATGTGAGACACGGTTGCAAAATCTTTCTCTGTACATCAAAATAAAGTTGATCTTATTTAGCTCCACTTTTAGATATAAAACTGTCTGCATTTTATTTTGAATTTGGCGTAGGTGTTGCACCACAATGTAGAAGTTGAGCAATTCAGAACTACTTGAATTTAGGTGCACAAGTCACTGTCATACCCAAACAGACGTTTTTTGAATTAGGTGAGGCTCATTAACAAGATGGAGTGGATCAGTTTCACTTAACCACCTCCCATCCGCGCCATAGCCGAATGACGGCTACAGCGCGGCTCTAAAATGCCCAATTTGCCGGCTACAGCGCGGCTCAATAGACGTCCTCCCATTTGGCTCGTGCTGGGCGCGCTCCCGCGGGCGCGAGCGGCACGCGCACGTGCCGCCGCACACTGTGGGAGCGTGCCCGCGGGTCGGGCGGACCCGATGTCCGCCGGAGACCCGCGATCTCCTTTCAGAGAGGAGGAACGGGGAACCGCCGAAGTAAACACGGCGGTTCCCCGTTCTGTGAGGGGGGCATGCCAGATCTACTGATCCCTGTCACTGGGATCAGTTAGATCTGTCATGCCCCTGTCAACCGCACCCCCCCCCCCCCACAGTTAGAACACACCCAGGGAACATTGTTAACCCCTTCACTGCCCCCTGCAGGTTAACCCCTTCACTGCCAATGACATTTACACAGTAATCAGTGGACATTTAAATTTCTGATCGCTGTGTAAATGTCATTGATCCCAAAAAAGTGTCAAAAACGTACGACATGTCCGCCCTGATATCGCAGTACCGATAAAAATTGCAGATCGACGCCATTACCAGTAAAAAAAAAAAAAAAAAACGCCATAAATCAATGTCCATAGTTTGTAGGCCCTATAACTTTTGCGCAACCCAATCAATAAACGCCGATTGCAATTTTTTTTACCAAAAATATGTAGAAGAATATATATCGGCCAAAACTGTTGAATAAATTTGTTTTTTTATTTTTTATTTTTGGATATTTATTATAGCAAAAAGTAAAAAATGTTGTTTTTTTTTCAAAATTGTCGCTCTTTTTTTGTTTATAGCGGCGATCCGAAATGACGCAGAGGGGATCAAATACCACCAAAAGAAATCTCTATTTGTGGGAAAAAAAGGACGCAAATTTTGTTTGGGTACAACGTCGCACGACCGCGCAATTGTCATTCAAAGAGCGACAGCGCTGAAAACTGAAAATTGGTCCGGGCAGGAGAGGGGTTTAAGTGCCCAGTAAGGAAGTGGTTAAAGTGGTTGTAAACCTCTGAAATAAAAAATAAACAAATGCACAAAAACATATTTTTCTATGTGTGTACTTGCCTCTATCCCCGGCACCTAGTATGTTTTACAGTATGTTTCCTATCTCATTTCTCTGCTATTTGCATGAGTCACTTCTGACAGTCTATGCCTACACCAGATAGTCCCAGGAGATGGGCCCACCTCCCCTTCAGCACACAGCAGGTGACTAACAGCCTCAGCTGCGCACGTGTCCCTATGAAACTGTGTAGAATGAGAAATGTTCATTCCCTCAACTTACAAATACAGAGTTTTGCTCATTGGGACTTTAGAAGAGGTATCACACAGCCAGTAATAAAAATATGGTATAGGTTTATTGAGTATGCCAGCAATAGGACTGGGAAAAATGTCAAAATGCCAAACAGTTGGCCCAAATATACAAATCCATTACATAGTTACATACAGTCATCAAATAGTCCAAGTATGTCATAGCATCTATGGTGACCCAACATGTTTCATGAGTTCAGTCTCACTCTTCAGGGGTTGATGCATAGACATGATCTATAAAGTAAAATGGTTAAAGGTAATAACATAGTAATGAACATGGAAATATGTAGAGTAAATTGAATTATGGGAATTAAACTAAGGGATCCATACAAAAGATGCAAGGTGCTGCATGCCGAAGTCGCACTGGGAGCTGTGGGTAAAGGATCCAATGATGGGCCAGCAGAGCAAAACAGGCAGATGGAAAAAGGGCAAGCAAAACCATTCAGCATGGCCTGCCAGAATGGTGGTTAGAAAAAAAGTTTATAAAGGTGATGATGTGCACTAATGAATAAGAAATAGTAAAAAAGATAGGAAGGTAAAAAATTGGTAAAGAAATATATTATGATGGAATGGCCAGGAGCAGCCACAGTGTACACTTAGGAATAGTATAAATGACCTGCACAGCTGAACTGAATGAGAATCCACATATGAAACTAGGTATAAGTGTTATATAGTATAAAGTGCAACTCGGTAAAGCAGTGATGCCAGTGCATGGGAATACCCCAGTATGCAAGGTCAAAACAGGTTGAAAAGTAAATATGTGGCAAATAAAGTTTTGTACCTACCAGATTCAAAAATATGCTGACCAAAAATTGTGTGTGTCCAACCACCTGGGAGGCATTGCATAGACTGTTGCTTAAACCCTCCTATTTATAGCTCTCCAGACCCATCAACTTAGGTCTCAGATCAGCTTCTTGCTCTATGCTGTGCAGTGTGTGATGTCAAATCCTCAGCACCTACCTTCTGAGGCTGCAAAATGCTGTGTAAATTCTGTAATTTGAATGGATGTAGAGTAGAGTGGGCTGCAAATAATCAGGCACAATTTATGTAGGAGGATTTATTTCATCTCTGTGTAGGCTAGCACACACAGTCACTTCACTATGTAAGGATTTGCAACCACTTTAATCATAAATAAAATATGTATCATTTACAAAGGCTAAAGATCAGTCAATAATATTGATTTAGTAATACTGTATGCTTTCAAATTACTTTAAGAACATAAATAACTTCATTTTTTTAGCTTACTTGGGAAAGGATTACAGCATAGCCTGGGAATTTTAACCACTTGACCACTGGGCACTTAAACCCCCTTAACAACCAGACCAGTTTTCAGCTTTCAGTGCTCTCACATTTTGAAGGACAATTACTCAGTCATGCAACATTGTACCCATATGAAATTTGCGTCCTTTTTTTCACACAATTAGAACTTTCTTTTGGTGGTATTTAATCACCGCTGGGTTTTTAATTTTTTGCGCTATAATTAGAAAAAGACAGAAAATTTTGTAAAAAAAATGAATTTTTCTTTGTTTCTGTTATAAAATTTTGCAAATTAGTAATTTTTCTTCATAAATTTTGGCCAACATTTATACTGCTACATATCTTTAGTAAAAACAAAACAAATTAGTGTATATTATTTGGTCTTTGTGAAGGTTATAGAGTCTACAAGCTATGGTGCCAATCACTGAATATTGATCACACCTTATGTACTGATGGCCTCTCATTTCCTGAGACCCTAACAAGCCAGGAAAGTACAAATACCCCCCAATGACCCCTTTTTGGAAAGTAGACATTCCAAGGTATTTAGTAAGAGGCATGGTGAATTTTTTGAAGTTGTAATTTTAACCCACAATTCTTTGCAAAATTAAGATTTTTTTTTTATTTATTTTTTCACAAAATTGTCATATGTTAACAGGTTATTTCTCACACTCAGCATATGCATACCACAAAAGTGTGAGACTTTTACACAGCCTGGCCACATACAGAGGCCCAACATGCAGGAAGCACCATCAGGCGTTCTAGGAGCATAAATTACACATATAATTTCTTGACTACCTCTTGCACTTTTGAAGGTCCTGGAGCACCAGGACAATGAAAACGCCCAAAAATTACCCCATTTTGGAAAGTAAACACCCCAACTTATATTCTAGGAGGCATAATGAGTCCTTTGAACGTGTCATTTTTTCCACAAGTTTTTGAAAATGTGGAAAGAAAATGAAAACGCATTTTTTTTTTACACAAAGTTGTCCATTTATACAATATTTCTAACACACAGCATGTACCTAGCAAAAATTAGACCCCAAAATATATTCTGCTACTCCTCTCGAGTATGGCGATACCACATGTGAGACACTTTTACACAGCCTGGCCACATACAGAGGCCCAACATGTAGGGGCATACATTTCAAATCTAATTTGACTATCTTTTACACTATTGTGAGGCACTGTGGTGGCATGGATAGGCACTGTGGTGGCATGGATGGGCAGTGTAGTGGCACGGATGATCAGTGTAGTGGTACGGATGGGCACTGTAGTGGCACGGATGGGCACTGTAGTGGCACGGATGGGCAGTGTAGTGGCATGGATGGGCACTGTAGTGGCATGGATGGGCACTGTAGTAGCACGGATGGGCACTGTAGTGGCATGGATGTGTCAAGGATGAGAACTGATGTGGTATGGATGAGCATGAATGAGGCACAAATGAGCCATGGATAGGAATGGATGAGCCGTGGATGGGGATAGATGAGCACGGATGGGGATGACTGAGCACGGATGGGGATGGATGAGCATGGATGGGGATGGATGAGCACGGATGGGGATGAATGAGCACGGATGGGATGACTGAGCACGAATGAGGATGGGTGAGCATGGATGGGGGTGGCTGAGCACGGAAGAGGATGACCGAGCGCGGATGGGGATGGATGAGCAAGGATGAGGATGACTGAGCATGGATGGGTGGGTGAGCACGACTGGGTGAGCATGGATGGATGGATGGGGGAGCATGGCTGGGTGGGTGGGCATTGGATGGATGGCCGGGTGAGCACGGATGGCTGAGTGAGCATGGATGGATGGATGGGTGAGCATGGATGGATGGCTGGGTGAGCACGGCTAGGTGGGTGAGCATGGATGGATGGCTGAGTGAGCATGGATGGATGGCTGGGTGAGCACGAATGGGTGGATGAGCATGGATGGATGAGCATGGATGGGGTGAGGGTGGCTGGGTGAGTGAGCATTTTTGGGGTAAGGATGGCTGGATGGGGTGAGGATGGCTGGGTTGGTGAGTATGGATGGGGTGAGGATGGCTTGGTGATTGGTGAGGCTGGATGGATGGTGGGGGGTCTTAATCTTCACAATCTAAATAAACCTGTCACTGTGCACTTTGTGAGCACACAGCAACAAACGTGAATTATGTAATATAGTGATAGACCACATCACTGAACCCTATCACAATGGTGACAGAGGGGAGGAACTCCATGAAAGAGAAACTTTCAGGGTCTATCTGCTGTCAACTGGGTAAATCTGCCCATCAATTACCTACACCTGGAATGTACACAGCTGGTAAGGTTAGAATGTGAAGTTCCATTCAAGGCAGAATCTGCCCAGTTTCTCTTAGAACTGACAGACTCTCTGAATCTCAATCAGATTACCCTGTAAGCAATAGGTCTGGTGTTGAAGAGATTACTGAATTATTATTATTTATTATTATTATACAGGATTTATATAGCGCCAACAGTTTGTGCAGCGCTTTACAACATGGGGGCAGACATTACATTTAAATACAAATCAATACAGGAGGGACCAGAGGGCCCTGCTCGTGAGAGCTTACAATCTAGAAGGGAGGGTCAAGTGGAACAAAAGGTAATAATTGTGGGGAATGATCAGATGGAGAAAATGAAAATACAGTTGTTAGGTGTGAGTAAGATAGGCTTCCCTGAAGAGAAGGGTTTTCAGGGATTGTTTAAAAGCTAATAGAGTAGGAGATAACCAGACAAATTGGGGTAAGGAGTTCCATAGGATTGGAGAGGCTCTGGAAAAGTCCTGAAGGCAAGCATGGGAGGAGGTGATGAGGGAGCTAGAGAGCAGGAGGTCTTGAGAAGAAAGAAGAGAATGATTAGGTTGGTATTTTGAGACTAGGTTAGTGATGTAGCTGGGGGCAGAGTTGTGGGTGGCTTTATAAGTAGTTGTTACTATTTTAAATTTAATTCATTGGGTGAGTGGAAGCCAGTGGAGGGATTGACAGAGAGGAGTAGTAGACACGGAGCAGTTGGTAAGGTGGATTAGCCTGGCAGCAGCATTCATGATGGACTGAAGGGGGGATAGTCTGTGTAGAGGTAAGTGAATGAGAAGGGAGTTGCAGTAGTCAAGGTGAGAGATGACCAGGGAGTGAATTAAGAGCTTTGTTGTGTCATTGGTTAGAAAGGGGCATATTTCGGAGGTTGAGGCAGCAAGACTTGGACAGTGATTGGATGTGGGGCTTAAAGGAGAGTTCAGAGTCCAGGACTACACCTAGGGCCTTGGCATGAGGGGATGGGCTGATAGTTGTGCCAACAATTTTGATGGAGAAATCAGGGGAAGGAGTACATGTGGGAGAAAAAGTTCGGTTTTGGATAGATTATGTTTAAGGAAGTGGTGCGACATCCAGACTGATATATCTGTTAGTAAATTATTGATACGTGAGGAGACCGAAGAAGTGGGCTGAGGGGTAGAGAAATAGATTTGGGTGTCATCAGTGTAGAGGTGGTATTGGAAGCCATGGGAGGCTATTAGCTGACCTAAGGAGGAGGTGTAGATTGAAAATAGGAGAGGTCCAAGAACAGAACCTTGGGGAGCCCAACAGAGAAAGGAAGAGGAGAGGAGGAAGTAGAATTGTAAGTAACGCTAATGGTGCGATTGGATAAGTAGGAAGAGAACCAGCGAAGAGTACAGTCGACCAAAGGCGTGGAGTTTTTTGAGGAGGAGGCGGTGGTCAACCGTATCAAAGGCAGGAGAGAGGTCCAGGAGTAGGAGTAAAGAATAGCGTTCATTGGTTTTGGCCATTAGTAGATTGTTAGTTTTAGGAGAGCAGTTTCTGTGGAGTGTTGAGGACGAAATCCAGCCTGAAGGGGATCAAGAAGGCTATTATCAGCAAGGTGGTCGCTCAGTCAGTTGTAGACCAGGCGTTCAAGAGGTTTGGATGAAAATGGAAGCAAGGAGATGGTGCGTAGTTTATTAATATTGGATGGGTCCAGTGAGGGCTTTTTTAAGTATGGGGCTGTCAAGTGCATGTTTTAGAGAGTTGGGGAAGACGCCAGAAGAGAGGGAGAGATTGAATATGTGGGTTAGAGAGTGTAGAATAGAGCCAGAGGGTGAACGTAGCATTTGCGAGGAAACAGGATCCAGAGGGCAGATGGTGAGATGGACGTTAGCAAGTAGTTTAGCAACCTCATCTATAGTGGTGGGGTTGAAAGAGGGAAGTAATGATTGTACCAGTGGGCATGAAGTATAAAGCATGGAGGGTATCTGAACCGTAGAGATCTCATTACAAATTGTATCAATCTTCTGTTTGAAATGATTGGCGATCTCCTGGGATGTGAGTGAGTTGGTGGGAGGAGGCAGTGGAGGAAGAAGGTAGAGAAGGGTTGATGGGGATAGGTTGTGAATGAGAGTGATAAAATAGGTCTGCTTGCCAGGGAGGAGGCTGGAATTGTATTTTTGGAGGGCAGATTTAAGCCCCATACACACGGGTGCAACGGTTGTACAACCGAACGTCCAACTTTGGACCAAGTTGGATGTTGGCTGTTGTGTCTCGCGTACTGACATGAACTAAGCAATTGTAGAACCAATGCATAGGATTGAAAACCTGTGGAAATAAATAGTTTTCAGCAGCGCAATTCAAAATCTACTTCAATCGTGCATGTATATAACAAATGGTCCAATATGAATTACACAATGTGACATATACTATAAAGTGCATGTGCTTACAAGGTCCAATTAAAGTAATCAATTTCCTCTGTCCATAAAGAGCTTCAAGGCTGGTGTGATACCAAGCCTGGACAATCCTCCACCAGTGTCACCACGTGAAAACTTTAAACACACTGAGGCTCACCAGACATTTTGAGGTCAATCAGTGTATCCAATAGAATATCGAGCAGAATATCCAACAGAATAATCAACAGAGCAAACCTGCTTCCTCGGTTTACCCCTTCCAGTACAGTTGCTCATATAGGAAAAAGCAAAAATGACCTCTCATAGTGTATCACTTAGTTAACCTGCTTGAGGATATTCCGAGTATGGTTCAGGGTATGTTTTCACTGCAAATAGCGGTAACCCCGAGCCACACCCGGGATTGCATTGCTGGATTCAAGGCTGGGTTACTCACCTTGTCCCCTGGATCCAGCGATGTCCCCCCGTCGTGTCTGCGGGCTCTGTCCTCTGCCCGATGCCTGTGTGATGCCGGGCTCTGTTTCCTGCGAGCATCGCGTCGCACGGGGGCGGAGCCGGGCGGGAAATTCAAAAAGTGAAACACACAGCAAACATACAATACACTGTAATCTGTAAGATTACATTACTGTATCAAATAATTTCACATCCCATTTGTCCCTAGTGCTTTGTCCAGTGCCCTGCATGCACTTTTATATTATATATGCCATTCTTTCTGCTTGGAAACTTTAGAATGTCCATGACAGAAAAAAGTGTCCCTTTACGTCAAAAGTGTTTTTTGATCAGCTAGAAAACAGTAAGCGATAGTAAATAAGAATCATTTGCAGAATTGAGTGATACTGATTTTTGAGGAAATTTATCATCAGACACTGAAAGTGACAACAGTGACAATTCTGCAAATGAGCAAATTTCAGTGTTTGGGACTAGATTACATTATTGAATACATTTTATTATTATTATATTATTATTTTTGATTATTTATAGTTATTATATTATATATATATATATTTTTTTTTCATATATATTATAATTTATGATTTCGTTATTTCAAACTTTATCATACCCAGGATATCTACTAGACTCTTGTCTTAAGTGAGTTATTCCTAAGAATTACAGGCCTACAATATAAAACGTCAAATTTCTATGCGAAAAAATGTACTGCCTTGAGACGCAAAAATCTGACATAATCATACCGCCAGGGAGGTTAAAATATCAGCTATAATTGTAAGAAATGCGCTTACATGTACTCTGTGCTCTGTTGATTATTCTGTTGGATATTCTGCTGGATATTCTATTCTATCTATATGCTGATTGACCTCAGTACATCTGGTGAGCCTCAGTGTGTTTAAAGTTTTCACGTGGTGACACTGGTGGAGTATTGTCCAGGCTTGGTATCACACCAGCCTTGAAGCACTTTATGGACAATGGAATTTGATAACTTTAATTGGACTTTTAAGCACATTCACTTTATAGTATATGTCACATTGTGTAGTCCATATTGGACCATTTGTTATATACATGCACGGTTGAAGTCGATTTTGAATTGCGCTGCTGAAAACGATTTATTTCCATAGGTTTTCAATTCTATGCATTTGTTCACATTCAAGCAACAGCATTTTGATATATTAGTTTTAAAAGTATTTTATTTAGCGCAGTGATTTGCTTTATTTATTCGATTGTACAACCAAGCCTAACGCGGTGACTTGCTACGAGCATATAACAAGGAAGTTCAGGTGCATGTGATTTGTGAATTAGGACCGTAGGTTTCCCAGAACGGACACTCACGGCGTTCCTGACTTCTGAGCATGCATGTTTTGCACGTATAACTTTGTTGGACCAACTTCTCTATACACACGGTACAACGGTCATACAACCGCTTGTTGTACAACCAAAGTTTTCTAGTCTGCTCATCCAACTTCAGTTATACAACCATTGTACGATGGCTGCTGTCATCCAGCGTACTAATGGTCAGATGATCATACAACAAGCTGGCTGTACGACCGTTGTTGTACAACCGTTGTATCGTGTGTACGGGGCTTAATACTGGTTGAAATCTTTCTGAGACTAAAGCCTTACACACGGTGCAATGGTTGTACAACTAAGGTCGTACAACCAGCTTGTTGTACGATCATCCGACCGTTAGTACGCACAATTACAACAGCCAACGTACAACTGTTGTACAACAGACGTTGGATGAGCAGACTAGAAAACTTTGGTTGTACAACAAGCGGTTGTACAACTGTTGTACCGTTGAGCCAATAAAGCTGTACGTGCAAAACACGCATGCTCAGAAGTCAGGAACGCCCAGAAGCAGTGGTGGCTGCTGTATAAGGGGTGCTTGTGCGCCGCCTCCCCGCCACTGGACATAAAGAAAAAAAAAAAAAGTCAGCCCGGCCCCCCTGCAGGAGGCGCCGGTATATTGACTTTTCTTCTTTTTTTTTTTACTCGGCTCCTTGCTGTCAGCCGACAGCATGTAGTGAGCCGATTGGTCAGTCATTAAAGTCTATGTGTGTACGCTGAACAGGTACACACATAGTCTGAGCCATCAGAGCCAATGACTCTCTGTCATTGGATGCTGTGGGCGGGGGCGGGACTATGGCAGTTGTGCTGGCTGCATGATTACTTACGCAGGTGCAGCACTCCGCCGGGACTTCCGCAGACCACTCCACTGTCAGCATGCTCTCCGCAAGCGCTGCCTCTGCACACGATCAGCCCACTCTGTATACCCCTATCTGTGACCCTGTATACCCCTATCTGTGACCCTATATACCCCTATCTGGGGCTCTGTATACCCCTATCTGTGACCCTGTATACCCCTATCTGGTGACTGTATACTCCTATCTGGTGGCTCTGTATACCCCTATCTGGTGGCTCTGTATACTGCTATCTGGGACTCTGTATACTCCTATCTGGGGCTCTGTATACTCCTATCTGGGGCTCTGTATACTGCTATCTGGTGGCTCTGTATACCCCTATCTGGGGCTCTGTATACCCCTATCTGTGACCCTGTATACCCCTATCTGGGGCTCTGTATACCCTTATCTGTGACCCTGTATACCCCTATCTGTGACCCTGTATACCCCTATCTGGGACTCTGTATACCACTATCTGGGACTCTGTATACTCCTATCTGGGGCTCTGTATTCCGCTATCTGGGGCTTTGTATGCCCCTATCTGGGGCTCTGTATATCCCTATCTGTGACCCTGTATACCGCTATCTGTGACCCTGTACACCCCTATCTGTGACCCTGTATACCCCTATCTGGGACTCTGTATACCCCTATCTGGGATTCTGTATACCCCTATCTGGGACTCTGTATACCCCTATCTGGTGACTGTATACTCCTATCTGGTGGCTCTGTATACTGATATCTGGTGGCTCTGTATACCCCTATCTGGGGCTCTGTATACCCCTATCTGTGACCCTGTATACCCCTATCTGGGACTCTGTATACCCCTATCTGGGACTCTGTATACCCCTATCTGGTGACTGTATACTCCTATCTGGTGCTCTGTATACTCCTATCTGGGACTCTGTATACTGTGATATGGTGCTCTGTATACTGCGACATGGTGCTCTGTATACTGCAATATGGTGCTCTCTATACTGCGACATGGTGCTCTGTATACTGCGAAATGGTGCTCTGTATACTGCGATATGGTGCTCTGTATACTGCGACATGGTGCTCTTTATACTGCGATATGGTGCTCTGTATACTGCGACATGGTGCTCTGTATACTGCGATATGGTGACTCTGTGAGTGTATACCCTATCTGGTGACTCTGTATACTCCTATCTGGTGATGCTGTATACCCTATCTGGTGATGCTGGGCTGTATACTCCTGACACAAGGGGTGGAAACTATAAGGGGTGGGGCTTATGGGTAGTGGGAGGGGTCAAAAAGGAAGGGCGGGGTCTGGCACCCCCCATCCTAAAATTTCACCAGCTGCCACTGCCCAGAAGTGTCCGTTCTGGGAAACGACGTTCCTAATTCACAAATCACATGCACCTGAACTTCTTTGTTATATGCTCGTAACGTGTCACTCTCTACATTAGCCTTGGTTGTACTATCGCTTAGTGCATGTCAGTACATACAGGTCTATAACGGGCATTCTTACTTTATTGCTGATAGATTCTTTATTCAGTTCCTCCTCCTCGCAGCGGCCCGCCGCATCATTTCCGGTTTGCATTGTCTCCTGGGAGATGTGTGTCATCAATCCCAGGAGACACTGG
Source organism: Glandirana rugosa (assembly GCA_018402905.1). Lineage (NCBI taxonomy): Eukaryota > Metazoa > Chordata > Amphibia > Anura > Ranidae > Glandirana > Glandirana rugosa. The sequence goes on along the minus strand of BLSH010028178.1, from coordinate 988,614 downwards.
CGTTGCCTGGCCATAACATTGCATTATTGCCAAACAGGAAATGACACGATGCAAGGCGCGCCTGGCGCCATCTGTAAAAAGGGTAATCAGGCTTTCGTTGCCATTGTTACCCAGGCGTCCCATGTGTGCTGCGACATCGTTGGTGGATACAGCATATACGGAGGTAATCATCTCAGCTCTGTTTGCAGAGCCTGGGGGACAGCAAAATGTGTTCTATGACGGGGGCAATAATATGGGGGCAGTATGATGGTGGTAGTAATGACCGGGGCCAGTACAATGGGGCAATTATGATGGGTGCAATTTGGACTGGGGCAATTTTGTTGGACAATTTTGACAAAGCAGTATGATCGGGGCAATTGTCATGGGAGCCATTTTGATGGGGCAGTACAATGGGGGCATTTATGACAGGGCCAGCATGATGAGGCAATTATGATGGAGCAATTATGATGGGGGCAATTATGACAGTGCAGTATGATGGGACAATTATGATGGTGCTATATGATGGGGGCAATTATGATGGTGCCGTATGATGGGTCAATTATGATGGGGCAATTATGATGGTACAGTATGATGGGGCAATAATGACGGTGGAGTATGATGGAGGCAATTATGATGGTGGCAATTATGATGGGGGCAGTATGACGGGGTCAGTACAATGGGGCAATTTTGACAGGGACAATTATGATTGGGCAGTACAATGGGGCAATTATGATTTTAATGGGGGCAGTATGATGGGGCAATTATGACAGCACAGTATGATGAGGCAGTTATGATGGGGCTATTATGATTGGGGCAGTATGATGGAGCAATTATGAAGAGAGCAATTATGATGGTGCAGTATGATGGGGCTATTATGATGGGGACAGTATAATGGGGCAATTATGACAGTGCAGTATGGTGAGGGCAATTATGATGGGGCAGTTATGATGGCGCAATTATGACAGTGCAGTATGATGGGGGCAATTATGATGGGACAATTATGATGGTGCAGTATGATGGGGCAATTGTAATGGGGGCTATTATGATTGGGGCAGTATGATGGGCCAATTATGATGAGGGCAATTATGACAGTGTGGTATGATGGGGCTATTATGATGGGGCAGTATGATGGGTCAATTATTATGTGGGCAATTATGACGGTGCAGTATGATGGGGCTATTATTATGGGGCAATTATGACGGTGCATTAGGATGGCACAATTATGATGGTGCAGTATGATAGGGCTATTATGATGGAGGCTAATATGATGAGGCAATTATGATGCTGCAGTATGATGGGGCTATTATGATGGGGCAATTATGATGTGGGCAATTATGATGTGGGCAATTATGATGGTGCAGTGTGATGGGGCTATTATTATAGGGGCAATTATGACGGTGCAGTATGATGGGGCTATTGTGATGGGGACAATTATGATGGGGTTAGTATCACGGGGCAGCACAATGGGGACAATTATGATGGGGGCAGTATGACAGGGCAGTACAATGGGGGCAATTTTGACAGAGGCAATTATGATTGGGAAGTACAATGGGGACAATTATGATGGGAACCATTTTAATGGGGGCAGTACAATGGGGCAGTATGATGGGGCAATTATGATAGGGGCGTATGATGGGTCTTTTATGATGGGGGCAATTATGATGATAGCAGTATTATGGGGCAATTATGATAGGGCAGTGTGACAGGGCAGCACAATGGGGGCAATTATGATGGGGCAGTATGATGAGGCAGTACAATGGGGGGCAATTATGATGGGAACAATTTTAATGGGAGCAGTACAATGGGGCAATTATGATGGTGCAGTATGATGGGGTAATTATGATGGGGGCTATTATGATTGAGGCAGTATGATGGGTCAATTATGATGGGGCAATTATGATGGGGGCAAATATAATGGTGCAGTATGATGGGACTATTATGATGGGGCAGTATGATGGGGCAATTATGATGTTGGCAATTATGATGGTGCAGTATGATGGGGCAATTATGATGGTGCAGTATGATGGGGCTATTATTATGGGGCAATAATGATGGTGCTGTATGATGGGGCAATTATGACGGTGCAGTATGATGGGGCTATTATGATGGGGCAATTATGACGGTGCAGTATGATGGGGCTTTTATGATGGGGTAATTATAAGAGTGCAGTATGATGGGGCTATTATGATGGGGGCAATTATGATGGGGCAGTATGATGGGGCAACACAATGGGGGCAATTATGATGGGGCAATTATGATGGGGCAGTATGACGGGGCAACACAATGGGGGCAATTATGACAGGGGCAGTACAATGTGGGGCAATTATGATTGGGCAGTACAATGGGGGCAATTATGATGGGAACAATTGTAATGGGGGCAGTACAATGGGGCAATTATGATGGGGCAGTTATGATGGTGCAGTATGATGGGGCAATAATGATGGGGGCTATTATGATTGAGGCAGTATGATTGGACAATTATGATGGGGGCAATTATGATGGGGGCAATTATGATGGGGCAAATATGACAATGCAGTATGATGGGGCTATTATGATGGGGCAGTATGATGGGACAATTATGATGTTGGCAATTATGATGGTACAGTATGATGGGGCAATTATGACAGTGCATTATGATGGGGCTATTGTTATGGGGGCAATTATGATGGTGCCATATGATGGGGCAATTATGATGGGGCAATCATGATGGTGCAGTATGATGGGACTATTATGATGGGGGCAATTATGACGGTGCAGTATGATGGGACTATTATGATGGGGGTAATTATAACAGTGCAGTATGATGGGGCTATTATGATGGGAGCAATTATGATGGGGCATTATGAGGGGGCAGCACAATGGGGACAATTATGATTGGGCAGTACAATGGGGGCAATTATGATGGAAACAATTTTAATGGGGGCAGTACACTGGGGCAATCATGATATGGAAATTTTAATAGGGGTATTATGATGGGGGCAATTTTGACGAAGCAGTACGATCAGAGCAATTATTATGGGGTCATTTTGATGGGGCAGTATGATTGTGGCAAGTATTATAGGGCAATTATGATGGGGCAATATGATGGGGGCAATTATTATAGTGGCCAATTTTGATGGGGACATTATGAGCCCAGTGATGGAATGCCAGGGCCCAGCTGCAAATGCGAGCTTCGTGACCCTGGTAGTTTCTCCACTGGTGTCAGTATTTTCTAATTTTTTAGGAGCCCCGTTGCTTACAGCTTACAATCGAAGGTCCCTAACTCACATTCATACATATACTAGGGCCAATTTAGACAGGATCCAATTTACCTACCAGCATGTCTTTGGAGTGTGGGAGGAAACCGGAGTACCTGGAGGAAAGCCACGCAGGCACGAGGACAAAATCCCAGAAAGTAACAGATTTACCTATTTGTCTACCCTTATACTCACTTAGCCTTCTTTACTGCACCATCAATCAATATGTATTTTGTCTGGATAAAGTATTGATATTGCAATTAATAATAAAAGTGAATCGTTTATTTTGATTTTACGGCACATTTAATGTTCACTGTAAGGAAATTATCTGTATTTATGTCTAAAAGCATTCCCTGGCACTACATGATTTACCTAACTACGGTATATCTTTACTGTCAGAGGTCAATGTCCAAAGTGGAATGCCATTTCAAGAACATTACATCAGCGATTCACAAATGTGATTTCCATAAAAGGCTATTATGGAGACGTAAAAAAAAAAAAAAAAAACCCTCCTGCTTCATGTATTCATTACTTTTAAGGCCTCATACACACGGGCGTATCTAAAAAATAAACAAAACGTCGGGTCCGACGTCAAGGAAAAAAAGTCGACGTTTTTCGGCGTTATGCATTGGCGTTTTTGAGCGTTAGTGAGCGTCGGCGTCAATAGGCGTTTTTTAAAAAAAATCATCCCTCTGCTATTTTTCAACCTAAAAACGTTGGCATCAAAAAACGTCAAAACGTTACAGCCTCAGAACGCGATGGCCATGGGTTCTACTTTCTGCTCACTAACGCCGATGCCACCTACAGCTCAAAAACGCCGACGTTTTTATGGGGCCATTGACTAACATGGAGAGCTGCAAAAAACACCAGAAAACGCCGGCGTCAAAAAACGTCCGTGTGTATGAGGCCTTATACTGTTAATTCTGCCTTTATTAAGATGGAAGCCTTAGACTGATTTTAACTTAAGTATTCTACCATAGACTTTTTCAAGCTTATTTGATATGCAAAGTACGCATGTCTGTGTGAAGTGCAATGTCAAAATAAGTCTTGATGATTGGATTATACTGCTGCTTTCAGTAAGCTAAGGCACTGGCAAACAAAAAAAAACCAAAAACATTACGCCACCCCCTTTCTATCCCCAACTCCAACAGTTATGCCTTTGTTTTGTAAGTAAGCAGTACAAAAGGCCATATCACAGAGGGGCAGGACACATATCCTTTAAAGGACTTAAAGTAAAATATTTTACACTAAGTACAAAAATGGGACACAGGAATTGTAAATAGCTTTAATGAATGGGATATCCGCAAGCAGTCCAACTGAGGGGTGGCTGAGAGCCACTGAATCCACACAATGTGAAATCATCCTTCACAGAGTATCAAAGGAAACAATGACTAAATAGAAGGCTAGATGAAGAAGAATCAACTAAAAGGAAAAAGCCACTGTAGAGGAAAGGGCACTGAGGTAGAACCTGGGTCTACAAACCAAGACAGAAAGCACCTGAAAAAGTAAAAAGCGTACCTAAGAATTATAGAAACATAGAAGCATTGAAAAGTGACGGCAGAAAAAGACTGAGTAATCCATCGAGTCTGCCCCTTTTTATTTATTTTTTTTTTGTTCTTTTTTTGTTTTCACATTAACCTTGTTGTCTGACTATAGATATATGTTTATCCCAAGCATATTTGAAGCCATTTCCTGTTGACTGTGTCACAACCTCTGTTGGTAGTTTATTCCAATCATCAACCACCCTTTCAGTAAAATAATACTTTCTAAGATTAGTTTTGAACTTCCCTCCAGTTAGTTTGAGGTCAATTATGGACCTAATTAATCCCCAGTAGGGGCAAACATGTTTGAGGCAGCTTCCTGGTTGGAGTGTCTGTGTTTGTGAATGTGTTGAATGTGCTGAACTTAGTTGAAGTTGACTTTGGAAGTGGTGTGTGGCTCCAGGACTTTGCTAAAAAGTGTATGGGAGAAACAAAGCCACAAGAAGTGGGCACCTGTGAGCTGGAGTTTAGAATTGCATAGGTACTAAGCTAGCAGTACACTAGTAGATTTTCAAATGAATGTGTGTATGAATATTTGTTGGCACATTCATTCAAAAATTCTTTGTACATTTGACTGAATGAATGTTGTTCTAAAGTACTAATTTTGTTTGCTTTTAACATTCAATTTTGGAATGTAAAAGACTGTCAGAAATGTGTTCATTCCATCTTGCTTCTTTGAATTTTCTCATCACTGTGGTTGAAAACAAACATCGATTTGACACCACTAACAATTAGAAAATCAAACAAACGTTCACAGAACAATTTTGAATAAAATTCTACTATGGCCAGCTTCAGGAGCAACGTCTTCTCTGTAAGTAGGGCACACCTATTCTTTGACATCAGGGAATGAATGATCCACAAAAAAATACTACCCAAGGAGAAAAATATCTTTGCTTTATAAATCACTACTGTGGAGCAGGCCTGTACTGGCCATCAGACTACCGGGAGTTTCCCAGTGGGCCGATGGCTCAGTGGGCCGGTTTATATACAGAGTTCGGCCGGCGGCAGCGGGAGCATGGCAGCAAACAGCGGAGTGGATTCGGGGAAAGGTGGCCAGCGAGGAGGGCAGTTAGATGTGAGAGCGGGAGAGAGAGATGAGCTCAACCCCCTCCCTGACCACTGAAGAGGAGTGGGCGCGGCCACCCCGGCGCTTCCAGAGCTCAATTCCCCCACCTCCTCTCTGCTCCAAGAAGAGTGCAGCCCGGGCCGGAGGACAGACTGACTGGGGGCCCTGAGGAAAAGGACTGGCAGGTGACGGAGGCTTCCAAGGAACTGCAGGAAGGAGCAGAGCAGCAAGAGCACCTCCGGACCAGGGGGAGACTCGGCGCGCCGCTGCTGCTGCTGGCCGTCAGGTACCCAGTATCCTACATAGCTGCCTGCACACAGAGCCTGGGGAAGCAGGGGGGGAGCAGAGGAGGGACTGCAGATAAGGACAGTGCTATGTGGTCTGTCTCAGCCCCCCCTGTCTCTCAGCCCCCCTGTCTCTCAGCCACCCGTCTCCCAGCCCCCTGACTCTCAACCCCCTGTCTCTCAGCCCCCCATCTCTCACTCTCACCCCCGTCTCTCAGCCACCCCTGTCTCTAAGCCCCCCTTTCTCTCAGCCCCCCCATCTCTCACACTCAGGTCCGAGACACACGTCCGTCGATACATCCTATGACCCATGGACTGCCGGTCGTCGTCGTCGCCGCGCGGCTCAGAGGGGGACCAGGCCTCCACGAGAACGACGAGACGAGGAAGGACGTCAAGGAACCTTCGGAGGC
>BLSH010028178.1:961595-976085 GCA_018402905.1 Glandirana rugosa | reverse complement strand
GGGGGTATTTGTACTTTCCTGGCTTGTTAGGGTCTCAAGAAATGAGATAGGCCGTCAATATATCAAGTGTGATCAATTTTCAGTGATTGGCACCATAGCTTGTAGACTCTATAACTTTCACAAAGACCAAATAATATACACAAATTTGTTTTTTTTTTTACCAAAGATATATAGCAGTATAAATTTTGGCCAAAATTTATGAAGAAAAATTACTAATTTGCAAAATTTTATAACCGAAACAAAGAAAAATTATTTTTTTTACAAAATTTTTGGTCTTTTTTTAATTATAGCGCAAAAAATAAAAAAGCCAGCGATGATTAAATACCACCAAAAGAAAGCTCTATTTGTGTGAAAAAAAGGACGCAAATTTCATATGGGTACAATGTTGCATGACTGAGTAATTGTCATTCAAAATGTGAGAGCGCTGAAAGCTGAAAATTGGTCTGGTTAGGAAGGGGGTTTAAGTGCCCAGTGGTCAAGTGGTTAATGATACTCCAACGTCTGGATGTCATTTCATACAGCTCTGCATGTAAGGGGAGAGGTACCGCGCAGCATTGTGGTCAAAGTGGCATAGCATGGATCAGACTGCGAGCATAGTGATGTACAGTGAGGGGAAAAAATAATTTGATCCCCTGCTGATTTTGTACATTTGCCCACTGACAAAGAAATGATTAATCTGCAATTTAATGGTAGATTTATCTTAACAGTGAGAGGCAGAATAACAACAAAAATATCCAGAAAAACGCATTTCAAAAAAGTTATAAATTGATTGCATTTTAATGAGTGAAATAAGTATTTAAGCCTCTATTAATCAGCAAGATTTCTGGCTCCCAGGTATCGTCTATACAGGTAACAAGCTGAGATTATGAGCACTCCCTTAAAGGGAGTGCTCCTAACCTTAGCTTGTTACCTGTATAAAAGACACCTGTCCACAGAAGCAATCAATCAATCAATCAGATTCCAATCTCCCCACCATTGGCAAGACCAAGGAGCTGTCCAAGGAAGTCAGGGACAAGATTGTAGCCCTACACAAGGCTGGAATGGGCTACAAGGAGCTTGGTGAGAGGGTGACAACAGTTGGTGTGATTATTCGCAAATGGAAGAAACACAAAATAACCATCGATCCCCCTTGGTCTGGGGCTCCATACAAGATCATGCCTTGTAGAGTTTCAATGACCATGAGAACGGTGAGGAATCAGCCCAGAACTACATGGGAGAAGTTTGTCAATGATCTCAAGGCAGATGGGACCATAGTCACCAAGTAAACAATTTGTAGCACACTACGCTGTGAAGGACTGAAATCCTGCAGTGCCTGAAAAGTCCTAGTGCTCAAGAAAGCACATGTATAGGCTCATCTGAAGTTTGCTAATGAGCATCTGAATGATTCAGAGGAGAATTGGGTGAAAGTGTTGTGATCAGATGAGACCAAAATCAAGCTCTTTGGCATCAACTCAACATGCAGTGTTTATGGGAGGTAGAATGCTGCCTATGGCCCCAAGAACACCACCCCCACCTTCAAACATGGAGGTGGAAACATTATACTTTGGGGGTTCTGCTAAGGGGACAGGACAACTTCATTGCATCAAAGGGACAATGGACGGGGCCACGTACCGTCAAATCTTGGGTGAGAACCTCCTTTCCTCAGCCAGGGCATTGAAAATGGGTTGTGGATGGGAATTCCACCATGACAATGAACCAAAGCACACAAGGCAACAAAGGAGTGGCTCAAGGAGAAGCACATTAAGGTCCTGTAGTGGCCTACCAGTCTCCAGACCTTAATCCCATGGAAAATATGTGGAGGGAGCTGAAGGATTTGAGTTACCAAACATCAGCCTCGGAACCTTAATGACTTGGAGAGGATCTGGAAAGTGGAGTAACTATGTCAACGTATTTTGTTCACGTGACATTAGCTTCATCAGGATGTTGTGACGTTCACAACACCGGCTTTTGAGGGCTCTGATGAGACCTCCCAATCATCATTAGCCAGGTGGTGTCACTTAGTAATGATCACTCTTAATTTAATCCAAATGTGAATCTACACTACAAGTAACTGTGAAGCACTTTTGGCACCATCTTGTGGCCACTTTATTTAGCACTAGTATATCATACACATATTTAACATCTAGCATAAATGAATCACTCAATTTCTAAATCCGCATCATAGAGCTCATGCTATCCCCATCAGAGTGCCAAAGACATTATCCCAACTTCAATCAAAAGGTATAACTTAAAGGGAACAGAGGAAGAGATTCTAACAGTGGAGAGAGGCTCCCTTACAACGTCAGACTTAACATGATTTCTCTACACATCAAAATACTTGAAGATTATGGCCATAGGTTTTGCTGAAGATATGCTTATTCACATGATTTCTGTATAGAGACTAGCTCCAAGCAGCAGTTCTTTAAGTTTTGATTGAAGTTCCTGAAAAAAAAATATCTACGGAGTATGTCATTGGATGAGAAAATAAAATAGAATACAAATAAAAAGGTAAAATAATAGTTAAGAGTTTCTCACAGCAGAGCTTTAGAAAAGGTATCCAAACTCCCAAGACACAAGAAAAAAATTGAAGCAAGATGACTGGACATAGTATTATAGAGGGGACTGGCTTGCTGTTCTTTGTTTGTAAGTTTCCTAACCTCCTGAAGGCAGCAGTGTAACCCATTCAAAAAGACTCAAGCAATGTGGTTGCAACGCTCTGCACAGTGGAGACCTTTATGACCACACCCACCAATTTTTGAGTAGGTCCCACTTTTATCACCAAAACAGCCCTTTTGTTTAACTACTTTAGCCCTGGAAGGATTTCCCACGTTAGGACCAGAGCACTTTTTCCGATTCGGCACTGCGTCGCTTTAACTGACAATTGCGCGGTCGTGCAATGTTGTACCCAAACAAATTTTGTGTCCTTTTTTCCCCACAAATAGAGCTTTCTTTTGTTGGCATTTGATCACCTCTGCGTCATTTCTGATCACCACTATAAACAAAAAAAGCGTCAATTTTGCAAAAAAAAAAAACTATATTTCTTACTTTTTGCTAAAATAGATATAAAAAAAAAAATATAAAAAAACAAATTTATCCATCGGTTTTGGCCGATTTATATTCTTCCTCATATTTTTGGTAAAAAAAAATGCAATCAGCATTTATTGATTGGTTTGTGCAAAAGTTGCCGCGTTTACAAACCATGAGAATTCATTTCTGGCGTTTTTATAATATTTTTTTTTCACTAGTAATGGCGGCGATCTGCGAGTTTTATCGGAACTGTGATACTGGGGCGGACATGTCGGACATTTTTGACACTTTTTTGGGACCAATGACATTTATACAGCGATCAGAAATGTAAATATCCACTGATTACTGTGTAAATGGCAGTGAAGGGGTTAACCTGCAGGGGGTGATCTAGGGGTTAACTGTGTTCTCTAGGCAGGTTCTAACTGTGAGGGTGCTGGGCTACCAGGGGCATAAGAGATCTAACTGATCCCAGTGCTCATTTTATAAGCTTATATACAAGTTATTGCCATAAAGAGTGTATGGGGACTCGGGTCCTGCCCCAGGGGACATGTATCAATGCAAAAATAAGTTTTTAAAATGATTGTCTTTTTCAGGAGCAGTGATTTTAACCACTCCAGCCCTGGAAGGATTTATCCACTTCCTGACAAGGCCATTTTTTTGCAATACTGCACTGCTTCAGTAGCTGACAATTGCGCAGCCGTGCGACGCTGTACACAAACAAAATTGATGTAATTTTTTCCCACAAATAGAGCTTTCTTTTGGTGGTATTTGATCACCTCTGTTTTTTATTTTTTTCCGCTATAAACAAAAAAAGGCCGTCAATTTTTACAACTTTCTGTTATAATACATATCCAAAAAATATATATATAAAAACAAAACTATTTATCAGTTTAGGCCAATATGTATTTTTCGACATATTTTTGGTTTAAAAAAAAAATCACAATAGGCGTATATTGATTGGTTTGCGCAAAAGTTATCACGTCTACAAACTACGGGATGCATCTATGGACTTTTATTTATTTATTTTTTTACTGGTAATGGCGGCGATCTGCGATTTTTAGTGGGACTGCGACATTGCGGCAGACAAATCTGACCCCAAATTACACTTTTTGGGGACCAGTGGCATTATTACATTGATCAGTGCTATAAAAATGCAGTGATCAATGTATAAATGACACTGGCAGGGAAGGTGTTAACACTAGGGGGCGCTCAAGGGGTTAACTGTGTTCCCTGGGTGTGTTCTAACTGTAGGGATGGGCTGCCAGGGACATGACAGGGATCGCTGTTCCTGATCACTGGGAACAGCAGGTCTCAGACATGTCCACTGTCAGAATGGGGGGTCCGTCTTGTTTACATCCCTATTCTGCCTCTGTGTAGAATGATCGATGTGTAGAATGACTCGATGTCCACCGGTGACCGGCGGGCACACGTGCCTGCAATCCCACATGCGTGGACCGACATGCAGGTACGTCAGTTCATGCAGGAGAGCTGACCTGCCACCAGGGCCTGGTATTGATTTTGGGGGGGCCCCATGACGGTTTTTTCTTAATTCTGTCATAAGGTTCCCCTTAACCACTTCAATACACATATATACTATACTGACTGCACTATATATTCTCCACTGTATTATATATACTACATTGACTGCACTATATACTCTGATCTGTATTATTTATAATACTATATACTACACTCTGCCTTTGGCTAATCATAGCTCTCACAGCACATCGAGCTGTGATTGGCCAAAGCATGCAGGTCAGGTGCATGCTTTGGCCAATCAGCAGCCGCCAATGCACTGCGATCTCGCAGTGCGTTATGGGGCGGTCCGCGGCGGGCGAACAAACGAACACCCAGACCCAGTGTTTGAGTCAAACTTACGTTCGACTCGAACATCAGGGCCATCCCTATTTATTTTAAGAAGCTTTGGTGTTGTGAAATTTTCCCTGCAATTGCTCCAGAATATGATAGGATTTTTATTGCCCCATTAGCATTCTCTTCTAGACAGGTCCTCATGGGCTGGCTTAAAGGAGAAGTATGACCAAAGTTCTTTTGGTCACAATTTTCCTGTGGGTCACAGAAGTGCACTTAGTGACAAGAAGTGTGTTATTAATAGGATTCCAAGGCAAAAACAAATGTAAAAAACAAAATGCAGCCACTACATCTAAAGCTGGCCATACACAAACCAGAATTATACCTGTAGGCACTACTGGCTTGACAAATGTTGATATTTTAATCAACTTTTGTCAAAGGAGTTGTCAAAGGAGTCCATGTTGTTTAGCTTAGATGGGGAATCAAGTGATTTTTCTCTGAGTGAGAGAAGTCGGACTTTGTATGGCTAATGAAACCCCTTATATGCCAAGGCACGTTTAAAAACATCCTTGTATGAAGGGGTTACAGCTAACTCCCAGGTGATCCAGGCGGTTTTAGAGCCACTGATGACTTTTATAGGGCTGCAAAGGTACAGCTTCCCATTCTACAGGGCCTCTATTTTATTCTACTGGGCCCCTGCTTTCAGAAAATATTTAATTGTTTGCAGTTTAAAATAATTTCTACGAAACAGACACGTGGTTAATCTGTGATAAATTACAATTTTGTTTTTGGATTTGGATAGGCTTTAAAGAAACCTGCCTTAAGAGAAACATAAAAGCAGCTATTGTTGACCATGCATTTTCAAAAGTTGGTCAGCCCTTTTATTTCTCTCATGTTTTTACTGTATTTAGGAGAATTTGTAACTTTTGACAGTTGACACCAAAACCGCAGACCCTATTTGGAAATTCCTCTTGCCTACTGTGTTGGGGAAAACTGTAACGTTTTTCACTTCATGTACCCCAATGACAGGGGTCACCAGGACAGAAAGTAAGGCTAAAGACAGCAATAAAGCCTGTAAGTTTTAAACCTTCCACTCAAAATGTTTGTCTGGAGGTCTGCTTTAAGACTTTTATAAATGTGCTCAGTTTGGATACCCCAAAAGCAATTGCTCTTGTGGCCACTGTTCATAACATTGGTGGTCCCTGAGCCGGGGTTGTACGCGAGGCCTTCCTGCTGCACGTCGGGCTCACCCGTCAGGTACGTGACATATTGGATGTGCTTTAAATACCAGAAACTCAATGCGAATCCATTCAATATAAAAATATAATGCATCAAATTATTTAATTGGAAATTAATCCTAAAAACTTAACAGCATATATCTACATCCCAAAGTACATAATGGATGTAACCCACTCTTATTGAACAAAGGCACCACCTGGTGGGAAAAGAATGTACATTCCTAACTAAGATGCCACCATTAGGGCTAGTTTACACTTGCTTCAAAACATGGCTTCGGACACGCTTTGTTAAAGCTCTCTGAACGCCGGTCAAAGCTCCTGTCACTAAAAAAAATGGTTAGCTTACAGTCCTGTTTACACCTTGCTTTTGCTTGGTGCTTCGATGAGGCTTCAATGAGGGTTTGGTGGGGCTTTGATGAGGCTTTGGTGGAGCTTTGATGAGCCTGGGGCTTCGATGAGGCTTTGTGGGGCTTCGATGAGGCTTCGGTGGGACAGTAATGAGGCTTCGGTGGGCTAGACTTCTATGGAGGCTTTGAAGACGCTTTGAAGCACCTCTAAAGCTATATGGGGTATCATTTTTGAAGTGAAGCCGAAGCAAAGCAAAGCAAAAGCAAATGTAAACAGGACTGTAAGCTAACCATTTTATTTAGTGACAGGCGCTTTAATAAAGCTTATCTGAAGCCTTGTTTTGAAGCAAGTGTAAACTATCCGTTAATGTGTGTTGAAGCTGAAGCAAGTGTAAATGAGCCCTAAAAAAGGCACTACTCACCCCTATACATTATGATAATGAATCAAAGGAGTGGGATATTATATATAAAAACTATCAAATATAATGTACTAATAAAATGTACGAAACCCCTAAGAAAAAATACAATTAACATCTACACAGGTGATATAAAAACAATTAGCTATTATTAATGAAACAATTCACATCCCATTCGACATTTAACCTAAACGGGACATAACATTTGAAGTCATAAATCCAGTGGGTTTCCAGTCTGGATATCTCCCGCCTGACAAAGCTTCTCCTCCAATGTGGGGTAAATTTGCCTATGGCGTGAAAAATGTAACCCACTGGGTCCCTGCCATGGCATTGCCTATAATGCCTAAACACACTGTGTCCTAAAATCCTTTCCTGATATTTGCTAGATGTTCTTTAACCCTTACAAGCATAGCCCTTGTGGTTTGCATTAACAGATGATTAAATAAACCACATTCAAACATGAACAGGTAATGAAAGTGTTAATCTCAAAACTCCTAGAAGTGGCATTAGAGCTAAAGCTATAGACTAATTTGTGATCTATTTAGGCATCCAAAACATTAGGCGCAACTTGAAACCTAAGAGATGGCACACCATGAAAGATAACCCGTGGGGCCTCAGGAATGAGGCCCCATTACGTTGTAATTTCTCAATACTTTACAATGCCTAGCCATAACCCTCTTAACCTGCTGATACTGCAGTAGTAACTAGGCAATAATTAAAATCTTTAGTGGCATTCTTCCTAGCCTTAGTACCACTCAACAGAGTATTCCTTTCCATGCCACCCACCTCTAAAAAGAGGCTTATCAAGCTCCACTTCCTGACAGCCTTTTGTCGATGAATTTGCTTTCGATACTGTGGCCTGTTTCAAGCAGTCATCTCTTAGAGTACAATTATGTCTGAGGTGGATAAATTGACTCCTTGGAACAGACCTCAACCATGAGGGATGATGGCACCTTCCCTGGCCTATAAAACCATTTCGGTCAGTGTCCTTGAAGTGCATGGAGATGACCAGGGAATCCTCTCTCACCTCTATATTAAGATCCAAGAAGTGGATTTTTTGCTTACTAGTCTCATATTGTAAGGAGATTCCTAGTAAGTTAGCATTAAGCAGATCAAAAATCAGTCACAGTGACTCTACGTCACCTTCCCATAGGAGGAGGACGTCATCAATATATTGTTTCCATACAACCAAGTCTGGTCGCCTATTGGTATAGATGATGTCCTCCTCCCACTTAGCCATAAAAATATTGGCCATACTTGGGACGAATTTAGCACCCATGGCGACTCCTCTATTCTGGAGAAAGAAAGAGCCACCAAACAAGAAATAGTTGTGGGACATGGCAAATTCTAACAGCCGAACCACAAACCCCCTCTGGATGGGTAACACGCTATCATTTCTCTCCAGAAAAGTATTAACTGCTTCAGAGCCATGTGTATGAGAAATAATGGTGTAGAGGGAAGCAACATCAGCAGTCACTAAAACATAGTTATCCCTCCACTCCAAACCACTCAACAGATGAATCAAATAAGAAGGAGTCTGAGTGACCAATGGCTGCAAGAAGCCATCAATATACTTGCCAATTCTTGAAGTTTTTGAATCCAGGCCACTAATATAGGTCTCCTTAGAGGATTAATCCGGTCCTTATGGACTTTGGACAAATAGTACATCACTGGCACCATTGGTGCGGAAGGTACTAAAAAGATTTTTCTTTTTTGTCAAGAATATTATCCTTGAACCCTTGATCAGTCATCTTAATAAGTCATATTTTGTCCTTCTTGGCCCTTTTGATCATTGAGTGGAAAAGTCTGCTGTGATCCCTGTGTGCTTAATATTACCCCGTAATTGATTAATTGCCCCAATCCACCCCCACCCATCTCAGTATAAAAGCAAGCTTTGCCTACGGGGGAATCATTGCAGGGGGTTAGACGTTGCAGAGGGGTTCTTCCAAAAAAGTGGGGTTCTTTAAATAAGTGGGCACTTCCGCGCTTGCACTTCAGCGATTTGCACAAAGCGCACACTAACAACAAACTATTTTACATAACATCAGACTACAGGTAACCTCATTTTCTAAACCTCACACATTCCTCTCTGAAACATGCATTTCTTACCTCTCCTTCTCACAATAGCAGCCTCTCTCCTCAAACTATCTTTTCTTCACCCCTCTCCCCCACCCCACAATCTGTACATATCATCCTCACTTCTCCCCTCTCCCTATTACTGCGCTCATCCCCTCTTTATAACTCTTAGCCCACATGCTAACAAAACCAGGAAGCTCAAGCATGTCCCCTCATATAAATCATATTCCCATATTACTTCCCTTTCTCTTCTGCTTCTCCTTGCCTCTGGTGATATTTCCCCAAATCCTGGGCCCCCCTCATTTAACACCCAACATGCCCATCACGACCACCCCACACCCTCTGGCAGTAGTCACGATCTACGCAATTTAATCTCCATTCCCCTTCTTCCCAAAACCAGCCTCCCCTTCTCCTGTGCCCTCTGGAACACCCGCTCTGTCTGCAACAAGCTCACTGCTGTTCACAACCTATTTGTCACTAATTCCTTTAATCTTCTTGCGATCACTGAAACCTGGCTCCATGAATGCGATTCTCCTTCTCCTGCTTCCCTCTCCCACTGTGGCCTTCTCTGGACTCACTCCCCTAGGCCTAATGGACGCAAGGGAGGTGGAGTAGGATTCCTTCTGTCCCCACAGACCACCTTCCAGGTTATTCACTCTCCTCCCTCTCTGTCACTCTCATCATTTGAAGCCCACTGTATACGTCTATTCTCTCCAACCTCCCTAAGAATTGCTGTGATCTATCAGCCTCCTGGACCACTGTCAGCTTTCCTTGATGAATTTTCTGCCTGGCTACCCTACTTTCTCTCTTCTGAAATTCCCACTATCCTTCTTGGCGACTTTAACATCCCGGTTAACACTAACACTACCTCTAAACTTCTTAGTCTAACTTCCTCATTTGACCTGAAGCAATGGGTACAGGCTCCTACTCACACTGATGGAAACACCCTCGACCTTGTCTTCTCCTGTCTATGCACTCCATGCAACTTCTCCAACAATCCTTTTCCCCTCTCCGACCACCACCTTATTAGATTCTCTCTCTCCCTGTCTTGCACCACCTTCACCTCCAATCGCCTAACCATTACCCGTAGAAACCTTCGCCAACTCAACACTTCTCTCCTCTATTCTGCTACTGACCACCTCTATGAAAAAATCTCACCCCTGTCCTGCCCCAACCAAGCCACTACCATCTACAATAAATCCCTGTCCTCCACTCTGAACAAGCTAGCTCCCCTTACCACACACAAAATCAGGCCTCGACCCCTACAACCCTGGCAAACAGATGACACCAGAAACCTCAAAAAGCGTAGCCGCGCCCTTGAGCGTCAGTGGCACAAGACACAATCCAACAAGGACACACTCCAGATAAACTGCACACACATATCCCTCTTAAACACTGATATCAAGTCATTGTACTGATGAAAAATCTAGCTATGAGGAAAAATACATTTCTTAGGTCACTAATTCACCAGGACCAGGTAAGTTTGTAGGCAGGTACAGTCTGATTTCCCTGCACAGATGCTGTGGCCACCCTGAAGAGAGAGCGGAGGAAGGAGAAATGCACATTCCTCTTGGGCCTCCATTTGGGTCATTGGGTGGGCTGCTGTCAGTTTAGACGTTGCCACCCGGGGGACCCCTGCGGCTATCTTTAGTGAGGACAGTGCTTATAAAAAGCACTGTCTCACTGCTGTTGGCATGCAATTTCCATGTGGCTAGGTTAGGGACAGAAATATTTCCTCTGATAAAGATCTGAGATAAAATGCGTAGGGTGGTGCTTAGGTTGAGGTGGACTAGAAGTGATGTGCTAGGATGCTGTAGTGCTATTTCTCTTTGTTTCTAAGTAATGCAAGTCAATTTTACATTAATGTGAGTGCAGTTTTATTAAATAACTAGCCCTGTTTTTAAATTCTACACCATTGGAAGCTGTTTCTGCTCTCTTTGGCATGTTTATCTGAGTGACAGAGCAGGACCACATGAATGACTTTGTTTGTCGCTGATGAAGAGGGCTCAATCCTCGAAACGTGTAAGCCTTTGGACGCAACTAGGGCTTCCCATACCAGTACTGTGGACCTGGAGGTGGTTTCGTCTGCATCCTTTTATATACCTATACTTGTCATGCGTTTGTAAGTAGAATACCTTTTATGTTTCAAAATAAAATCATTATTTTGGCAATCCACTAGGTCATTACTAAAGATGCCAATAGTCCTGTGAGAGCAGCAAGACCTCTGGCACCATACCTTCCAGTCAGGCAAGCGGAAACGTGTCATATGTCCATAGCACCACAACTAAGCACAGGAGGTTTTTACACTGAGCAAAATTATAAACACAAAACATTTGTGTTTACCCCTATTCATCATGAGCTGAACCTCATATCAAGATGCCGATTAGACAGCATGATTATTGCACAGGTGTGCCTTAGGCAGGCCACAATAAAAGGCCACTCTAAAATGTACAGTTTTACTGTATTGGGGGGTCCGAAAACCAGTCAGTATCTGGTGTGACCACCATTTGCCTCATGCAGTGCAGCACATCTCCTTTGCATAGAGTTGATCAGGTTGTTGATTGTGGCCTGTGGAAGGTTGGTCCATTCCACTTTAATGGCTGTGTGAAGTTGCAGGATGTTGGCAAGAACTAACACGCTGTTGTATATGCCGATCCAGAGCATCCCACACATGCTCAATGGGTGACATGTCCAGTGAGTATTCTAGCCATACAAGAACTGGGATGTTTTAAGCTTCCAGGAATTGTGTACAGATCCTTGCAACATAGGGACATGCATTATCATACTGCAACATGAGGTGATGGTCGTGGATGAATGGCACAACAATGGGCCTCTTGGTTACAATATTTCTGTGCATTCAAAATGACATCAATAAAATGCACCCGTGTTCGTTGTCCATAGTATACGCCTGCCCATACCATAACCCCACCGCCACCATGGGCCACTCGATCCATAACGTTGACATCAGCAAACCACTCACATACACAACACCATACATGCTGTCTGCCATCTGCCCTGTACAGTGAAAACCAGGATTCATCCATGAAGAGAATACCTCTCCAAAGTGCCAGATGCCATTGAATGTGAGCATTTGTCTACTCAAGTCGGTTATGACGAACTGCAGTCAGGTCAAGACCCCGATGAGGACAACGAGCATGCACGTGAGCTTCCCTGAGACAGGTTCTGACAGTTTGTGAAGAAATTCTTTGGTTATGCAAACTGATTGTTGCAGTAGCTGTCCGGGTGGCAGGTCTCAGATGATCTTGGAGGTGAAGATGCTGAATGTGGAGGTCCTGGGCTGGTGTGGTTACACGTGGTCTGCGGTTGTGAGGACGGTTGGATGTACTGCCAAATTCTCTGAAATGCCTTTGGAGACAGCTTATGGTAAAGAAATGAACATTTAATTCAAGGACAACAGCTCTGGTGGACGTTCCTGCAGTCAGCATGTCAATTGCACGCTGCCTCAAAACTTGTGACATCTGTGGCATTGTGCTGTGTGATAAAAGTGCACATTTTAGAGTGGCATTTTATTGTGGCCAACCTAAGGCACACCTGTGCAATAATCATGCTGTCTAATCAGCATCTTGATATGCCACACCTGTGAGGTGGATGGATTATCTCGGCAAAGGAGAAGTGCTCACTAACACAGATTTAGACAGATTTGTGAACAATGTTTGAGAGCAATAGGCCGTTTGTGTACATAGAAAAAGTCGTAGATCTTTAAGTTCAGCTCATGGTAAATAGAAGCAAACACAAAAGTGTTGAGTTTATCATTTTGCTCAGGGTAGTTTGTTAGGGACAATCTGACCCAAATAAACAATTTCCTTCACTAACAGAAGCTTCTTCTGAATGACTGAGGCAGAGATTGTGATTTCAACCACCTTCCTCTCCGCCTCAGACAATTAGAGGAAGCCTTGTATTTATTCATAGAATGCAACGTGTAGCACTGTCTAATGTGCTACTAGTGTTAGTGCAGGCAGATTTATGTTATGGCTTATGGTTAGTTTTTGAGTCTGAAATTGGGTCAGAGTTTACTGCAGGTCAGGCTGGATGGTCTCTGGTACCTTGTGGATCTGGAAGTTTAGAGAAACTTCTAGACGTTAGTGGGTGGAGGCTAGGGGGACTGATCTGCATACTTGAGGGAACATGGCCAATCCCCAGGCAGAATGTCCTGGCAGGGTGGCTGAGTCAGCCCTTAAATATGGGGGAGCCATGCTAGCAGGGGAATCGAATGGAAGATGGAGTACTGAGGAGACTGTCAGTGGCCTAGGAGGGGACCCGTGTCTGGGGGGGCATAAGGAGGACAATGTGAGTACATCAGCACACCCAGGGATTCACAAGGGGAGAGACTGCCATATATAGCAAGCTTTCAGGGGGACAGAGCTGTGCTTAATCCTTCCCATACCTTGCCCTGGAAATTCATCAGAGCAGCCAGGTGGGCAGGTGGATAAGCAGCCAGGAGGGCTGGTAGTTCCTGCAGACAGTGGAGCTGGAAGCAGTTTCTACAGTGAAGTTGGAGATATGAATGCAACTTACTACACACTCTGATATTTTCTAAAGGGACTGAGGGCTCCTAGTCCTCAAGGGGCTTTTGCTTTTGATCACCAAAGACTGTCAGCATCCAGGAAGAAGGACGGTTCAGGATCTTGTACACAGGAAGGAAGTTGTCCCATTTTATTGTTTTGATCAAGCTGGGCATCACATAATTCCTAATTCCTATTCCCCCTCCAAGTTATCACCCCTTATAAAACAACAAAAACCAAAATCAATGTGTTTCTTGTGTCTGGATGGAAGTGAACAATGCTTGCTGCCTGGCTGTGCAGGAGTAGGGGAACCAGCCATCAACAGCCTTTGCAGGGGTAGTGCTACAAAAGTATCCTGTGAATGGCTGAGTAGCGCTCAGTCTGAATTGATTTTGTTCCGGAAGTAGGACTAAAAGTTCTAGCCCTGCACCGGAGCACAGTGCTGTATACTGTATGTAGCCTCTGTATACAGTGCACCCAGTAAGCACATCTGTTAGTGAGGGAAATAGTTCCTTTGGACTAGCATGGCCCAAACGAATGATTTAACTGCTTCCCGACCGCGCGCCGTCTTTTCACGGCGGCAGTCGGGGAGCTGGGCGCGAATCGCCGTAAATATACGGCGATTTGCATATTGGCCAGCAGGGGGCGCGCACGCGCACCCGCCGCACTCCTGAGGAGTGTGCCCGCAGCTCGGGCGGACCCGATGTCCGCCGGCGAGCCGCGATGAGCGGCTACAGGGAAAAGAAGGGGAACCGCCGATGTAGAGCGGCCGCCTGTAGCCCAGGCGGGCTCGACGCCCGTGTGAGGAGTCCTCACGCCGCCCACGCGCACGCGCGGGGGACGACCGGTTATACGTTTAGCGGCATATAAATGCCGCTAAGCGCGGGTCGAGGGGCTGACGGCGGCACTTTTCTGCCGCGCGCCAGCCCTTCGTCAATTTAGTAAGCAAACCCGGTACGATCAGGTTTCCTTGATAAAGGGAGTGATTGTCTACACGAATGACCCACGTGACATATGTCTCCGATGTATGTCATATGTCGTGACACGAGGCCACGTCCCGATCTTGAAAATCAGG
>BLSH010028178.1:909439-942673 GCA_018402905.1 Glandirana rugosa | reverse complement strand
ATATCAGGTGTGATCAGATGTGATCAATTTTCAATGATTGGCACCATAGCTTGTAGACTCTATAACTTTCACAAGGACCAAATAATATACACTTATTTGGGTTATTTTTACCAAAGATAGGTAGCAGTATAAATTTTGGCCAAAATTTACAAAGAAAAATTACTAATTTGCAAAATTTTATGACCGAAACAAAGAAAAAGGCATTTTTTCAAAAAAATTTCAATCTTTTTTTATTTATAGCTCAAAAAATAAACCCCCTCCTAGTGATTAAATACCACCAAAAGAAAGCTCTATTTGTGTGAAAAAAAGGACGCAAATTTCATATGGGTACCGTGTTGCATGACTGAGTAATTGTCATTCAAAGTGTGAGAGCGCTGAAAGCTGAAAAATGGCCTGGACAGGAAGGGGGTTTTCGTGCCAGGTACTGTTGTGGTTAATTGAACAAGCTGCAGTTAGAGGCTGACTGGCTACCATGTCTAGCTGCTTCAGATTCTGAGTGCTCCAGTTTTAGTAAATCAACCCCCTTGGGTCCATTACTGAGCTCACTAGTTCCTCCTACTGACCTCCACATCACTACTGTATCCTGCAAAGAATGGAGGTCAGCAGGCAGAACCAGTGAGAACTATGGGGGGACCCAGGAGGACTCCTGGTAGTGTTGATTCTTTTGTCAACTTCATACGAAAATCTCTTAAGAATCTGAGCAGCATTTGGTAGTGGGAAATTAAAGAATGCATATGTGTTTTTTTTTAAGCTATGCCTTCATTTTTTTAATTTAATATAGCAACAAAGTCAAATTAAAGCCCATCTGATTTTATATTTTTAATCACCTAATACGTTCCAAGGTCATGAAAATAAAAGGTGTTTGTTTCCTTCAGAAATCAGCCATTACCATGTATCCTGCTGACATGTTTCAGAGAAGAACCATTGCTCCCTATATGGGAGCAGTGGTCTCTCTGCAGTGGTTTGACACACCCCCTGCTGAATCAGAGCTAGAACCCTTCAATAAGCAGTAAGCATTACACTTGAAATACTGCAGCACTATTTGTAAGAAGGTGAGCAGCACTGGCACCTCCAACTGCCACTAAGCCAAGAAGGGGCATGTTACTGTGGAGCTGCTGACTAATTTGTCTCCCCCCAGGGCACTGACTTTTTCAGCGGTATTTTACATACCTCTACGTCAGGTAAAGGGGAAATACCTTACATAATATCTCGTTCATTTATGTAGATATGAACATAAAAAATAGTATTTATTTGTTATTTTGTCACGTTTACAGAGTATCCATATTATAGGTAACTGATTTCTTTGCGTCTGCTTATGAGTGGTCTGGGGAGCTGTGTTTAACATAATTAACCCTGTCTGCACTGTACAGATAGATCTTCATTATCAGTTGTAAACTAGATTTGGACCTTGGTAAAGACTTGGAGCGCTGCTGTAAACTAAAGAAGAATTTAATTCCTGGATCCACAGAGAACGGGGGTGCTGGTGTATTATACTTATCCAGAATGTAGCACACACATAAATTCAAGGAATGCAGCTCTCTCCACCAGCCCACGCACAGGCCAGTTGGGGGAGCAACGTTCCTTCTGTTTATGTGTGTGCTAGAATTGGACACTGTCTGGGGAAATGAATAAAGAGTGTCTAAAAAACAATTCTGATATGCCTCCACACACCAGATTCATATACCTGTTGCAGACATGAATTGGGGGCACACACTGCATGTGGAGGTGCACTGAGGCTGAAGTGCCTATACACAACTGTGATGGGGAGGTTGGAGCCTGAAGGAGATTGGCAGACACTAGTTTCCCATCAGGTCCACTCCCCTTGTTTTTAACAGCAGATCCTTAGATAATAAACAGCCTGCTATTGGCTATAAAATCCACCCACTGCCTGCTGCCAATTACAAGGAAAGCACAGATCTAATGGGGAACTAGCTTCTTAGCTTCTCAGTCAGGTTGCACCCACTGCAGGATCACTGGTTGCTAGAAGGCTGTCAGCTGTAAAGCCAGTGACAGGGAGGGAGTAGCAGCGGCAAATATTCTGCTCTGCTACACTGCATACAGGGACACTCTACCTGACTCTGTATGCCAACTAAAGCCTACTCAGGTGGCAGCAGCTGGTTCAATAGAAACCGGCCGACATTCTGCTGGAGTCGGTGCAACAGAAGCGGGCTGTTCATTTGAAGGAGCATGGCCTACAAAAGGTCTGCCGATCAGTGCTTTCAGTCAATGGCAGAGAGAGCTGACCGGAGTGTTCTGGAGGGGGGGGGGCACCCCCTGTCAGAGCTTAATAGAACAGCAGGGGAGATCGCTGTACTAATGTCTCCTGAGCATCTCCGAAGATGTCAGGTTTTTTTTTGTTCAGCCCTGCTGGGTTGAATGAAAAAAAAAAACCTACTATGTGTACGAGGCATAAGAGGGGGTCTTAATAACCTCCAGTTTCCTTATCTTAAAACTGGGGGTAATTATGTTTGATTTTGGTGCGATAAGAGCAGAACTTTTTCAAAGTGACGCTATTAAAAACTACCTGAATCTGCCACATGTGTCAGTAAAGTTAGTAAAACGGGCGGCATGGACTTTTGAATCTGTCGCAGTCCATTTTAGGGCCAAAGCAACAGTAAAGCATCAGTAGACATTATTGAATTCCACCGTGTCTGTCCTAACAAAGGGTTAAAGTTTAAGTTGCCCATTGACAGATCAAAATCCGGCCAGTTCAGCAGGGACTGGATACATTTAGATCCATCTCTGGCCATTTTCGCTTGAAGGAAGTCGATCTAATAATGAACACCTGTCGAATAGGAATGTTGGAAAATTTTCTCCATCAACAGGCTGCAGCCAATTGATTGCAATGCTGAGCAGTGTATTCTAACAGTGTAGGAGTCACCCCCCTGTCAGAATACAATTGGATTCCTCTGTCCACCTTGCTTGTGTGGATAAGATAACCAATCTTTTTTTTATTTAATGTTAGCATCCATATCTAAAATGAAGAGATTATTAAAGTCTGAAAATTCTCGTACAACAGAATAAATATTTGGAAGCGATGTAATGTGTTGTATTGTATTTGTGTTGTATTTTCGGATGAAAACTGATTAAACAAAAATCGTACGATCTGGTATTGTACGATAAAATTTTCGCATTCGACCCTTCTCATAATTTTGGACGAAAGCTGTGTACTAACGATCAGATTATCGTGCGATCACTTCGAAAGCGGTATTTTTGTATGCTGTTCTGATTGTGTGTACGGGCCATTAGAAGGCTTCTAACAGTGTGTGTTAATGAGAGAAGACTCAGCCAGTCCTCAAGACAGACTAAAGCCGGGTGCACACTATAGTTTTTTTTTGTGAAAAAAAACCTAACAGCTCTGGTCAGAGACACTGTACTAACCATGTGAAGTTAGTCCAGAGATCTCCCCCGCTGAGCTGTTGTGTTCTGACAGAGGGACGCCCCCCCCACACTGCCAAAACACTTAGATCAGCGCTCTCTACCATTGGCTGAGAGCACTGATCGGGAGTCGGTCAGCTGCTGGTTTTACAGAATGCACGTCCGACAGAAGCTTGCCGAACCACAGGCTTCTGTCAGACAGACCGATGTACATACGGTCAGAATGTCGGGTTTTTTTTTAAACCGACATGCTGCTCGGGTGTATGGGGCTTCACTCTGACATTGTTCCATGAAGTCAGCCATGAGGCCTTCTCCTGAGAAACATCTAAAAGGTAAGAAATCTTCTTTTTTTTGGCATGCTGTGTGAATGAGAACATGTAACTAACATATATTGGGGTTTCATCAAATTTGCCTATAAGGCCTCATGCACACAGGACATTAAGTAGCTTTTTTGAGCGTTTTTACACTACCGCTTTTGAGCATTTTTTTTCAATGGGCTCAAAACCGTTAGAAACACTGGTGAGCCGCGTTTTTCAGCATTTCTCAGCATTTTTGAGCATTTGAACTTTTTAAAACTGAAAAACTCCTCTCATAACCCACTAGTCTTGGGTTTTTGTACAGCCAAAAAACACTCCAGCCAAAAACAGTTGATAACTATCCATGTGTGCATTGACACATAGGATAACACACTGGAGAGTTTATTGACTGTAGGAAAAAATGTCTTAAGCCAAAAACAGCAGCTGTAAAAATGTTCAAAAGCATCCTGTGTGCATGAGGCCTAAAAGTGGAAATACACTTTAAATGGTTGAAACTGTATACAATATGCATTGGCATGGATTGTTTACCTGTAAGCAATCTCCACCAAATAAAACATTTGCACCGTTTGCAACTACTCTCCAAACACCAGGTTCAACATCTGTTCCAAGACTAATAAGTGCTTAAACTCTATGTAAGCTGGGAACAAGGCTTACCTCACAGGGTGGTTGTATTCTGCAGCTTTCTGTCCAGATTGTGGATTTTCACACAGGCCGGTGACATATGGCTAGAATTCAGAGGAGAAAATGTTATCTCTACAAGCTGTTTTGTGCATTAGAGCAGTGACCTGAGAGCTCTTTATACCATTGACACCTCAGCTTTGTGTGAAAAAGGCCAAACCATGTGTACCATATCTAATGAAAAGACATGTGTGCACAAGACTGCTGAATCTTGAAATGATTTCTGATCTCTTATATGATGTTGAATGTAATATATAGTTTATGCATCCCTTATCTGCATAGGCTTGATATTTTCATTGGCCGATACTTAAAAAGGATATTAAATAACAAAGGATATATTATAATTGTTTTGAGCCTAAAAGGTTAGGCCATGAAGACATAAAACATATTAAACCTATTGTATTATCTTCATTTCCCAAGCAAAAGAGTTCTGTATATTTCAATTTGCCTATGCAGATTTGCACTGAATGAAGAAATCTTTGGGTAGCCAGTTATCATCATGCATTATGTTCAAGCAAGGTGAGTGGTTTCAAAAGTCACTTAAAACATGTCTTCACCATCAATGAAGAAGCAACAAATTAAAATCCAATGCAGTCAGTGAATTAAGATGTGCTTGATGGCAATATCCTTCTAACCGGTACTTGAGTATGACATTTAATTATTAAATCATAATGCAGATTTTTAAAAGAGGATCCACCTGAGCTCTACAGAATAATGAAGTCCTATTCAATTTATGTGAAAGAAGGGCCATGTGTGTTGTTCATTGCATACATTCTCAGTTTAAATTAATTTGCCCACGCAGAATAAAGTTATATAAAGTTTCATAACTGAAGATCTGTATAAGAAAAAGAATACATTGTATAATACGATATCTAAAAGACCATAGGAGATGAAACTTACCAGGGTTTTATTGGAGTTATTGTGAATCCAAGGTCTCCAGAATGCTACATGTGGTCTGAAAAATAAAAGTGATGAATAGTCAGCCTTTGTTCAGTGATATATAAGTAAAATGTTTTATTCACAGATGAATTTCTAAAAGTGTTGTGTATAATTGTTGAGGGAAGTTCCAAGGTTAACATGTGTTGAGCTAAATGGAGAGAAGGTTGAGGGTCAACTTTAGAGGTTTAGTTGAGTTTTAGGGTTCTGAGTTAAAAAAGGTGGAGTGGAAACTGTTGACTATACAAAAGTTTTACGATATAAATATCATTCATATACATTGAGTTTTAGAAAAGCACGTTTGTATAACACAACTAATTAGAGTCAAGTTTTCAAAAAAAAAATGAAGAAAATCACATGATGATGATAAGCAACACATCATGCTCATATGGATCATTTGTATAGGGCAGAGATATGCAATTAGCGGACCTCCAGCTGTTGCAAAACTACAAGTCCCATCATGCCTCTGCCTCTGGGGGTCATGCTTGTGGCTATCAGAGTCTTGCTATGCCTCATGGGTCTTGTAGTTCTGCAACATCTGGAGGTCCGCTAATTGCATATCCCTGGTATAGGGGTTCCAACTGATTTAGCTTTTTTTATTTAAAGTTGTACAATGATGAGCTTAAGTGAAATGTGCTCAACTTATAAGATTAAAAGAGCAACATGGATTCCAAAATTAGAAAAAATATATAATAAAAAAATGACATAAAGGGGTTGATTTACTAAAGCTTGAAAGTGCAAAATTAGGTGCAGCTCCACACAGAAACCAATCAGCTTCAAGGTTTTATTGTCATAGCTTGACTGAACAAGCTGAGATTAGAAGCTGATTGGCTAGCATGCACAGCTGCACCAGTTTTTGCACTCTCCAGCTTTAGTAAATCAACCCCAAAGTGTTTAATGTTTGTGAAAATATAAAGTAGAGATTTTTATATTTACTGTGGTTATGAATAAAGATACATCTTACATGAGTGTATTGCTTAACTGTAAGCTCTAATGTCCATTTGATGAAGATTTTTTCATAAATAAACTGTGTGACATGCTTAATGTTCACATGACTGGCCTAACACCTGCATGTCACTTATGCATTGCAATAGACCCAGGATTAACAACAACAAATAAATGGCAGCGCATGAACCATGGAGGCTGCCATTGCTGAGTGTCTTTGGAACATACTGTCCCTGGTTTCAGTACTTCCCAAGTCACTGACATGGAATTGGCATTCATAATTGAAAGTCAGAGTAAAGCCAGCATTTCTGATGTGCCTGCCTACATGTTCCAGGTCAGCAAGTACTGAAGCCAAAGGATGAGCAGGAAAACCAGGCAACTGACCTTCTAAGAAGGAGGTCTGCAAGAGCAGTTTACTTGTTTCCATCCATACAGGTTTCTTTTAATTTAGTACCTATTAAACAAGTTGACATTTACTGTAAATACAGAAAAAATTCATATAAATGAAATCCTAGTAAATCATATAGCACACATGACTAGCCATGTTGCAATGTGATTAACCCAGAGACAGATGAAAGGGTAAGCAGCTCCTATAACTACAGGAAATCTCTAGCTGTTGTGAGACTAATAGTCTTGTAGTTCCATGGGAGCATGAGCATTCCTCACATACTTTTATATGAATCCAACCACTTCTTAAAAATAAGTCATGTCCTTCTCTGTATGCCTAAATTATGGTAGCAGCCAAAACTCCAATAGCCAGATCATGGAACTCTCTATTAATTAATTATGTTTATTTTTCAGCTATTTTAAATGATTTCCAGAAGGCTAAAATACATTCACTCATTAGGCTTCCCTTTATGTATTAGATGTTACATAACATATCTGCATTACTCATGAGAAACATCCCACAATGTATTACTTTTACAGAATTCTTTTTTTAATGCTTATGTGGAATGTTTTTTCTCTATTATCTTCTTTTGCTCTGACTAATGTTTTATAAACTTTAATCAAAACCATTGAAGCAGAAAATTAGCTTGTTCTTATGTTTTAATTAAATGTAAAAATGATTTCTAGGACTCAGAATTATTATTTTAGGAACTGAAACTGCAAAGACATGCTGGTAACTAATTTGCTCCTGTCTAAATTGACCCCAGTATGTGCACGTATGTATGTGAGATTAGGCAGCTCAGACTGTAAGCTCCTTAATTAATGTACAATATGAAAAATGCTGCACAAATTGTCTGTGTTTTATAAATACCTGTAACAAATAAATAAGCTCCTTGAGGGCAGGGACTGATGTGAATGTACAATATATATATATGTGTGAAGTGCTGAGCAAACCCTTGTGGACTTCAGGAAGCTAGTGAAAAATGTAATGATGTACAATGTACAATAACCGTAAGCTGGCTATACACTATACAATCTGATTGTACAACCTCCTTTTGATCTACTATAATCTATGTGGTAGATAAGCCTGTTTGATTTAAAACTGAAGCTCCATGCAAACTAGCATTTTTTTTTTTTTGGATATAAAAACGCTGGTAATAAATAGCTTTTTGTAGTAGCATTTTAGCAGTGGTTTTGGAGCGTTTAGGAGCTTTTAGGAGCATTAGCGTTTTATTAGTATTTTTGCAGTAAGGCTCCATGCACAAGAGCATTTTTTTAAGCTCCTAGAAGCTATTAGCATTTTTTTTCTGCTCCTAGAAGCTGTTATCATTGTTTCTGCTCCTAGAAGCTAAATAGTATTATCCTATGTGTCCATGCACATTACTTTAGTCTATTAGCATTTTTGAGCTTCAGCGTCTAGGAGCAGGAAAAAAAATGTTTTTGTTGAATTTCCTGAGCGTTTTTCCAGCAGAAATGCTCCTAAACGATCCTAAACGCTACTAACAGGGTTTTTTAAGCTTTTTTCTCCTTTTACTGCAAAAATGCCAATAAAATGCTAATTCTCCTAAAAGCTCCTAAAACGCTGCTAAAACACTACTACAAAGAGCTATTACCAGAGTTTTTTATCCAGTGATTTTTCCAGTGTTTTTTTAGCTTACAAAAAAAAAACACTAGCGTGCATGGAACCTAAAGGGAAAAAGAAAAAGCTTAAACAATGCTATTAGGAGCATTTAGGAGCATTTAGCAGCGTATCTGCTGGAAAAATGTTCCAAAAAGTTTCTACAAAAACTATTTTTTTCTGCTCCTAGACGCAGAAGCTCAAAAAACGCTAGTGGCCTAAAGTAGTATGGACACATAGGATAATATTTTGGCTTCTATGAGCAGAAAAAATGTTAATAGCTTCTAGGAGCTTAAAAATGCTAGTGTGCATGGAGCCTGATTGACTAAATTGTGGTTTGTCCTTATTTTAAATTTTTTTCAAAGCTGTAAAGAAGATTGCATGGTCAGATTATATAGTGTATGGCCAGCTTGTATGGCATGACCCTCAATTGTTTCTATGGGTTTCTGCGCTTTGCAGGCTTTGCTCTTTCTTGTATCTGCCAATATTTAGAACAGACTTCTTGGTATTGCAGGCTGCCTAAATGGCAATCTCAAAACTCATATATTGTTATGGATAATACCTACCTCAGTGCCCTTCTACCCTCTAATCCTCTTGAAGCTTGGATACATCCAATTGCAAGAGTTCTCTCTCTTCTTCTAAGACACTTGCAGCTGTAGCAGTCTAGAGGAATGGAAGCCAAGCTGTGATCCCCAGTGTCCTTAGCCAGTGTCTGGTCCATGCTGAAGCTTGCTGTCATAGGGTTTCTCTGCATCTCTAAGCTCTCTGTGTCCTCTGCAGCCTTTTTATAGTCTATCCCAGGCCAGGCCTATCCCACCCTATTGTTTACTTAACCGATAAAGTGCCCTGAGTAACCTAGAGCAAGGGAGCTGTCCATCACCACTTGGCAGGTAGACTCGTGCAAACTCCCAAATGGTCTGGGGAGAGATATGACAAGGATGTGTTAATGACACCTACACAGGTCCATGCCCAGGGCAGCCCAGGCAGACTACAACATGACCATCACTTCTCCCTGTCCAGCCACTGACCTTACTCTATAAACCATGTTTATCAATGACAGGTGATTGACAGCTCACTGATGTGCAAGCACTGCAGTCATCATTATAGACTGAATCCTAATCCTATTCCTACAGATTGCAAGAACTCATCAGTTTTGCACTGTATGTGAATGATATATTGTAGCAGCACAGCTTCTCTAAATATTTCCAATCATACAAAGTATCACTGTGGATGTATCCACTTTTTATTCTAGTGTGCAGTGCAGCATGACTGTGATCAATGGATTTTCAGCTACTTTGATGTGATTGTCTATGATAATCTATAGCTGGATGTAAACCTGGAGTTATCTCAGCATAAACAACACTGCACAGGATGGCAAGAGGCTTACAGCTGTCACTTTTGGGGCTACCAGAGCAAAACCATACCTAATAGACTTTAGAAGATAAGCCAGAAGAAGCTGCCTGCACACCATTTCCAAGGGAATTGCTCTAATGCAGGATGATAAACCTGCTCTCCAGGATTTTTCTAAATTGATGTGTTTGCAAAAAAAAAAATGGCTAGCAAAAAATAAAATCAATCAATCAACGAATAAATAAATAAAATGTATGGCATTTTCAGGTTGCAGATTATGTGTGCTCTTTAGTGAGTGATGTCTATTTGTTTAACAGCACCACTGGAGCTCCTGCCAGGCTCTACATATGGGAATAGATGGCTCTGCCTGGCTGCTGCTTCTGCATGGGCACGTTTTCCATTGGCAAGGTGAGAAAAGTTTTATAGAAGGACCTAAAGTGGAGGCTGTGCTCCAGGCTCGTGTCTCTGCTTTTCTCACCTCCCCTTGCTGTTTGGACAAGATAAGCAGAAAGCCTGGATGGTTATCTGATGGGGGATGGAATGTGCTCACAAATGGCTTAGGGAGAGATTTGACAGCTAGCTTACTAATCAAAGACCTGCTTGATCCATGGTCTGGACACGTCCAGGGGCTCATTCACTCCTCTGCTGCCTACATTAACCATGGAAAGCCCTGGGTTGATCAGGATCAGGGTGAGCTGTATCCAATACCATTATTCAACGTTTAGATTGTAAGCTCTAAGGAGCAGGACCCTCTAATTCCTACGTATTTGTACTGTCTACCTTCAAGTTGTAAAGCGCTGCGTAAATTGTTGGCGCTATATAAATCTTGTATAATAATAATAATAATAACAACTAGAACAAATCTCTCCAGAACCCATCCAATCTATTTTTTTTTCTTCTTGCTGACACATTAGTACCAATTGCCTTGCATATCTGTACTGATTATTCAGATTTTAAGTGTGAATGGACTCTTAAAGAGCCCTTTGAAGTCTTGATCAACTCCCCATGTTGTAACACCACGATTTACCAATGTGTATCTATTCTGGGTAATGATCACATAACAAGATCTGAAGATGAGTAAACTCTCAGATCTCAAGATATAATTATACTATCATGAATTCCTTATATAATGAGGTTAGTAAACACCAGATTACACTGAATGATTTACTAAACAGTACTTTATTTACTAGAGGTAAAAATTAATTCAATTTTAAAGTAGCAAATGTGTGCTTTTCATAAACATATCATTCTATTCAATTGCAACTTCTATTTTATTCAATTGGATGTGAGTTAGGGACCTTAGATTGTAAACTTGAGGGAAGGGACAGATGTGAATATACAATATATATGTAAAGCGCTGCATAAATTGTCAGCAATATATGTAAATAACTGTAATAAATACATACATTATTTTATCACCTTTCTTCTAAATTAACCGGTTTGGCTCTGGAGCAAATATTTTATTTACATGTAAAAAAAAAAAAAAATCTTTATTTTTGGCAATAAAATTACTTCCATGCACACTGGGCTAAGAAAAACACCAGTTTCCTTGGCAGAAAAAAAAAAAAAACGCTCATATAGAGCATTTTTTGTACACATGTTTAAGCATGTTTGGGAGTGTTTAGCATTTTTTCTGCCAGAAAGCTCCAATCAAAAACGCAAAGCAGAAAGATTTTCTATCCTGCCTCTAAACACTGAGCTTAAAGTGGTTGTCAAGTCATGACAACCACTTTAAACTACAGGTAAGCCTATATTCAGGCTTACCTGTAGGTCCCAGGAATATCTCCTAAACTTGCACCATTACAGGGGTCCTCAAACTATGGCCCTCCAGTTGTTCAGGAACTACAATTCCCATCATGCCTAGTTATCTCTGTGAATGTTAGAGTTTTACAATGCCTCATGGGATGTGTAGTTCTGCAACAGCTGGAGGGCCGTAGTTTGAGGATCCCTGGAAGGAGATATTCCCTGTGTTTGCATATGCCGACGTCATCGGCACATACGCAGTGAAGAAACAGCCCGACTGCGCCGTTTCTTTACTAAGTACTGAGTGTGCTGTAAATGACGGCTCCCATGCACATGTGCTGGAGTGACATCAGCGCAGCCCCTGCCAATCACAGCGCTGGAGTCCGCAATGTGATTGCTCGGCGCCCGGGATCCCGGAAGACGACGGACACAGCATGTCGCCGGTCACAGTGGTGCTCAGGGACCGCTGCTACAGCATTGATCTAAGGTAAGCATTTCATAATGAGCTAGTATGCGATGCATACTAGCTCATTATGCCTTTCTCTTGCAGGTGCTTTTTTGCTTTTTTTAAAAAAAAGACTTGACAACCACTTTAACCACTTGCCGACCGTCAACCACAGGTTGACGGCGACAAGGTGGCTCTCCTGCGCAAACCGCCGTCATCTGACGGCGGCTGCCAGATCGCGCACTGTGTCCGGGGAGGGCCAGGGAGCTTGTGCGGCGGAGTCGATCTCCGCCGGCTACCCGCGATCCCCCCCCCCCCAGAGTGAAAGAACGGAGGTCCGTGTAAGTAAACACAGACCTCCGTTCTGTGAGGGGGAAGGGCTGTGATCACAGCCTTCCTCTATATGGAAGCTGTGATCACTTCCCTTTCCCAGTCAGGGCAGCCCACACACAGTTAGAACACGCCCAGGGAACATAGTTAACCCTTACAGCGCCCCCTGCAGGTTAACCCCTTCACTGCCAATGGCATTTACACAGTAATCAGTGCATTTTTATAGCACTGATCGCTGTATAAATGCTAATGGTCCCAAAAAAGTGTCAAAATGGTCCGACATGGCCACTGCAATATCGCAGTACCGCTAAAAATCGCAGATCGCCGCCATTACTAGTAAAAAAAAAAAAACCCCAGAAATGAATTCTCATCATCCGTAAACGCAGCAACTTTTGCGCAAACCAATCAATAAACGCCGATTGCAATTTTTTTTATCACATATATGAGGAAGAATATAAATCGCCCAAAACCGATGAAAAAAAAAATTTTTTTTAATTTTTTTTTTGGATTTGTATTTTAGCAAAAAGTAAGAAATTTGTGTTTTTTTGCAAAATTGTCGCTCTTCTTTTGTTTATAGCGGCGATCAGAAATGACGCAGCAGTGATCAAATACCAGCAAAAGAAAGCTCTATTTGTGGGAAAAAAGGGATGCAAATTTCGTTTGGGTACAACATCGCACGATCGCGCAATTTTCAGTTAAAGCGACGCAGTGCCGAATCGCAAAAAGGGCTCTGGTCAGGAAGGGGGCAAATCCTTCCGGGGCTGAAGTGGTTAAGGCATGTTCACACCTATGCAGGTTGAAGTTTGCATATTCCAGGTGCATTTTGCATTTTTCAATACACTTTTGATCCACTGAAGTCTATGGAACCAAAAACCATAGGAAATCACTTTAAATTGACTGTAGTGTGTTTCTACAAAACTGAAATTTGCACTAAATAACGCATAGGTGTAAACCAGGTCTTAAAGTGATTGTAAAGCTTTGTTTTTTTTTTGTTTTTTTTTAATAACAAACATGACATACTTACCACCTCTGTGCAGTGGTTTTACACAGAGTGGCCCCAAACCTCCTCTTCTAGGGTCCTCCAGTGGCGCCCATGGGACAACCATACTTTACAACCACTTTAAAGATAAGTTCACCTTTGGGAACATGTTATATGTTGCACCCATTTTTTACCTGCAAAAAAATGTGCATTTATATTTTTTTTATCTAAAAGGTGATCCTTTAAAATTTCTCTCAAACGTCCTAATGTGCATGGATACATAGAATACATTGAGCTGCTTCTACAGGCAAAACACAAAACTCCTGTAGAAGCAGCAATTTTTCAGCCAGTGTGCATGGAGCCTAAACCTCCAGAACATTATATATTTTCTGAAAGCAGAGGCCCTGTAGAATCAAAAGATGATAGTTGCAAATATTTATGTCATGTGATATTTGGGCAACTGTTTTTTAAATGCAAATTTTCAGGAAAAAAATAAATAATAAAATTAATTTGAGTGCAAACATGCACAATATAATAGCCTTTTTTTTGTAACATATAAAAGACGAGGTTGTGTTGAGTCAGGCTGGGTTCACACCTATGCGAATTGGATGGGGGTTTCCATGCAACCAATTTGCATAGCAGGAGAGTGTGACTGGCTCTCTATGGAGGCGATTCACACATCTCCACTACGGCTCCGGTGCGAATTTGCACAGGGGTTCTGTGTGTATTTTGGTCCGTTTCAGGTCTGAATTCAGCCCAAATTTCTGGCTGAATTCAGACCTAAAACGGTGAATGGAGGCGCACCGGACTCCTACTGTGAGCTGCATAAGGCAATAGTGTGAACCCAGCCTAAATAGATACCAAACATGATAAGTATTAAAATGATGTGTGCCAACGATGTCACAAAAACCTACGGTACCCAAAAATATTCATTGATGACACTTTAAAAGCCTTTAAAGCTCATCAGGTTAGAGTTGCAGGAGCTCTTGTGCTTGAATTACATATGGTGCGAGAGTGTTTTACATACACATGCACGCCCTCAGCCTGTGTTTGTGTGGGCTGTGGCAATTGTAAAAAAAATCTTTTTAATACATTTTATTATAATTTAATTTTTTTAAATGTTTTTCTTTTATTTATTTGTTTATCTATTTTCACTTGATTGCTATCACAAGGGGTTAATAAGCCCCCATGTGCTAGCATTGGGCAGGTGACAGGTACTCCTTTTGGAGACATTAGGAGTCTTAATAGACCCCAATGTCTCCCCTGCCCTTCACACCATCTAACCGAGCACAGACCTGCCCAGTTAGATGTGTCCACCGGCTGTACTGGCCAGGAAATGGTGGATCTGAAAGCAAAAGTGAATAAATCAACCTCGCCTTTGGTTTCTTCTGGGTTTATGGATATGCCTTGCTCTCATACGGGTGAACCATTAGAAGGTAGGGGGGGTTCAACTGTAGCCCTAAACTTGTGACCTAGTTGAACTGAACTGTGAACTGAAGTGCTTTCTTGAGCACTGGTTCAAAATAAAGATTATGTTTTTCAAAAAATGAAATCCTAGCATGTTAGGAATAGTTTGCACTTAAAAAATAATTAAGAGTTTGGTTATATGGGCATTAGCCACCAAAGTAAATATACGCTCCCAAGTGTTTTATTTATTTTTATTATTTTTTTATTATTTAGTACAGCCATTTATAGTATATAGCTCAGACACTAAACAGCACTTTACATTTTGTACATTCACATCATCCCCTCCTATTCCTTCTGTATTGATCTGTATTGTAACTGTGTCCCTTCTTTATTGCTGCACAAACTGGTGGAGCTATATAAATCCAGTATAATGATAATAATAATTCCCTATCAGTGGTGGCTGGTGCTAAACTTTTTGGGGGGGCAGACAAACCCCCCATCAGGTCCGCACTCACCCCTCCACCACCGCGGCTTCCCCAGCTTCTCCTCCCTGCCAACCGGTCTTCTTCAGATCTGCCTCTTTCCCTGATTGGCCAGGAGGAGAAACCGGAAACCAATAGCGAATATTGATTCATTAGCGTCATAAGTG
Source organism: Glandirana rugosa (assembly GCA_018402905.1). Lineage (NCBI taxonomy): Eukaryota > Metazoa > Chordata > Amphibia > Anura > Ranidae > Glandirana > Glandirana rugosa. The sequence goes on along the minus strand of BLSH010028178.1, from coordinate 927,511 downwards.
GGTGGGCATTGCGGCCAGAGCCCAACCATTTTCAAGCCAATTAGAGCCTCAGGCTCTAATCATTTGCTTAAAAAAAAAATAAAAATAGAAAACTATGAGTCCGGTGCCCCACATGCAAAATGCATGCAAACTAGGGGGGCGGCACCCCTGCACCCCTTATGGACCAGCCGCTACTGTTCCCTATCCTCAAAAGGCGTACAATCTAAATTCTCTACCTCACATGCATATATATACATACAAGGGCAAATTTAGACAGGAACCAGTCAACCTACCAGCATGTCTTTGGAGTGAGGAAGGGGATGGAGTACTTTGAGGAAATTCCATGCAACTAGTGTCATGGTTGGGACTACCCAAGGACCCCAGTGCTGCAAGCAGAAGTCCTAATCACTAAAGCTGGCCATAGATGGATCCAAATTTGTCCAGTTCACCAGGGACTGACTGAATTTCGATCCATCTATAGCCATTTCTGTTCAAGAGGAGTTGATCTAATGAGCTGCAGTGCTGATCAATGTATTCTGACTGACAGCAGAGGACCCCCGGCTTCATAAATACAATAGTTCAGCAGGGAGGATTCTTGCATCCACCTCATATGTGTGGATGGGGTAATCCATTCAGTTTTTGCTTTAATCAGCCCACTGGCTAGTAAAAAAAAAAACGAAACAATGTATGGCCAGCTTAATTCTTTCCTTCCTTCCTTCCTTCCTTTCTTTCTTTCTTTCTTTCTTTCTTTCTTTCTTTCTTTCTTTCTTTCTTTCTTTCTTTCTTTCTTTCTTTCTTTCCTTCCTTCCTTCCTTTCTTTCCTTCCTTCATTTATTTTTTTTCTTTCTTTCTTTCTCTCTTGCTTTCTTTTTTTCTTTTTCTTTCTTTCTTTCTTTCTCTCGCTTTCTTTTTTTTCTTTTTCTTTCTTTCTTTCTTTCTTTTTTTTTGATTTCTTTCTCTCTTGCTTTCTTTTCTTTCTTTCTTTCTTTCTTTCTTTCTTTCTTTCTTTCTTTCTCTTTCTTTCTTTCTTTCTCTCTCTCTCTCTCTCTCTTTCTTTCTTTCTTTCTTTCTTTCGTAATTCAGCAGTGTATTTACCCTTTTGCTTGGAGTTCCACTTGGCCCAGGTAACTCACTGAAGACAAATACAATAGGTTTCTAGGGAGATAATAAAAAAACAATAGTAACCAGGCTGGATCAGTGAACACTCTTGAACCTTGTGAAGCCAGACATATTACCATGAAACTCTTTCAGTGGTATTCACTTGCCCCTAGCATTATTTGACCTTTCTATTCAGTGACATTAGCCCCCTCCCTTTACAACATTATTATTTGGAGCTATTTACGTTACGGGCAGGTCTGATTATGATGGGTGTCTCCTCCTGTTTCAGGTCCCAATTTATGCTCCTGATCAGTTTTATGATTGGCAAGTAGGTGCTAACTGCATTGCTAACTTGTATCTCATGTACATACTGTTCAATTAAGGCTAAGCTTGTAATTAGTAGTGCTATTGTGTTTGTTTTGTACAAATAGTGAGGCAAGCAGTGTTTGCATGTCAACAAACCATATAAAAGTTGCAGATAGTGCAACATGTAAGAGGAAATCACAAACAATGTTGAATGCATGTATTCTCAGTACATGTTGGCCTTAGAGAGAAAAAAAAATATATATATATATTGGACTCAATAGGCTGAATAAATGATTCAATACAGGAGGAATCAGAGGGCCCTGCCCATTAGAGCTTACAATCGGGACAGGCATGTAGTCAGCAGCCATTGAAATATACTTTTCCAAGCATATTATGTTATATAATTATGTTTTTAATAAATTATGAATTTGTGTTAAAAGACCAGTGCTGACTTGGGATATGTAAGTGGATTTAAAAACAAAAACAAAAATTAAAGCCTGCAGAAACTAGCTGCATTTCAATCCATCTGTGGGCAGGTTGCTTGTACTGAAGTTGATATATCGATCGACTTCAGTACAACCAGACTGTCTTTTTTTTTGTGTGCAATCACTGTCACCAGCCGTCAGCAGTGGTCATTGTATTCTGACAGTCGGGGCTGCTGCTAGTAATCACAGGGCCCTATGCAGCCTACCTGACACCCCCCCCCCCCGGTCCCTTTCTTTGCAGCCTCAATTGCAAAATGAATGAATTGGAAGGGCTCTGAAGCTTTTTGCTCATTCACAAAATGAAGCATAGTAAACACAGTTTACTATGCTTTAGTGATGAATGGACACAGGAGTGATTGGTACTGATCATTCACTGTGTTCATTTAGGAAATGAAGGGGCCAATAAATTATATGTTTACCGGCCCCTTCACCTGCTTTCCAACCTGAAACATCCCCCTGTGTGCCCGCAGCAGCTGCTGGCAGGAGAGGAGGGAAGCCAGCAGCGCTGCAGGGGAAAAGGGCACACAGGGGGGCCCGGGCAGCAGATTAAAGGGTGCATGTGCGAGAACCAACCCCCCTGCAGTGCAGTGAGAGGGAGGGAGAGGAAGAAAAGCTGGAAGCACTGCAGGGGGAGGCAGAAGAGGATCAGTGTCTGCAATAAAACAGTACAGCCAGCCCTCCTGCCCAGCAGGCGACTGGGTCCCCCTTTTGAACTGATAGGGCCCAGGCCAAGTACAGGCCCTATCAGCTTCCCTGCTGACAGTGGGAAAATCTCCTGCTGTCAGAACGCAATAGCGCAGTGGGAGGGATTTCCCCAACAACACAGCCAGTATTGAGCAATTTTATTGCCTTCAATCCATGGTTGACTGAAAGAAAATTGCATAATCTATGGCCAGCCTAAATGTATTGCAGCTTACCCGTTATTAAATAAAGTGTATATACAGTATTTGTTTTCTTCCTCTATTTTATCTATAGAGGGAGCCAGGTTTGTCACCCAGACTTCAAACATACACTTTTAACTTCCTTAACGATATTCCTGAGTGTGGTACGGGGGTGGGGGGGATTTTCACTACCAAAAGCGGTAACCCCGAACCACACTCGTGATTGCATCTCAGGATCCAGGCAAAATTACTTACCTTGTCCCGAGGATCCTGCAATGACCTCCAGCTGTGTCCACGGGCTGTGTCCTCCGCTTGATGTACTGTGTGCCGGGCTCCATTCCCTGCGAGCGTTGCGACGCCCGGTGGCAAATTCAAGAAGTGAAGAACACATAACACATACAGTACACTGTAATTTGTAAGATTACATTACTGAATCAAATCATTTCACATCCCTTACAGTATCTCACAAAAGTGAATACACTTCTCACATTTTTGTATGAGGGAGTCAGAGCGATAACACCAAATTTAACACACCTGCACCCCATTCACACCTGAGACCTTGTAACACTAACGAGTCACATGACACCGGGGAGGGAAAATGGCTAATTGGGCCCAATTTGGACATTTTCAATTAGGGGTGCACTCACTTTTGTTGCCAGTGGTTTAGACACTAATGGCTGTGTGTTGAGTTATTTGGAGAGGACAGCAAATTTACACTATTATACAAGCTGTACACTCACTACTTTACATTGTAGCAAAGTGTTATTTCTTCAGTGTTGTCACATGAAAAGATATAATAAAATATTTACAAAAATGTAAGGGGTGCACTCACTTCTGTGAGATACTGTATGCCATTCTTTCTGCCTGGATAGTTAAGAATGTCCATTGCATCCAAAAAGCGCCCTTTTACATTAAAAGTGGTTTTTGATCAGCTAGAAAACAGCGATAGTAAATAAGAATCATTTGCAGAATTGAGTGATACTGATTTTTGGGGAAATTTATCATCAGACACTGAAAGTGACGACAGCGACAATTCTGCAGCTGAGCAAATTTCAGTGTTTTTGATTTGATTACATTATTGAATACATTTTATTATATTATTATTTTTGATAATTATTTATAGTTATTTATTATATTATAATGTATGATTTCATGTTTCAATCCTTGTCATACCCAGGATGTCTACTAGACTCTTCTTTGAACAGATTTAAGTGAGTTATTCCTAAGAATTACAGGCCTACAATGTAAAACGCCAAATTTCTATGTGAAACAATGTAACGCTTTGAGATGCAAAAATCTGGCATAATCATACCGCCAGGGAGGTTAAGCAAGCTAGTACAAGCTAGCCAGTAAAAAAGAAAACAAACAAACTAAACTATCTGAACTATTTAGCTTTAAAACAGAGGGTTAAAAGATCCTATCAATATAAAACGAAAACCCATAAATCCACAAAAGAAATGAACCCTCCCCCCCATACCACCCCTGAACTACTATAAAAGCTCTTTTTCTTTAAGGAGAACCTTGCAGCAAAGTAAAAAGAAAAAAAAAAAAACAGTTTGCTTTTGACAGGAGACCAGAACTGTGAACATGGATGTGGGTGCTTTTGCAATCTTAATTTTACCCAGGTTGTCATCTCTCCCTACTTTCTCGCTAAAGGAGTTTCAGAACATTGACAATAAGGCTGCCCTAGCCCCTTTTATAGTGAGGGGGCTGGTTTATCCAAAAGCCTTCTTATTGGCCCTTCTAAAATTCATGGTCATGGTTTTCAGGCCATGCAATTCATTATAACATTAAAATATTGCTCTGTGAATCTTGCACATACATCCACCAGGACAACAATTTCAAACCTGCAGCATAAGCCACAATCCCATGGTAACGGTGAATCCAAACTTGATCCCTAATTGTAACTCCATTCAGCTGAGAATTATTTATTTATTATTTTATATAATTATAAAAACTTTACTCCCTCTGTCTCCGTGACTGTGCTCTTTGGTGGCTTTCATCCTACCTTTCCCAACGCACCTTCAGTGTCAGTGTTTCCTCCTCTCCTCTTCCTTTCTCCGTTGGGGTCCCCCAAGGTTCTGTTCTTGGACCTCTCTTATTTTCAATCTACACCTCTTCCCTGGGTCAGCTACACTGACGCCACCCAAATCTACCTCTCCACCCCTCAACTCACTCCATCAGTCTCCTCACGCATCACTAACTTATTAACCACTTAAGGACCGGAAGGATTTCCAGCTTTAGGACCGGAGCCCTATTTGCGATTCGGGACTGCTTCGCTTTAACTGACAATTGCGCGGTCGTGCGACGTTGTACCCAAACGAAATTTGCGTCCTTTTTTTCCCACAAATAGAGCTTTCTTTTGGTGGTATTTGATCCCCTCTGCGTCATTTCTGATCGCCGCTATAAACAAAAGAAGACCGACAATTTTGCAAAAAAAAAACTAATTTCTTACTTTTTGCTAAAATACAAGTCCCAAAAAAATATATAAAAAATTTTTTTTTCACCGTTTTTGGCCGATTTATATTCTTCCTCATGTTTGCGATAAAAAAAATCGCAATCGGCGTCTATTGATTGGTTTGCGCAAAAGTGGTCGCGTTTACAGATGATGAGAATTCATTTTTGGGGTTTTTATTTTTTTTTTATTTTTTACTATTAATGGCGGCGATCTGCGATTTTTAGCGGTACTGCGATATTTCAGCGGACATGTCGGAACATTTTGACACTTTTTTGGGACCATTGGCATTTATACAGCGATCAGTGCTATAAAAATGCACTGATTACTGTGTAAATACCATTGGCAGTGAAGGGGTTAACCTGCAGGGGGCGCTCTAAGGGTTAAATATGTTCCCTGGGTGTGTTCTTAGTGTAGGGGGACTGCACTATCTGGGGAAGGGAAGTGGTCACAGCCTTCGTATACAGGAAGGCTGTGATCACAGCCCTTCCCCCTTCACAGAACGGAGGTCCGTGTTTACTTACACGGACCTCCGTTCTTTCGCTCCGGGGGGGCATCGCGGGTGGCCGGCGGCAATCGAAGCCGCCGCACCCGCTCCCTGGCCCCCCCGGACACAGTGAGCGCGCGGGCGCGCCTCCGGCGGCGCGCGCGTGCTCACTAGGCGCAATCACGCGGCCGCCGTCAGATGATGGCGATCCGCGTTACAAAGCCACTTTGCCGCCGTCAATTGCCGATTGACGGTCGGCAAGTGGTTAACCGACATATCTGCCTGGATGTCACACCCAGAGGCGGCTCTCTAATTAGGCAAATTAGGTGGTCGCCTAAGGCCTCACACTCACAGGGGCCTCGCAACTGCCTAACTTGACACTGACACCAGCACCGAGATAGAGAGCACTGACACCAGCACCTTAAAGCTCTTAATTATATGCAATTTATAAAGTTAATTTTTTTATCGCTTGAATTATTTTTCCCATTATGGGCGTGAATAGGGCCTCATGTCTAGGTTTTGCCTAAGGCCTCACAAAGCCTAGAGCCACCTCTGGTCACACCACTTCCTCAAACTCAACTTGTCCCAAACCGAACTCATAATATTTCATCCCCCACGTGTCTTTTCCCTTGACTTCTCTGTCAAGAGCAATGGTATAACCATCCAACCATCCCTGCATGTAAGGGTGCTTGGTGTTAACCTGGATTCTGAATTCTCCTTTTGGCCCCACATCCAATTACTTTCTAAGGCTTGTCGCCTCAACCTTCGCCACATCTGTAAACTGCATCCCTTTCTAACCAATGAAATCACAAAGCTCCTGATTCACTCCCTGGTTGTCTCTCGTCTAGACTCCTGCAACTCCCTCTTCACTGGCCTACCTTTAACCACTTCAGCCCTGGAAGGATTTACCCCGTTCCTGACCAGAGTACTTTTTGAGACACGGCACTGCATCACTTTAACTGACAACTGCACAGTGGTGTGAGGTTTTACCCAAACAAAATTAATGTCCTTTGCGCTATAAACAAAAAAGAGTGACATTTTTGAATAAAAAACTATTTTGTTTTCTTTTTGCTACAAAACATAAAAAAAACAAAACAAATGTATTCATCAGTTTAGGCCAATATGTATTCTTCTACATATTTTTGGTAAAAAAAAATTGCAATAAGCGAATATTGATCGGCTTGCGCAAAAGTTATCGCGTCAAATAGGGGATAGATTTATGGCATTTTTGTTATTATTTTTAATTTTTTTTACTAGTAATGGTGGAGATCTGCGATTTTAAGCGAGACTGCGATATTGCAGTGGACAGATAGGACACTTTTGACACTTTTTTGGGACCATTGGCATTTATACAGTAATCATGGCTAAAAATAACCACTGATTATTGTATAAATGTCTTTGGCAGTGAAGGGGTTAACACTAGGGAACAATCAAAGGATTAAATGTTCCCTAGGTAGGTGTTTCTAACTGTGTGGGGGCTGGGCTGACAGGGAGTAGAGATAGATCGCTGTTTCGGATTACTTGAAACAGCAGATCTTTCTCCACTTCCCTGACAGAACGGAGTGTCTGTTTACATTGACAGATCTTCGTTCTGTCTCTTTGTACGATCGTGGATAGCCGGCGGACATCACGGCTGCTGGCCAGCGTTGCGGCGTGAGCATGCATTCGCACCTCTGGTGGCGCACGAGCGCCCCCTATAGCTCTTAAAGTGGCTTATGTACAATTATGGCGATTTGCGCAGGAGAGCCAGCCTGCCGCAGTACAACTACGGCGGCTGGTCAGCAAGCAGTTAAATAGACTATCCCCCCCTTCATCATCATGAACACTGCTGCCAGACTCACCCACCTTACAAACCACTCAGCGTCTGCCACCCCTCTCTGCCAGTCCCTCCATTGGCTGCCACTCACCCAACAAATTAAATTCAAAAGTTAGAAAGCCATCCACAACTCGGCCCCCAGCTACATCATTAGCCTAGTCTCAAAATACCAACCTAATCGTCCTCTTTGTTCTTCCCAAGACCTCCTGCTCTCCCGCTCCCTCATCTCCTCCTCCTATATTCACTTCCAGGACTTTTCCCGAGCCTTTCCCATCCTCTGGAATTCCCTACCCAAATCTGTCAGTCTGTCTCCAAATCTATCCACTTTTAGGCAATTCCTGAAAACTTTTCTCTTCAGAGAAGCCTATCCTGCCTCCACCTAACAACTGCACTTTTCATTTCTTCATCAGCTCATCCCCCACAGTTATTATCCTTTCATATCACTTGACCCTCCCTCCTAGATTGTAAGCTCTAACGAGCAGGGCGCTCTGATTCCTCCTGTATTGAATTGTATTGTAACTGTACTGTCTGCCTTAATGTTGTAAAGCACTGTGCAAACTGTCGGTGCTATATAAATCCTGTATTATAATAATGATAATTATATATAATCAAGATTTATTCGAATTTTCATACAGAACAAAAGGAAAATTATCAGCAGTGGCGACCGCTCCAAAAACCCCCCAACTAAGCATCCATTCCCTTAACCACTTTAGCCCCGGAAAGATTTCCAGCTTTAGGACCGGAACACTTTTTTCTTCTTTTCGTAGCACTTTTTTCAATTTGGCACTGCGCCGCTTTAACTGGTAATTGCGCAGTCATGCAATGCGGTACCCAAATGAAATTTGCGTCCTTTTTTTCCCAACAAATAGAGCTTAGAGGTATTTTTTCACCACTGCGCTTTTTACTTTTTGCAATATAAACAAAAAAAACGAAAATTTGGAAAAAAATGATATTTTCAACTTTATGTTATTACAAAAATACAATAAACTAAATTTTAGTCATACATTTTTGCCAAAATACATTCTGCCATATGTCTCAGGTTAAAAAAAAGTCAATTTGTGTATATTTACTGGTTTGCGCAAAAGTTATAGCGTCTACAAACTAGGGTACATTTTATGGAATTTCTGCAGCTTTTATTTTATGACTGCCTATCTAATTTCCTGAGGTGCTAAAATGGAAGGGCAGTACAACCCCCCCCCCCCCTCCAATGACCCATTTTGGAAAGTAGACACCCCAAGGAATTTGCTGAGAGGCATGTTGAGCACAGTGAATATTTTATTTTTTCGTCATAAGTGATTGAAAAATGACCAAAAAAAAAAAAATTACACAAAATTGTTACTGAAATGATATATTGCTCACACATGCCATGGGTATATGTGGAATTACACCCCAAAATACATTCTGCTGTTTCTCCTGAGCACAGGAATACTCCATGTGTGAGTCTTTTTGGGAGCCTATCTGTGTACGGGACCCCGAAAACCAATCACCGTCTTCAGGATTTCTAAGGACAAAAATGTATGCCTTCACCCCACACTACCTATCTTCTCAGTTATGGAGGCCATGAAATGCCCAGATACCACAAACCCCCCCCGAGGCATGTTGAGTCCATGGAATACTTTATATTTTGCCACGAGTTTCAGCGAAATAACAATTTTATTATTTTTTTCCACAAAGTTGTCACTAAATGATATGTTGCTTGAACATGTCATGGGTATATGTGAAATTACACCCCAAAATACATTCTGCTGCTTTTTATGAATACGGGGATACCACATATGTGAGACTTTCTGGCAGTCTAGCCACGTACAGGGCCCCGAAAACCTCCAGGCTTTCTAAGTGCGTAAAAAGGTGATTTTTTTTTTGTTATTTTCAAAAACAAGTACACAAAGTGGCGACTGCCACAACATATACAAAACAAACAAAGCTGCTTCTGACATTACAGAGGTCGGTGCATAGGCAGTCCAATCTCATACAGTGCATTCATAATCATATTTCAGTTGTGCCTAATATATTCTGTTGCTCCCCCTCTACGCTCACCCAGCCCCCATCTCCCCAGACCCTTCCATATCTCTTCTCGCAGCTGGCACCTCATCCCCCCTCATCAGACCAATGTCCGAGGGGGGACAAGAGGCCACAGCGCAGCAATCTGTGACTCATGCCGTTGAGGGCTCCTCCAACCAGGCCCGCCACACTTTGTCATATTTTAGTGGGCAGCCTCTTGAGGTGTATGTGTCTCTATACAGCGGAGGGCAACTATTTACCAATTTTTTCCATTGCACCCGGGATGGAGGGGTGGACCTTTTCCACTGCATAGCAATGTTTTTGCGGGCATAAAAAAGAAGGGTCCCTATCAGTGTCCTTTTTGCAACAGTCGGCACCAGAGTCTCCACCAGCCCCAGCAGACAGCACTCTATAGAAGGGGTGATGGAGGTGGAGGCCACTAGATTGACCAGGGCCACAACCTCCTCCCAGTAGTCTCGGACCTTGGGACAACACCCAGAACATGTGTATAAAATCACCCACTGCTTCCCCGCACCACCAGCATCCAGCAGACACCTCCGGATGCATTTTATGGAGTCTATAAGGGGTATAATAGGCCCTATGCACAATTTTAAATTGCACCATACGTCCTCTAATTGAGATTAGGGGTTTGAATGGGAAATCCCATATGATGTCCCAGTCGTAAAAAGGTGATTTTACTCCTCACTCCCTATCACAGTTTCTTAGACCATGGAATGCCCAGATAGCACAAAACCTCCCCAAATGACCTCATTTTGGAAAGTAGACACTCCAAGCTATTGGCTGAGAAGTATTTTGATTATTTTGCAGATCTCACTTTTTGTCACAAAGTTTTGAAATTTGAAAAAAGTAAAAAAAAAAAAAATTCAGTTTATTTCTTCATTTTCCAAAACAAATGAGAGCTGCAAAATGTGCACCATGCCTCTTGGCAAATACCTTGGGGTATCTACTTTACAAAATGGGGTCATTTTGGGGGGGGGGTTGTGCTACCTGGGCATTTCAGGACCTCCGAAAACGTGATAGGTACTGAGGAGTAAAATCACCATTTTATGCCCTTAGAAAGCCTGAAGGCGGTGATTGGTTTTGGGGTCCTGTATGCGGATAGGCTCCCAAAAAGTCTCACACATGTGGTATCCCCATACTCAGGAGAGGCGGCAGAATATATTTCGGGGTGTAATTCCACATATACCCATGGCATGTGTGAGCAATATATCATTTCAATGACAACTTTGTGTAAAAAAAATAAAAATAAATAAAACTTGTCATTCCCCCCGAAACTTGTGGCAAAATATAAACTATTCCATGGACTCAACATGCCTCTCAGCAGATAGCTTGGGGTGTCTACTTTCCAAAATGGGGTCATTTGTTTGGTTTTTTTTTTGCTATCAGGGCATTTCATGGCCTCTGAAACCTGGATAGGTAGTAAGGAGTGAAGGCATAAATTTTCGCCCTTAGAAATCCTGAAGGCAGTGATTGGTTTTCGGGGTCCTATACACGGATAGGCTCACAAAAAGTCTCACACATGGGGTATCCTCGTACTCAGGAGAAGTAGCAGAATGTATTTTGGGGTGTAATTCCACATATACCCATGGCATGGGTGAGCAATATATAATTTCAGTGACAACTTTGTGTAATTTTTATTTTTTTGTCATTTTTCAATCACTTATGACAAACAAATAAAATATTCCATGGACTCAACATGCCTCTCAGAAAATAGTTTGGGGTGTCTACTTTCCAAAATGGTGTAATTTGGTGGGTTTTGAACTGTCCTGGCATTTTATGCCCAACATCACCCACTCTTCTAACCACTTGAACCACCAAGTCTTTTCTGACACTTTTTGTTTACATGAAAAAATACTTTTTTTTGCTAGAAAATTACTTTGAACCCCCAAAAATTATATATTTTTTTAAAGCAGAGGCCCTACAGATTTAAATAGTGGGTGTTACAATTTTTTTTCCACAAAGTATTTGCACATCGATTTCTCAAACGCAATTTTTGGGGAAAAAAACACTTTTTTGAATTCTAATGCACAAAACCACACTATTTTGCACAAATGTTTGGTGAAATATAAAAGTTGATCTCATGCCGAGTGCATAGACACCAAACATGACATGCTTTAAAAATGACACACACACGCAAAGCGGCGACAAACTATATACATTTTTAAAAGCCTTTACAGGTTACTACTTTAGATCTGCAGAGAAGGTCTACTGCTAGAATTACTGCCCTCGATCTGACGTTCGCGGTGATACCTCACATGCATGGTAAAATTGTTGTTTACATACGACTGACGATTTCTTCCACCTTTGCGCGCATGCACGGGGGGTGCATTTTTTTTTGTTAATTATTCATTTTGCTTTTTATTTTATTTTATAGAATAAGAAATACAATAATTGGAGGTAAAACATAATGCCAAGCTGGTTTATAATAGGTAGGGACGTTACTCTGCATTATGGAGAGGTGTATTCAATCGTTGGTATTTTAGAAAGTGTAGGACATGTGATTTGTTTCCTAAATCTGGGGATTAGGGATTTTGCCGCAATCAACAAATTCAAACACCCTTTTTATATGCTTTTATAGAGGAAGGGGAGCTTTCAATCAGCCTAAGAGACAGTTTCTTTATTGTAACATGGCATCTGTCCATAGGACTGGCCGTGGCAGGGCGAGGGGCAATGTGATGACCCGGGTAGGAGGGTGGGCCCTAGGTCAATAGTGTGTGCCTATACACATACAATGTAATGGAAGGCTGGAGACAGGGTTGAGGTCAAGACTAGCGTAGTGTGTCTCTTCTAGAACCCTGATGAACGAGGCTCTTCTTCCCCCACACTGGTCTCTGCCTGTCTAGCAGTACAGGAGGCTATTGCATAGTACCCAGGGCTCCCTCTCTGCTCCTATGTCCAGTGCAGAGATCTGGCTCCCTGGACTCTCCTCAGCACAGGGCTGCTGTTAAAAAATCACACAACCCCATACAGCCTACCTAACAGGCCCACCCCCCTCCCCAGCCAAAAATGATTGAGGACATTGATTTATCAGTCCTTTTCTCTACAGCCTGTACCAATCGCTCACTGTGTTCATTCAGAAAATGAAGGGGCCAGTAAATTACATATATATATAAAAATTATATATTTTGCACTTACCCAAACTTTGTAAAGAAATAAAAAATGAATAAACCTTTTGTACTACCTGCCCCACCCTATTAGATTGTACGCTCTTCTGAGCAAGGCCCTCTTAATCCTTTTGTATTTTTATTGTATTGTAACTGTATTGTCTCCATTTTATATTGTAAAGCAATAATAATTGTAAATTATATGCGTAAACTGTTGGCGCTATATAAATCCTGTAATAATAATAATAATAATAATAAAAAATGAATGAATACATAAATACTATAAACGGTGCTGCTACTTATATTAGCCTGAATACACAACCAATCTGTAAATATATAAATTATAAGTGCGCATCCTTATTGTCATAAATTCATAAGTGACATTATGTTTCAAACAATATCAGTGAAAACTGATATGTATGATGAATCAATTTAAATCAATCAAAAAATTATACATCCAGTAAATGACATATTTATTGGCCCCTTCCTCTGCTTTCCATCCTGAAACATACCCTTGTGTGCCCACAGCGGCTGCTGGCAAAAGAGAAGGGAAGCCAGCAGCGCTGCAGGGGAAAGGGGCACACAGAGGGACCCAGACAGCAGATGGAAGAGGTGCATGTGCTAGGACCAACCACCCTACAGTGCAGCCAGAGAGAGGGAGAGGAGGAAAAGCTGGCAGCTCTGTAGAGGAATGAAGAAGAGGATCAGTGTCTGCAATAAGACAGCACAGCCGGCCCTCCCAGACCTCCCTTTTGAACTGATGGGACCCTGGCCCAGGACAGGAGGGCTGGCTGTACTGCCTTATCAGCGGCCCTGAACAGGGGGCTCTGTTGTGTGTCCGAACCAGGCAGGCCTCAGGCCCCTGAATTACTGCCCCTTCTCAGAGAATGCTCCCACTCTGGTCAGAGCGTGCCCCCCCAGGAGCTTAAGGCTCACCGCTCTTCCTCCCCCTGTGAACTCTCCGGCCGCGCTGTTCTCTGCACTTTCATGCAAGTGTATATATTCATCAGCACACCATGGATCCTTGTCCAAAATTTTCATTTATTGAGAAGATCACATCACAGCAAACTGCAACGTTTCAGAGCCGCGCAGGGCCCCTTCATCAGGCATGTGATGCTTGGAAGGAGTGCCAGGAAGGAGTGCGATAGGAAAATTCATCAAGACTCTGCGCTTTCATGTCGCCCCCCCCCAATCGCTGACCCAACAAAAGGGAGAATGATTTTTATTAAATGACTGTCATATAATATTTTTTAGTTAGTAATTGTTTTGTCAGGAAATTAAAGAATTCGGGCTGCTCTGCTGTGAATATGACTGATGCTGTGTGTACCTGAAATAAAATAAAATAAATATACTAAGATTAAAAAAATGCAACGCTAGTAAATAATCCTACCTGGGAAAAAGCAGAATAACACATATAATGTAGCTTACAAAAATACGTTTCTCAATCATAATACTTTCTTCTTGTTTCTTGAAGGTCATTGCTCCCCACAGTATTTAAAACATCTTTTCATAATTATTTAGTGTTTATGACATACAAATAGTAGGACAAAAAACTGAATATCAATGTTAGTCACAGCATTTACTTGTCTGGCACCTTAGGTGATAATGTGACCAGTATGACCTGTCTGTCACCACCAAATGGGGGAGAGACTGGAGACTCACAATCCAAGGTGAAGATTTAGACACTTTACCCATTTCATAGCATTCCACATTCCTTTCTTATGTGGACTAATGTACTTCTCACATCAGATACGAAATTACAGTATATTACATATTCATATTACTTCTACATATGAGACTATGTATTAATACATTGAGGTTTGGACCCAAACATACATAAATTGGAAGATCTATTTTTTTTACCTCCAGGTTGGCTTAAACTGGTTCCCTTTAAGACAACTTGTAGAGGATGAAGTTATGTAAAATGGGGTAATTTGTTAATAGATTCTCCAAATGTACTAACATGGTGCTAAAAAGGTAGGTGCTATTTCTTTCCGCCAGTGGGCTCCTGGGTTCAGTTTTATCCAAACCTAGATCCATCTGCATAGTATGTAGTTTTCCCAGTTGTAAATGTAAAATGTAAAAGTTTTTTTTTTTTCCACAAAAATATTTATTGAGAATTTTTCAGGCATTACAGAAGTTGTAACAAGTATAGGCTTTGAACAATGGTAAAATCTTCACTTTTTTTTTTCAATTGGTCTAAAACGTCCAAAAATGTTGGGGATTGATGTTTTTAAGCGTTTTTTTAGCATTTTTGGGCGTTTTTAAGTGTTTGAACGTTTTTACAGCTGAAAACAGTAACAGTTGATAACAGCCTATGTGTGCATGAACACATAGGATAACATGATGGAGGGTTTATTGACTATAGAAAAAAACTTTTGAAGCTGAAAACAGCTGCTGAAAAACAGTCAAAAATCGTCCCGTGTGCATGAGGCCTTAGGATTAAACAGTACATGCGTCCAAATAGCTAATGGTTCAGAATTCTTCCACAAACCTCGGCTCGAGGGTATTCGTGTCCTAACAGACCCAGGAGCACAGAGACCCGGTCAAACAAAGAGAGGGGATGGCCACCTAAAGGGGTCCTCCCTTGGCCAATGGGGCCCCGGATCTTTCACAAAGGGGCTTGGGATACTGACTTGTTCCCCGGTAAAAAGGGGACCTCTTACAGGGTACGAGGGTTAGGGAAAAAAAAAAACGTTTTGGTCCAGTGAAAAAGAAAAACACTAACGTGGAAAAACACGCTAAAACGCTAGTACAATAACGTTGAAAAGCACTGGAAAACTCACCACAAAGCTTTTTTGACATTTTTTGAACATTTTTTTAACATCCTGTGTGCATGAGGCCTTTATGTCACACGATATTACCACAAAGGTCTAGAAAATGTTGTAAAAAAACACCCTAAAGTGAATTTTAGGGCAAACAAATGCAATAAACTACTCACAATTTTGGTAAAATATAGAAGACAAAGTTGCACCGAGTAAATAGATACCCAACATGTCAAACCTTAAATTTGTGTGCGCCTGTGAAATGTTTTCTATAGACGACGCTTCAAAAGCCCCCTATAGGTCATCAGTTTAGTGTTATGCAGGAGGTCTGGGCTAGAATTATTGCTCTGGCTCCGGCAGCACACGGCCGCCGCACGCTGCGTGGGCGTGCCCGCGGGTCGGGCGGACTCGATGTCCACTCCTGACCCGCGATCGCCTGCAAAGCTGTAGAACGAGGAACCGCCAATGTAAACACGGCGGTTCCCCATTCTGTGAGAGGGGGACAAGCAGATCTACTGATCCCTGTCACTGGGATCAGTTAGATCTGTTATGTCCCGGCCAACCCATCCCCCCACAGTTAGAACACAGCCAGGGAACACTGTTAACCCCTTCACTGCCCCTGCAGGTTAACCCCTTCACTGCCAATGACATTTATATAGTAATCAGTGGACATTTACATTTCTGATCGCTGTATAAATGTCATTGGTCCCAAAAATGTGTCAAAAATGTCCGACATGTCCCCCCCAATATCGCAGTCCCGATAAAAATCGCAGATCGCCGTCATTACTAGTAAAAAAAAAAATAATAATAAAAACGCCATAAATCAATTCCCATAGTTTGTGGACGCAATAACTTTTGCGCAAACCAATCAATAAGCGCAGATTGCGATTTTTTTTACCAAAAATATGTAGAAGAATATAAATCGGCCAAACCCAATGAATAATTTTTTTTTTTTTTGGGATATTTATTAGAGCAAAAAGTAAAAAAAATTGTTCTTTTTTCAAAATTGTCGCTCTTGGTTTTGTTTATAGCGCAAAAATAAAAACCGCAGAGGTGATCAAAAGAAAGCTCTATTTGTGGGGAAAAAAGGACATCAATTTTATTTGGGTACAACGTCGCACGACTGCGCAATTGTCATTCAAAATGCGACAGCGCTGAAACCTGAAAATTGGTCTGGGCAGGAGGGGGGTTTAAGTGCCCAGTAAGGAAGTGGTTAACTTTTTTTTTTCATCACATAGGGGACAAAGCACCAGCACCCGCCATGTCAGCCCCGGGCCCACAGATGGCCAAGCGGAGCCCGGAATACATAGTGGGGGGGCTCCAATACCGGGGGTTTACAGAAGCAATCCGAGTGCTTACACCTGACAGGTAGAAGTCTGCCTGTCAGTTTTACACACAATCCCGGTGGCTGCATGAATTGTGAGTGAAACCCTTCGCTGTCAGGAGGACCTGGCAGCAAAAGAGTTAAACTATTATGAATGCCACTGCTAGACTAACCAATCCATGACTACTGCCCCTCTCTGGCAATCTCTTCATTGGTTTTCACTAGACCAACATGTAAAATTCAAAATACTAATTACAATGTACAAAGCCACCCCAATACATCTTGCTCTCCAGCTCCCTTGTTACCTCCTTCCACACTCACCTCCAGGACTTTTCCAGAACCTCTCTCATCATCTGGAACTCCCTACCTCAGTATGTCCTGTCAGCTCCTACCATGTCTGCCTTTAGGTGCTCCTTGAAAACGAATTTATTCAGGGAAGCCTACCCCAAATCCACCTAAGAACTGTATTTGAGTCGTCTCCTTCAGATCACCCCCTGCAGCTATTACCTTTTGTGCCACCTCCCCTCCATTTAGATTGTAAGTTCCATGAGCAGGGCCCTCCTATTCCTTCTCTATTGAACTACTGTATTTTGTAATTGTACTGTCCCCCGTTATATTGTAAAGCGCTGTGTAAACTGTTGGCACTAGAGTTGAGGGAACCCGAACTGTAAAGTTCGGGTTCGTACCGAACTTTGGGGTGTTCGGGACCCGAACCCGAACTTTTGAAAAAAAGTTTGGGTTCGGGTTCTGGGTTCTGGTATTTTTTTCCCGCTTGTTGCATAGCTGCAGGGCAGCCAATCATCAAGCGTTTCACTGGTTTGCCCTTAGAAGCCATTACAGCCATGCCTACTAATGGCATGGCTGTGATTGGCCAGTACATCATGTGACCCAGCCTCTGTATGTGCTGGAGTCACGTAGTGCTGCATGTCATATGCTCTCAGGCTAGTGTATGGAGAGGATGCTGCTGGTGCTGTGAGGGACAGATTGCAGATCTAATAACATCTCATGCTGCATTACAGAACGATCTAATTGTGGACTAGGTAGAGATTACTACTACTACTGGATCAGGTGTTAATCTAGCAAGACATTACGTCGTACTCTACAATAATCTAGACGTTAGACAGGGAGTGTCGTGGTCGTCGTAGGAGAGGTATGTGATCGGACTCTCGTATACTGTACGTCGTGATGCACTGAGGTCGTGTATGTCTCCGACCCAGTGTACTACATGACCGGTTAGTGTCGGTACGGTAATCATCCGTACCGACATTACCGAAGATTCCCGTTTGGTCACTTTGCGAACTACTAACCGACGGGACGTCGATACGTTGTTCGCCCTTTTTTTATGGTCTT
>BLSH010028178.1:870794-887233 GCA_018402905.1 Glandirana rugosa | reverse complement strand
ATAGACTCCCCCCAGAGGTGGTTTTGGCCAGCACGGTTGATTGCTTTAAAAAAGGCCTGGATTCTTTCCTTAATGTAAATAATATAACTGGGTACTAACATATTTAGGTAAAGTTGATCCAGGGTGAATCCGATTGCCTCTCGGGGAATCAGGAAGGAATTTGTTCCCCCGTTATAGCAAATTGGATCCATGCTTTGCTGGGGTTTTTTGCCTTCCTCTGGATCAACTGTGGGTGAAGGATTATATATGGGATTATTTGGTTGTATGTGTGTATGTGTATATGTGTGTATGTGTATATGTATGTATATATATGTGTGTATATGTATATATATATGTATATACTTTTTTTTTTTTTTTTGGTTGAACTGGATGGACTTGTGTCTTTTTTCAACCTGACTAACTATGTAACTATGTAACTATGTAACTATGACTGACCGAGAGCAGTGCTTATATTCTTACCATTTAACTCCTTCAGATCCGCGCTATAGCCAAAAGACGGCTACAGCGCGGATCTCAAATCCATGGATGTCCACCCTTGTGCACTCACAGGCAGCAACGGCGGGTTGCGGGTCGGGCGGACTCGATGTCCGCTCATGACCCGCGATCGCTTGTCAGAGCTGCAGAACGGGGAACCGCTGATGTAAACACGGCGGTTCTCCGTTCTGTGAAGGGGACATGACAGATCTACTGATCCCTGTCACTGGGATCAGTTAGATCTGTTATGTCCTTGCCAGTCCCGCCCCCACACAGTTAGAACACATACAGGGAACACAGTTAACCCCTTCACTGACCCCTGCAGGTTAACCCCTTCTCTGCCAATTACATTTATATAGTAATCAGTGCACCTTTAAATTTCTGATCACTGAATAAATGTCATTGATCTCACAAAAGTGTCAAAAATGTCTGACATGTCCGCCCCAATATCAAAGTCCTGATAAAAATCGCAGATCGCCGCCATTACTAGTAAAAAAAAAATAATAATAAAAACGCCATAAATCAATTCCCATAGTTTGTAGACATGATAACTTTTGTGCAAACCAATCAATAAATGCTGATTGCGATTTTTTTTTACCAAAAATATGTAGAAGAATATATCTTGGCCAAACTCAATGAATAATTTTTTTTTTTTTTTGGAAATTTATTATAGCAAAAAGTAAAAAATTGTGTTCTTTTTTCAAAATCGTCGCTCTTTGTTTGTTTATAGCGCAAAAAATAAACACCGTAGAGGTGATCAAATACCACCAAAAGAAAGCTCTATTTGTGGGAAAAAAATTTTGTTTGGGTACAATGTCATACGACCGAGCAATTGTCATTCAAAATGCGACAGCGCTGAAAGACGATAATTTGTCTGGGCAGGAGGGGGGTTTAAGTGCCCAGTAAGCAAGTGGTTAAACTATAAGTTTGTCTTTTTTTTCTGAATTATGTGTAGCACTTACCCCCAGACGGTCGCTGAGAATATGCCCAGGTCTCCCTTGCAAGAGTAGAGGCTACCATCCACAAGCACAGTTTCATGCATACAGACTAACACAGGCTCAGTCTAGGGGCTGTCTTTTTAGAATTGCTGAATAACTTGAACAGGTGAGGGGTTCAGGGATCAGTAGTCTTTCCTGGGGGTAACAGGGCATGGCCAAAATATCTAGGACTTTATAAGAGCGGTCCCAGTCCATATTGTGCCTTCTGACACTTAGTTCCCTTCTAGCACGTGCACACCCAAGAGTCCACAGTAAAGTCTTTACTCACAGTGTCCCAAGAGTGTTTGCCACACAACATCCACAGGTAGTTCCTTAGTGAGGGTCACAAAAGATCCTTCTCCAGACCAGGACTCCAGGATGATGCCTTCCAGCAAATGTAATCCTTTAGCAATCTTCTCCAGGTATGCAGCCCTGGCTCCTACTGCAATTTCTGGTCCTATTATCAATCTCTTAGGTGCAGCCAACTCCACTCTGCCCATGCCTGCCAAACATTTATCACCTCCCCAGCCACTTTCTAGATGCCTCCTTCCAAGGATTGGCTGGGACATGATAAATATTCATACTGGTCATTTTACTCTCCCTGACCCATATTCTGGAATCTTCTCCCAGAAGCAGGTGAGAGAACTTAAACACCCAGCTAGGAAACCCTGGCCAGAGTAAAACAATAAACTACATTTTGCCTAACAGCCTAACTAGAGAAGGGAGCTACATGTGGAAGAAGAATAATGAGGTAACTCAATCAAACTACATGTTTATAGTGGGATTCAAATGCACAATAAAAAGCTATAATGCAAGGATTCCAATGACTTAGCTGTCATGCAGCTGTGGAGTTGAGCAAGGAGGGAGACAAGTCCCTGCACTCATTCTTTTGGGGCTGTCTGAAATCATGTAACATAGGGTGGGTAGCGCTTAGCTCAGCTGATCCAGTAATTCACTGCTTCTAGCAGTTTCTGATCTCCACTGATTACATTAATGCATTGTACATAGAAAGGACCATTAATAGCTCATGGCAGTGAAGCCAATAAATCAAACAGGTATGTGCTGTAGTTGCCTTCCTTGTAATTCTCACAATGCAGATAAACTGGCTTGGGTTTGTGTTGGCAGCTCTTAAAGATCAATTAAAAGGTAGAAAGGTTATATTTACAAATGTGTATAGATATTAAAGGAAATATTAAGTGGTTTTACTTTTTTACATATGTGTATTAGAGATCAAGTTGATGTAAATTATATTATCAATGTGTGCTAAGAACTTTTACATATAACTGAAGGCAACACGTTTTCTTTTCTTTTTTTAGTTTTGGAGTACGCCCTTTAAGTATTTATGTCATCTTTTGTGGTATTTGTGGATGAAGCTCTTTATCTTCTCAGATGGTAAAGCTGCCCATTCCTCTTGGCAAAAAGCCTCCAGTTCCTGGAAATTCTTGGGCTGTCTTGAACTGCACGTTTGAGATCTCCTCAGAATGGCTCAATAATATTGAGGTCAGGAGACTGAGATGGCCACTCCAGAACCTTCACTTTATTCTGCTGTAGCCAATGACAGGTCGACTTGGCCTTGTGTTTTGGATCATTGTCATGTTGGAATGTCCAAGTACGTCCCATGTGCAGCTTTCTGACTGATTAATGCAAATGTTCCTCCAGCATTTTTTGATAACATACTGCATTCATCTTGCCATCAAATTTGACTAAATTTCCTGTGCCTTTGTAGCTCACACATCCCCAAAACATCAGCGATCCATCTCCATGTTTCACAGGTCTTGTTGACTCCACTCCAAATGTAGAGTTTATGGTTGTGACCAAAAAGCTCAATTTTGGTCTCATCACTCCAAATGACTTTGTGTCAGAAGGTTTGAGGCTTGTCTCTGTGCTGTTTGGCGTATTGTAAGCGGGATACTTTGTAGCATTTGCATAATAATGGCTTTCTTCTGGCGACTCGACCATGCAGCCATCTTTCTTCAAGTGCCTCCTTATTGTGCATCTTGAAACAGCCCCACCACATGTTTTCAGAGAGTCCTGAAGTTATTTGTGGGTTTTTCTTTGCATCCCAAACAATTTTCCTGACAATTCCCACTTCTTGATTAGAGTTTGAACACTGCTGATTGGCATTCTCAATTCATTGGATATCTTTTTATATCCCTTTCCTGTTTTATACAGTTAAACTACCTTTTCCCGCAGATCCTTTGACAATTCCTTTGCTTTCCCCATGACTCAAAATCCAGAAACATCAGTGCAGCACTGGATGAAAGATGCAAGGGTCTGTCAGGAGTCCAAAAACTCATTGACCTTTTATGCACACACACACACTAATCACAAGTAAACAGATCACAGGTGAGGATGAGTACCTTTAATAGCCATTTAAACACCTTTGTGTTGCATGTTATCAGGCCAAAATCACCAGGGTATGTAAACCTTTGATCAGGGTTACTTGGGTAGTTTCTGTTGTCATTATGATTTAAAAAGAGTAAACACAGTTGATTGATAATAAATGGCTTCAGCCAAACGCTAACCATGACTGAAAGAAATATTTTTGTGTTCTCATTCATATTCTCTGAAAAATGGCCAAGAAATCATAAATTCTGCCAGGGTATGTAAACTTATGAGTACAACTGTACAGCCCCCTGTTGTGTCTTCTAAGCTCTATAATTTAACATACTACAAAACGAGTAAGTATTTTCATAAAAATATACTGTATATATACACTCACTGGCAACTTTATTAGGTACACCTGTTCAATTGCTTGGTAACACAAATTGCTAATCAGCCAATTACATGGCAGCAACTCAATGCATTTAGGCATCTAGATGTGGTGAAGACGACTTGCTGAAGTTCAAACTAAGAAGCGTAATGGGGAAGAAAGGGGATTTAAGTGACTTTGAACATGGCATGGTTTGTGGTGGCAAACGGGCTGGTCTGAGTATTTGAAAAACTGCTGCTCTACTGGGATCTTCATCCACAGGCATCTCTAGGGCTTACAGAGAATGGTCCAAAAAAGAGAAAATATCCAGTGAGCAGCAGTTGTGTGGATGAAAATTTCTCATTGATGTCAGAGGAGAATGGGCGGATTGGTTTTAAATGATAGAAAGGCAACAGTAACTTAACCACTTGCTTACTGGGCACTTAAACCCCTCTCCTGCCCGGACCAATTTTCAGTTTTCAATGCTGTCACTCTTTGAATGACAATTGCGCGGTCGTGCAACGTTGTACCCAAACAAAATTAATGTCCTTTTTTCCCACAAATAGAGCTTTCTTTTGGTGGTATTTGATCGCCTCTGCAGTTTTTATTTTTTGCGCTATAAACACAAAAATAGCAACAATTTTGAAAAAAGTAAAATTTTTTTACTTTTTGTTATAATACATATCCAAAAATAAAAAATAAATAAACAAATTTATTCATCAGTTTAGGCCAATATATATTCTTCTACATATTTTTGGTAAAAAAAAACGCAATAGGCGTATATTGATTGGGTTGCGCAAAAGTTATAGCGCCTGCAAACTATGGAAATTGGTTTATAGCGGTTTTATTATTATTATTATTTATTTTTTACTGGTAATGGCGGCGATCTGCGATTTTTATCGGGACTACGATATTGCGCCGGACATGTCGGACATTTTTGACACTTTTTTGGGACCAATGACATTTATACAGCGATCAGATCTAAAAATAGACACTGATTACTGTGTAAATGTCATTGGCAGTGAATGGGTTAACACTAAGGTGGCAGTGAAGGGGTTAACTGTGTTCCCTCACTGTGTTCTAACTGTGTGTGGGCAGGGCTGACAGGGACAGAACAGATCTCACTGATCCCGATCACTGGGATCAGTAGATCTGTCATGCCCCCCCACCTCACAAAGCGGGGAACCACGGTGTTTACATCGGCGGTTCCCCATTCTAGTTTTCTGTGAAGGGATCGCAGGTCTCCGGTGGACATCGAGTGCACTGCTAGCAGCTGTGAGAGTGCACCTGGAGCGTGCAAAGGGGTGGACGTCAATTGACGGCGCCACGGCAATTCAGATCCGTGCTGTAGCCGTCAATTGGCTATAGCGCGGATCTGAAGTGGTTAAATAACCACTCGTTACAACCAAGGTATGCAGAATACCATCTCTGAATGCACAACACATCAAACCTTGAAGCAGATGGGCTACAACAGCAGAAGACCACACCGGGTGCCACTCCTGTGAGCTAAGAACAGGAAACTGAGGCTACAATTTGCACAGGCTCACCAAAATTGGACAATAGAAGATTGTAAAAATGTTGCCTGGTCTGATGAGTCTCGATTTTAACTGCAACATTCAGATGGTAGGATCAGAATTTAGTGTAAACAACGTGAAAGCATGGATCCATCTGTATCTTGTATCAACGTTCAGGCTGGTGGTGTAATGGTGTGGGGGATATTTTCTTGGCACACTTTAGGCCCCTTAGTACCAATTGACCATCATTTAAACCCCACGGCCTACCTGAGTATTGTTGCTGACCAGGTCCATCCCTTTATGATTACAGTGTACCCATCTTCTGATGGCTACTTCCAGCAGGATAATGCACCATGTCACAAAGCTCAAATCATCTCACCACTGGTTTCTTGAACATGACAATGAGTTCACTGTACTCCAATGGCCTCCACAGTCACCAGATCTCAATCCAACAGAGCACCTTTGGGATGTGGTGTAACAGGAGATTCGCATCATGCATGTGCAGCCAAAAAATCTGCAGCAACTGTCATGTCAATGTTTCCAACGCATGTTTCTGAATGCAAAAGGGGGTCCAACCCAGTACTAGCAAGGTGTACCTAATATAGTGGGCGGTGAGTATATATATATATATACATTTTAAACCACAGTTTAGTGTTAATTTGGTAGCATATTATCAAACTATAAAACACTAAGGGGTATATTTATCAATAATTTGTCTAGAGCATTTCCCAGTATTCACATTCACTGTATCTCTGTGATTTTAACCTATTTTCCAACAAGATCCCACAGTTGTAAATTTTCATCAAACAATGCTGTGCATGCAGTTGACACTCCTCTACTTTGCATTGGTGTTGTTTGAGGATGGCTTTTTATCTTCTTCCTATTAATGAAACTCCAGCATTATTGCTTTTGGCAGGAGAGACTAGCGATCAACCAGATTGGGCTTAATGTGAGCTGCTGCCTTCCCAGAGGCTGAGACAGCCATGTCAGTTTAGAACTTAGTATTTTTCATTAGACTCTCTCTTTTAGCCCACGTTCACATTGGCGCGTTTTGGCATGCGATTTGACATGTCAAATCGCATGCCAAATCGGCGGCAATTGCCCACAATGGCACCGCCCTAATCAGTGCACCGCTGCATTTGCTGCGCCGCACCGATTTCCAAAAGTAGTTTCTGTACTACTTTTGCCAATTTCAGGTGCGATTTCCATTGACATCTGTGCAGCAACCCACACAGATGTCTCTGAAATCGCACCTGAAATCGGGACTTGACATGTGGGACTGAAATGGTGCGAGTTCAGCTGAACTCGCACCATTTCATTCCCGCACCAATGTGAACCAGGGCTAAAGCGGAATTCCACCCAAAGGTGGAACTTCTACTTATCTGCTTCCTCCCCCCTCCCTCCGGGGGGGGGGTACCTGTTTATGACAGGTACCCTATCGCACTTCCAGGAGACATCGCTACAATGCCGTTTGGCCCCCTCCTCCTTCCTCTGCCACCGGTGTTCCGTCAGAATTAGTGACCCATCAGATTAGGTAATGGAAGTGATGTTGCACATGTGTCCACTGCTACCAGGTTGACTAATCTGATAGAACTCCTGCAGTCAGAAGAAGGCAGCAAACATCTTACTACACCCAGCTACGCCTTGAATTGTAGAGTAATTTTAGCAATAAACTGAGTGTATATAAATAAGTATAGTATATTGACATCTGGGATGCTGTTTGGATGTTTAATTTTGAAAGGCTAAAGGTGTAGCGCTGAGTTGTGCGGGGTGTACCAACATGGCCTCTGCCATCTTCCTACTGCTGGCGTCCAGCTTCTTTCAAAATACAACATCAAAACAGCATCACAGATGTCAACATACTTATGTACGCTCACTTTATTGCTAAAATTACTGTGAAATTCAAGAAGTAGCTGGGTGTTCTATGACTTCTTCTGACTGCAGGTGTTCTGTCAGATTAGCCTGGTAGCGGTGGATACATGCGCAGATGACTGAACGTCACTTCCATTACCTAATTTGACAGGTCGCCGATTCTGACGGAACACCAGGCCAGTTAGAAAGCGCAGCGTGCTTCGCGCATGCGCAGCAGGGAGCTGGCTGTGAAGCCGAAAGGCTGGTTTCCCAGATGACAAATGGCGGTGGCAGCACCCAACAGGCGATCCGCAAAGTGGCTGGGTGCCAACATCGGGGGCTACCTGGGCAGGTACAGTAAGTGTCCATATATTAAAAGTCAGCAGCTACAGTATTTGTAGCTGCTAACTTTTATTTTTTTTTCCCATGTGGAACACTGCTTTAATGCCAAGGTGGTAAACCATTATTGCCTGTCTTGACCTGGCTTGAGAGTAAGTCCATTTCCAAAGCTGGTATTATGCCTTTCAAATGTAGCACCCCCTTGAAACTCAAAATTGCAAGCAGTAATTGTTCAAACCAATATTTATTTTTCCAGTTACCAATTAAACCGAGTAACTTTCCACTTTACCGCACTTATTTCAGTATGTTCAACAAATTACAAAAATGTGTGTATCTGTAAGAAGCAGTTGTGTATGTAAAGTCCATAGGACCTAGATAACATAAATACATAATAAATAAACAGTGCTTACAGTTCCCCAAAATGTGCAATCATATGTAACCTTCCGCTCACTTCTGTACCACGAGGCATGACTCGCAAGGAATGTCTGACATTACTTCTGGTAGGGAGTCTGTAGGACTCGGAGGGAACAGGAAATGCTGGTTCCCTGCCTCTGAAGAATGTGTTGAAGAGCGCATGTATTAGGCCAGCATTCTGCAAACTTTTTTCAGTCATGACACCCTTTATAAGTATTCAAAATCGCAAGGCACCCCAGTCACAAACTTTTTTTTTGGACTGAAGGAAACTGAAATCTGCACTGGATGATGATGTTACCCTCTTCTTTGTGCCACATGGGGGAGTTTGCTCTTTTAATCAGCATTACCCTTTCACAATAGACTTCCTCATTAGATCAGAATCAGCCCCTTTCACATCAGAGTTCTCCCCTACACACCAGATTCCTCCATTACAAAAGAGCCCCCCTTCCCACCAGACCCCCCTTCTTTCCCCCAGGGTCCGCCCTTCACAGCAGAATCACCCTCTCACAGAAGAGTTTCCTCCCCTCTCCCACCAAAGTTTCCTCATCAGAACCCACCTACATATTTGACTTTCCTCATCACATAAGAACCCACCTTCATATCTGACTTTCCTCATTATATCAGAAACCACCTTCCTATTTGACTTTCCTCATCACATCAGGACCCACCTTCATATTTGACTTTCCTCATCTCATCAGAAACCACCTTCCTATTTGACTTTCCTCATTACATCAGAACCCACCTTCCTATTTGACTTTCCTCATCACATCAGAACCCACCTTCCTATTTGACTTTCCTCGTCACATCAGAACCCACCTTCCTATTTGACTTTCCTCATCACATCAGAATCCACCTTCCTATTTGACTTTCCTCATCACATCAGAACCCACCTTCATATTTGACTTTCCTCATCACATCAGAATCCACCTTCATATCTGACTTTCCTCATCACATCAGAACCCACCTTTATATTTGACTTTCCTCGTCACATCAGAACCCACCTTCATATTTGACTTTCCTCATCACATCAGAATCCACCTTCATATCTGACTTTCCTCATCACATCAGAACCCACCTTCCTATCTGACTTTCCTCATCACATCAGAACCCACCTTCCTATTTGACTTTCCTCATCACATCAGAACCCACCTTCCTATTTGACTTTCCTCATCACATCAGAATCCACCTTCATATCTGACTTTCCTCATCACATCAGAATCCACCTTCATATCTGACTTTCCTCATCACATCAGAATCCACCTTCATATCTGACTTTCCTCATCACATCAGAACCCACCTTCCTATTTGACTTTCCTCGTCACATCAGAACCCACCTTCATATTTGACTTTCCTCATCACGTCAGAATCCACCTTCCTATCTGACTTTCCTCATCACATCAGAACCCACCTTCATATTTGACTTTCCTCATCACATCAGGACCCACCTTCATATCTGACTTTCCTCATCACATCAGAACCCACCTTCATATTTGACTTTCCTCATCACATCAGAACCCACCTTCATATTTGACTTTCCTCATCACATCAGAATCCACCTTCATATCTGACTTTCCTCATCACATCAGAACCCACCTTCCTATTTGACTTTCCTCATCACATCAGAACCCACCTTCATATCTGACTTTCCTCATCACATCAGAACCCACCTTCCTATCTGACTTTCCTCATCACATCAGAAACCACCTTCATATTTGACTTTCTCATCACATCAGAACCCACCTTCATATCTGACTTTCCTCATCACATCAGAAACAACATTCATATTTGACTTTCCTCATCACATTAGAAACCCACCTTCATATTTGACTTTCCTCATCACATCAGAACCTACCTTCATATTTGACTTTCCTCATCACATCAGAGGCCTCCATTACAGTCCCCCGTCACGAGTCTTCAGTCCCCACTTCACAAACAATCCTATCTGGACAGAAAAAATAATTCCATCCTCTTCTGAATGCCCACCCTGGCTCAACATCATGCATTTCCATGGTGTAGGCAGGCTGCCAGTAGGGTTGCCACATCATCCCTTTAATCCAGGACACATATGAATTACACAGGTTCTGTGGCTGATTAAGGTGGTCATTAAACTCACTTGGTGCCTTATCTGCATTAAATTTGCCTCAGAACCTGTGTAATTCATATGTGTCCTGGATTAAAGGGATGATGTGGCAACCCTAGCTGCCAGTACTATAGCAATAAATGGTATAATGTGTGTGTCCTGGTTGGACCCCCTTCACTACAGAAATGAATGATGCGCAGATAGGGGCAGGGCACTCCTGCCATGTTGACTCTGCTTTGCCATGTAGTGCCCCCCTAGCCTTTCACTGATGTCACTGATCCTGGGGGGGCAAAAATTAAGTCAGCAGCCCCCCCACATCCAAGCCCGCCATGAATACCAGCTTTAGCAAATAACCTTTCCAATTGCCACTTTGCCCAACACCGCTAAACACTGTCTCACACCTGATATGCACTGTTAAACATAGACTCTGTCCTGGCATGCATTTTAGTAGGTGCAGTTAACTTGCTTGGCACTAGATGGTTGTGTTTCCAAACACAGTCTGGTATAGTAAAGTGGTAATTGAGTGTTAGGTTACTTTTAGAAAAATCTTAAAGTGATTGTAAAGTCTCGTTTTTTTTTTGTTTTTTTTTTAAATAACAAACATATTATACTTACCTCCTCTGAGCAGCCTGGATCCTCCTCTTTTCAGGTGCCTCTTTGCTGCTCCCGCCCCCACAGCCAGCAGCTTTCTATGGGGGCACCCAAGCCAAGTCAGAGCTCCATGTATCCATTCAGACATGGAGCCCAGACCCGGCTCTGTCCCCTCTCTCCCCTGATTGGCTGACTGGCTTTGATTGACAGCCGCAGAAGCCAATGGCGCAGCTGCTGTGACTCAGCCAATCAGGAGGAGTGTCCCGGGTGGCTTAGACATTTGTGGACATCGCTGGAGAGAGAAGGGGCTTGGATTAATAATAAGGGGTTGCTGGGGGGGCTGCTACATACAAAAGGTTATTTTATCTTAATGCATTGAATGCATTAAGATAAAGAACCTTCTGACTTTACAATTCCTTTAATCTAGTGATGTAATAGGTGGAGTTAGTGCCCATATAACTGCCAGCATGGGATGGGCCTAGTGAGTTGAGACATGAGAGCCAAGCACTCCAGAACTATTCGGATGTAGTTGGCTACTCCCCTAAGACCCTTAAAAGGGCTGAAACCCCAGGTGAGGTGGTTCCACACGCAGTATAAGCAGCTGTACTCACTCTGACTCTTTTACAGTCTTCTTCGGCTGTGAGTGAGATGCAATAGGCCTTTCAGGCCAGGAGACCAGAGCCCTCTGAAATGAGTACTAACACACCTGGGTGTGAGTGTCCCATCTGGAAGCGTGTTCAACTGGGAAGAATTATGGAAGGGACATTAAGAGAGACTGGTATACTAATGAGGGCACCCTGAATATATTTGGTGATGGAAGCTGAATGATATGGACTTAGTATACATGAGGAAAGTGGTCCCAAATCTCTAATGCTCCCTAGGAGAGGGGAGGTGCAAGGCGATGGAGGCTTACAGATTATGTGCTGGCGTTTTGGGGCTAAATGATAGCTACACAATGACTGCTCCTGTGTATGGCGTTCCATGCCAAATAATTCTGTCAGTATGTTAATGTGATGTCAGATGTCACAGCCATCTTCGAGTAGTTACAGTAAAGTATTTATGTTTCATCTTTGGGCATTCCTTTATTCTTGAATATTAAGGCATACGGTCGGGGATGTCATGAGTGGGCTTCAGGGCTGGCTGGTTCCAAGAATGAAATGCTGCCCCCCCCCCCCAAAAAAAAATAAAATAAATCACGCCCACCAAAAGGCCTCCACATCCATTATTTTATATTATGATAATTAAAACTGAAATGTAATTCAGCAGGATCTCAAATTTATATGCAACAGCGCCTTGTCTATATGCAAAATTATATGACATATCATTATGTTCAATTCCAAGGGCTAGGGCAGTATAGGGTGGGGCTAGGGCAGTATAGGGGCAGGCTAGAGCAGTATATAGACAGGCTAGGGTAGTATAGTGGCAGGCTATGGTAGTATATAGAAAGGCTAGGGTAGTATATGGACAGGCTAGGGTAGTATATAGACAGGCTAGGGTCGTATATGGACAGGCTAGGGTAGTATATGGAGAGGCTAGGGCAGTAGAGGGGCTGGCTGGGGTAGTATATAGACAGGCTAGGGCTGTATAGGGGCTGGCTAGGGTAGTATAGGGGCAGGCGGAGTGGCCCAGGGGGCAGTTGTCATGACACACAAAACTGCTGGAAAAAAATATTGGTCATCAATTTGCTAGGTAAATAAAAGAGGAGGAGAGGCGGCCGTGGTTAAATTTGCTGCCCCTCTCAAAGTGGAGGATGGTGGCTATGTGGGAGCCAGGTGTACTATCAGTGTCACCTATCCTTTAAGCCCCTCCAACCAATATCAATATTTGACCACACACAGATTTTGGTGGTGCACACAAAGCGCACCATGCTTAGCTTCCGCTCCCAGTTCTGGCAATCAATCAGCTTCTAACCTTTATTTTCAAAGCCTTAAAGTGGAACTATACTCACCTCCAAGTCAGCGATGTGGACATCTCCTCCCTAGAGTTCTACTGGGTTCCTATCTTTGGCCCCTTTGGTTGGTGGAGCTGAGATGACATCACTGCCACACATGCATGGGAGTTCATTCATTTTGCCATATGTTAAAATGACACACTGAGCTGTGCAGTGCGAACAGGCAGGCAAAAAAACGTTAATGCAGAAGAGCCATAGAGGGGAATTTATTAAAACTGGAGACAGTCCAACTTCATGGCATATGACCTTGATGCAATCCTCTTCACCATACCACCTGGAAGATTATATGCTTTATATATGTCTTTTTGAAATCCTGATCTTAGCATTGGAGTATCATTTGTTACATCAAATTGTGTTTTATGAACAGATGTTATATTGACTCTTTTTATTTATTTCTCCTAAAGTGCGCTTTTGTATTGATTGGGCCAATGATCACCATTTGATTAATTAGCTTATAATAAAGCTTACCTTTAGGTAAAATGAATATCTCCTATACGTGCACCTTTAACAGGTTCCCGACTGGCTCGCGTACATTTACTGCTGCAATGTGGTGCAATCCCACGAATCGCCGTTTATAAACGGCGGCTCGCGAACGCTGCCCGCCGCACTCTGCAGGAGTGTGGACGCAGCTCGGGCTGACTCGATCTCTGCTGGTGAACCACGATTGCCTAGCATAGAGGAAGACCAAAGGAAAACACGGCGGTTCCCTGCTCTGTCAGTGGGCATGTGAGAGATCTACTGATCCCTGTCACTGGGATCAGTTAGATCTCTTATGCCCAATGTAGCCCACCCCCCTCACAGTTAGAACACGCCTAGGGAACACAGTTAACCCCTAGAGCTCCCCCTGCAGGTTAACCTCTTCACTGCCAATGACATTTATACAGTAATCAGTGGATATTTACATTTCTGATCGCTGTATAAATGTCATTGGTCCCAAAAAAGTGTCCAAAATGTCCTACATGTCCGCCCCAATATCACAGTCCCGATAAAAATTGCAGATCGCCGCCAAAAATGCCAGAAATTAATTCTTATGGTTTGTAAACGCGGCAACTTTTGCGCAAACCAATCAATAAACCCCGATTGCGATTTTTTTTTTTACCAAAAATATGAGGAAGAATATCAATTGATCAAAACCAATTAATACATTTTTTTTATTTTATTTTTTTGGATATGTATTTCAGCAAAAAGTAAGAAATATTGTTTTTTTTTGCAAAATTCTTGTTCTTTTTTTATTTATAGCAGTGATCAGAAATGACGCAGAGGTGATCAAATACAACCAAAAGAAAGCTCTATTTGTGTGGGGAAAAAAAGGACACAAATTTTGTTTGGGTACAGCATTGCATGACCGCGCAATTGTCAGTTAAAGCGACGCAGTGCCAGATCGCAAAAAGTGCTCTGGTCCTAACGTGGGAAATCCTTCCGTGGCTGAAGTGGTTAAGGAGATATTTGCTCTTTTGGCAGCAGCTGACTTCACAGGCGCATGCGCTCTGGAGGAACGGCATACCTGTGCCTTTTTTTCAGAGCACTGTGCGTGGCCATGACTCTTGTGCACATGCGCGGGAGTGATGTCATCACGGCTTGGCCATTCAAGCTGCTGGAAGAAAGACAAGGCACCACTGGAAGGGCCTTCTTCTAAGGTAAGTCTTTCATAATGTGCTAGTCATAGGTGTGTGTAGCCTATTGCATTAGGGTGTGCACCACAAAGCACAAACAAACATGAGTGTGTGTATATATATATCAGGGCAGAGATCAGTGTCAGTAGTTTATTTTTATTTTATTTTATTTATTTTTTTACAATTTAGTTTTTTTATTATTTTTTACAATATTATATTCTAATTTTTTTTTTTTTACAATTTTATTTAGGAGCCCTGCTGGGGGGCTTTGGCGAAATATCAGACCCCTGATGCCTCACCTTTGAGACAGAGAAAGGGACTGAGGACAGAGATTCTCCTGTCCCTTTCTCTGCAACCAGGCAGCAAGGGGAATCTGCACAGTACAGGGTGATTTGGGTGTGCCCAGGCACACCTGCCACCCTATGTGGGCACGCCTATGGTGCTAGTATGCGATGCATACTAGCACATTATGCCATTGCCTTGCAGGTTTTTATTTTTTTTTTATTTTTTTTTAATGCCACAGTTTACTACCATTTTAACTGAACAAGCTGCATATAGAAACTGATTGGTTGCCACTTGCCACCAGTTGGTTGAAGATTCTGTCTGCACCAATTTCCAATTTTTTTGCAGTTATTTTTTTAATCAATTCCCCTCCACAGTATGTCTCTTCTGCATTAAAAAAAAAACGTTCTTGCAAATTGTTATTATTAGATTGTGGATAATTTTCAAGCTAAAGCTAGTAACTGATTGGTTACTATGTCCTGCTGCTCCAGAGTCTGTCTACTCCAGGCTCAGTAAATTCCCAGCTGCGTGGAAAATATCAGAGGCTGCTATGCCCACATTTGACCAGAAGAGGGCACACAGGCACATCTTATGTTATATCACTAATCATAAGTCTTTTTATGACATTTACAAGGCAGTGCTAGTCAGAATAAATAAGAAAGGTTCTGGGAGAAATCGGAAAGTACAACTGTAAACTTTGAGAAGCTGAAGCTATTCTGGACTTAGTAGACATTTTATCACCCTGTAATAACAAGTTTCTTATTTTACTTAGATTTCTGATAGCAGAGCAGTATGTGAAGAATAGGCATTAGGGCTCTTATAAATCGGTCTGCTCCTTGATCCCCAATTGTTGGATCAGTCCTGGCATAGATCAGTCCTGGCATAGATCAGTCCTGGCATAGATGGGTCTTGGCATAGATCAGTCCTGGCATAGATCAGTCCTGGCATAGATCATTCCTGGCATAGATCAGTCCTGACATAGATAATTGTGAATGTCAGTGAAATTCACAAGTATGTGACACATGCAGAGGTGACAGAGCTGTCAGTGGTGTGCTGAGTGTACACATGGCTAGCTGTCAGTCTGCACACCTCTCAGACACGTGCTGGGGGCAGATGGCTCCAGCCTTCATCTGCCCCTTTTGTTCCTTTTGCTGCAACATGCCACAATTGTATTTTCTGTCAGCCTAAGGTCATGCTGCATGACACTGGATACAGACAGACATCATACCAGCCATGGATTTGTATGATTGTGTGCATAGCTCTATCCCTCATTGGGGGACACAGGCACTCTTTTTCAATCAAATCATACCGTCTCCCTTTCCCAGTTTTTCTTCTTTATGATCTGAAATATAGTAATCTATTTTCGCAGAATTTGCCATTCCCCCTGAAAAGTGAACCTCGGTTGATCGCTTTTCAGAGGTGGTTGCATTGAAGTTTACAGGTGTTCTGGATGTGATGCTGCCACCCAGGGCTGGTCCAAGACATTGTGCTGCCTGGGTCCAAGAATAAAATGCTGCCCCGCCACCCCCCTTAATGGCCCCAACATCCATTATTTTATATCATGATAATTAAAACTAAAATTAAATTTATCAGGATGTCAGATTTACATGCAACAGCACCTTGTCTATATGCAAAAGACTGTCTTTTATGTTAACACCGTA
>BLSH010028178.1:842270-870784 GCA_018402905.1 Glandirana rugosa | reverse complement strand
AGGACTCACCAGTGCGTTACACAGAGAATGCAGGGGCCACCATTGCATTACACAGAGAATGCAGGGGTCACCATTACGTTACACAGAGAATTGGGGGTCATCAATGCATTATACAGAGAATGCTGGGCTCACCATTGCTTTTCACAGAGAATGCAAGGGGTCACCATTGCATTACACAGAGAATGCAGGACTCACCAATGCATTACACAGAGAATGCAGGGGTCACCATTGTGTTACACAGAGAGTGCAGGGGTCAGCAGTGCGTTACACAGAGAATGCAAACCAGGGCATTACACAGAGAATGCAGGGGTCACCATTGCATTACACAGAGAATGCAGGGGTCACCATTACGTTACACAGAGAATTGGAGGTCATCAATGCATTATACAGAGAATGCTGGGCTCACCATTGCTTTTCACAGAGAATGCAGGGGGTCCCCATTGCATTACACAGAGAATGCAGGGCTCACCAGTGCATTACACAGAGATTGCAGGGCTCACAATTCCATTACATAGAGAATGCATTGGTGACAATTGCATTACACAGAGAATGCGGCGTCACCAGTGTGTAACGCAGAGAATGCTGGGGTCACTAATGCCTTACACAGAGAATGCAGGGCTCACCAATGCGTGACACAGAGAATGCAGGGGTCGCCAATGCATTACACAAGGAATGCAGGGCTCACCAATGCATTACACAGAGAATGCAGGGGTCACCAGTGCATTACACAGAGAATGCAGGGGTTACATAGTCAGTCCGGTTGAAAAAAGACACAAGTCCATCCAGTTCAACCAAAAAAAACCCCAAAAAATAAAAAAAAAATATATATATATATATATATATATCCATCCAAATAATCCCATATACAATCCTTCACCCACAGTTGATCCAGAGGAAGGCAAAAAACCCCAGCAAAGCGTGATCCAATTTGCTATAACAGTGGAAAAAATTCCTTCCTGATTCCCCGAGAGGCAATCGGATTCACCCTGGATCAACTTTACCTAAAGATGTTAGTACCCAGTTATATTATTTACATTAAGGAAAGAATCCAGGCCTTTTTTAAAGCAATCAACCATGCTGGCCAAAACCACCTCTGGAGGGAGTCTATTCCACATTTTCACAGCTCTTACTGTGAAGAAACCTTTCCGTATTTGTAGATGAAATCTTATTTCCTCTAGACGTAAAGAGTGCCCCCTTGTCCTTTGTGATGACCTTAAAGTAAATAACGCAACACCAAGTTCACTATATGGACCACTTTTATATTTGTACATGTTGATCATATCCCCTCTTCATTTCCTTTTTTCAAGACAGAATACATTCAGATCATCTAATCTTTCCTCATAGCTGAGCTCCGCCATGCCTCTTATTAGTTTGGTTGCCCTTTTCTGCACTTTCTCCAGTTTCCCGATATCCTTTTTGAGAACTGGTGCCCAAAACTGAACTGCATATTCCAGATGAGGTCTTACTAATGATTTGTACAGGGGCAAAATAATGTCTCTATCTCTGGAGTCCATACGTCTCTTAATACAAGAAAGGGTTTTGCTTGCTTTGGAAACTGCAGCTTGGCATTGCATGCCATTATTAAGCTTATGATCTACCAAAACCCCCAGATCCTTCTCCACTATCTCCACTACTTCTCCAAAATTAGATGACATACCATTATCTTCAATTCCAAGGGGCCGGCTACAGTAGTATAGGGGTAGGCTAGGGCAGTACATAGACAGGCTAGGGTAGTTTAGGGCCAGGCTATGGTAGTATAGGGACAGGCTAGGGCAGTACATAGACAGGCTAGGGTAGTTTAGGGGCAGGCTATGGTAGTATAGGGGCAGGCTATGGTAGTATAGGGGCAGGCTAGGGCAGTATATAGACAGGCTAGGGTAGTTTAGGAGCAGGCTAGGGTAGTATAGGGACAGGCTAAAGAAGTATATAGACAGGCTAGGGTAGTATAGGAGCAGGCTAGGGTAGTATAGGGGCAGGCTAAAGAAGTATATAGACAGGCTAGGGTAGTATAGGAGCAGGCTAGGGTAGTATAGGGGCAGGCTAAAGAAGTATTTAGACAGGCTAGAGTAGTATAGGAGCAGGCTAGGGTAGTATAGGGGCAGGCTAAAGAAGTATATAGACAGGCTAGGGTAGTATAGAAGCAGGCTAGGGTAGTATAGGGGATGGCTAGGGTAGTATAGGGGCGGGCTAGGGCAGTATATAGACAGAATAGGGTAGTATAGGGACAGGCTAGGGTTATATAGCGGCAGGCTAGGGCAGTATATAGACAGGCTAGGGCAGTATAGGGGCAGGCTAGGGTAGTATAGGGGCAGGCCAGGGGCCGTTGTTATCATGACACACAGAATTGCTGGAAAAAAATCTTGGTCGTCAATTTGCTGGGTAAATAGAAGAGAACGAGAGGTGGCGGTGGTTCAATTTGCTGCCCCTCTCGAAGTGCTGCCTGGGTCCAATGGACCCACTGCCACTGCCACCTCCTGAATGCCTGTTTTTTTGTTTTTTTTTATCCAAAGGGGGATTAACTGTAACATTGACATATCATGCTGCAACCTTGTGGCAGGTGTTTGATATGCAATTGTGATGTGTGTTAAAGAAGAAGATGCAGCAATGAGAAAAGACATGAGTGGCCGTCATGTTGAGTTGGAGATAGGTGGTAAAACTGAGAATCACCTGCCTGTTTTTAGTACCCCTTTGCCATCTGTATGATCTTAGCCTATAAATGCACTATTAAACTATACGTGAAGGTAGTGAATGAAAAGAAAAGATCCTATTGAAATAAATGATCTTAAACGCTACAAAAAAAAGCAATTAATCTTCAATTAACAATTATAATTGACTGTATTTTCTTATTTGTGTTTTCTAATTATTTAGACCTGTTTACAGCCTGATCCCATTTGGGGTGACAGATATTATTAATGTTCTGGTTGTTGTATAAGTCTAAGCATGTTGAATGATAAATGCATTCACTTCTTATATAGACATTTATTGTAAAGGTTGGACATTTTTGTACTTTGCTTAAAACGACATTTGTAGTTTAACCTTTTATATTTATTTATTGTAATGACTTAATTTCAATAAAAACTATTGTTTAGAGAAAAAAAAATATTTAGCAATTTGTTTGTCTTTTTTAACTATTTAATTCCACAGTCCCCCCTTTTCTGCACATCTGTTTGCTGGGGGCGGAGAATGCAAGTGAAGCACAGCAGCCTCTGCTAATATTACATATACAAGGGAAGACCTCTATTCTTAAAGAACACCTACTTGGGCTGTAGGTGGGTATACAAGGATGACTGATATCCCTTACCAACCCCTGCCAGAAGCCGCTGTACACTGTGAAGGACTGGACAGGGGCATGGCAGCTGTATTCAGACTACAGGACCACAGGCACATGATGTGTTATCGCAGAGTCCAGTATCTCCTATATCAGAAGAAATGAAAACTGACCATGATAGGGCCAACCTGCTTAGCGTGGTCAGTTACAAACAGGAACAGACTGTTTCCTGAGAAAACTGGCAGGGTAGTTAGGTATTTTATGACTGTAGAAATTAAAGCGGTAGTAAAGCCTGCTTGGTGATTTTTAACTAAAGGTAATACTATGTTAAGGCTTACCTGTAGGTAAAATGAATATCTCCTTAACGTGCACCTGGATGCAGCCAATTACGTCAACAGCGCATTCCCTCTGAAGGTCTGGCATACCTTGCTGGACTTTCAGAGCTTCGTCCTGGAACTGAGGGCTCCCGCACGCATGCTCGGGAGTGACGTCATCGCGGCTCCAGCCAATCACATAGCCGGAGTGCGTGAAGAAAGACCGGGGGAAGATGTCAGCCCTCTCAGTGGTGACAGTACAGTGCTGGAGGGCTTTGTTCCAAGTTGAGTATTTCCTAATGTGCTAGTATGCAATGCATACTAGCACATTATGCAATTGCCTTACAGGTGTTTTTTTTTTTTTTTTTTAAACAGCCGCGGTTTACAACCGCTTTAACTTACAGGATGTAAACACTCCTTAGGGGCTAAATTAATTAGTAGCCGACTTTTTTAGTTATGCTTAACGTATACTTCAAAGCAAACCTTCAGGCTGGGTTCACACTATTGCGAATTGGATGCAGCTTTCCCTACATCCAATTCGCATGTCAGGAGATTGCGACCGGCTCTCTATGGAGTCGGTTCACACATCTCCGGAGTGGCTCCGGTGCAAATTGCACAGGAGTCGTGTGCATCTTCTGGTCCGTTTCAGGTCCGAATTCATCCAAAAAGTCATCTGAAATCGGACCTGAAATGCTGAACATGGACACACCGGACCCCTGCTGCGTTCTCCAGTGTGAACCCAGCTTCACTATTACATATTACATAATCCTAGTTCTCCCATCTCCCCTTTACATATTTGGATTTCTTTTTTTTTTTGGGTGGGGCAAGTTGCTTTTTCAACAAGTACAGTGGAACCTTGGATTACGAACATAATTCGTTCCATGAGAATGCTAGTAATCCAAAGCACTCGTATATCAAAGCATTTTTCCCCATAGGAAACAATGGAAACTCAGATAATTTGTTCCACAGTGACTGCTTGTCAATGCAGTACTGTATGTGGACAAAGATCCTGGGGCGCTGGTGTATGCAATACCGTATGTGGCCAGAGGTGTGGAGGCGCTTGGAAACATTCGAAAACGCTCGGGAACTGTTTACACTTTCGGTATTTCCGAGTATTTCCGAATGTTTCCGAGAGTCTCTGAGCCTCACCAGCGCCCCCACACCTCTGGCCACATATTGCATGCACAGAGGCTTAATCCTGTTCATTTTGCGAGACATGCGCTCACAAACCGAGTCAGGATTTTTTTTTAAAAACTGCTCGTATTGCAAAACGAGGTACCACTGTACATGCAACTAAACCCTCTGTACTTGACCTGTGCACCTTACTGTAAAGGCTAGTTGTAGATTGGGGTTGATCGCCCTTATCTGCACAGATTATCGACTGAATTGTGCATGGGGACACATTGGATACTTTCATCTGGCCATAGGCATGCACACAGGGTGCACACCCTAATCACCCTGTGCGGTGCAGATTCCCCCTGCTTCCTAGTGTCCCCTGTATTTCCCCTGCAGTGCTGCCAGCTTCTCTCCAGATGGCTGCTGCGGGTGATGTTTCAGGATGTACGAATGAATGAACGCAGTGAGTGATCTGTACCAATCGCTCCTGTGTTCATTCTTAACTGAAGCATAGTAAACTATGTTTACTATGCTTCCATTTGTGAATGAACAGGAAGCCCCTCAGCAGAGAGAACTTCCCATTCATTCACTGTCCCGTGCATCTGAGGCTGTAGAGAAAAGGACTGGGGAAGCTCTGTCCTCAGTCCTTTTCTCTCTGTTTAGACCCTTGTTATTTCACCAAACCCCCCCACCCCACAGGGCTCCGAAAAAATTGTAAAAAAAGAATAAAAATAAAAACTACTGACACCGTTCACTACCCTACTGACACTAATCTCTGATCTACTAACACTGTCCACAGATCTGCTGATATACACACATGTGCACACCAATGTATCTGCCATTGTGCATTTGCTGAGCATCCAATGTATCCCTGTGCCATTAACCACTTCAATACTAGACACTTTCATTCAGTCACACTTTGAATGACAATTGCGCGGTCATGCAACACTATACCCAAATTAATTTTTTATCACTTATTTGAGACAGATAGAGCTTTAGTTTGGTGGCATTTAATCAACACTGTGTTTGCTACTTTCTGTTATATGAACAAAAAAATCCCAACATTTTTGGGGAAAAAAACATATTTTTCTGAGTTTCTGTTATAAAATTTTGCATATAAATAATCTTTCTTTGTAATTTTAGACCCAGTGGATTTCTGCTACATTCACCTTCTCCCAGGGTTTTGCTCCATCACTGGGCAAACCAATGAGGCCTCACTCTGTAGTGTAGCGCCCCACTCCCCACCTCCCCTGTGCGGGAGGTCGGGCACTTACAGGACCGTGGAGAGAGAGGACCCTCCTGTGTCTCCACTCTCCTCCACACTCCACAGTGCGGGCAACAGCGGACGAAGGTGTCCACTCCTCATGCTTCCTCCGCTTCCAATAGGATCACCTGGGGCTTTGGCCAGTTGGGAAACAGGTCTCACAGACCTGCCTCCTGAGTGGCGGGGAGGCACTCTAGTGTGAAAATAGGGAAAATTAATTTGCTGTGGTCACACAATTGGGTGGGATCGGGGTACACTCTCTGCGCCCCAAGCTTTTGAAACCTATTAGAGCCTCTGGCTCTAATCAGGTGCTTAAAAAAAACACTCCCACCCACTCCGCCATAGGAATCCATGCACCCGGCATCCTGCGTGACGGCAGGGATGGAGCTGGAATACTTACCTCTGCAAGGTGCTGCGAG
Organism: Glandirana rugosa; assembly: GCA_018402905.1. Classification (NCBI taxonomy): domain Eukaryota; kingdom Metazoa; phylum Chordata; class Amphibia; order Anura; family Ranidae; genus Glandirana; species Glandirana rugosa. Next base: position 864,403 of record BLSH010028178.1, on the reverse strand, counting down.
TGCAAGAGGATTGAAAGAAGAGCAGGTAGCTATATAATGTCCACCATCATACACTATATTACTAAAAGTATTGGAACGCCTGCCTTTACCTTTACAATCTTAGCTCGTAGAGTTCAATATTGAGTTGGCCCACCCTTTGCAGTTATAACAGCTTCAACTCTTCTGGGAAGGCTTGTCCACAAGGTTTAGGAGTGTTTCTATGGGAATGTTTGACTATTCTTCCACCATTGCACCATTCTATGCATTAAGGTGAAAAACCTTCCATGCTGCAGTTCCCCCCAGACCCCACAAGTGCAGCGGCTCCAGCTGCTGTCTCTCTCCTCATTGGACAGATTGATAGCAGCGGGAGGCTCCCGCTGTTGCCAATAAAATCTTGTGACATGGGAGAGGAGGGTGGAGCCGAGTCCCGCTGTCTGTGTCAATGGACATAGCAGCGGGGCTCAGGAGCTAGCAAGCATGGATACCACCCATGGAAAGAGGCTTTCTGATGAAGAGGAGGGGCTTGGAGCATCAGAGAAGGACCCCAGAAGAAGAGGTTCGGGGCTGCTCTGTACAAAAGCGTTGTACAGAGCAGGTAAGTATAAAAATGTTTGTTATTTTAATCCCCAAAAAAATCTTTATAAACATTTTAATGTTTCTTTAAGGTGCAAGACCAGAAGCCTAACCGGGGTGTTGCTAGGTGGAAAAAAGAGCCACGGCAAAACATGGGTGAGATTTAAACTAAATGGTAAGCGTGGTTTAAAGGAAGCATGGCTCAAAGGGGGTGTGGTTCAAGTCTGAGATGAACGAGGGATGGAGGAAGGAAGAAAGAAAGAGATAGGGAAGGAAGGAGAGAGAAGAGAAGGAAGGAAAGAAAGAGGGATGGAGGGACAGCAGGCCCAGATCCTACACCATAATATCAATATGTGTGTTCCAGAAACTCACCATAAAGCAGAATCAGTGGGAGCCCCAAGTGTGTGACTTGCTACGTCGCCTGCCACCAGATGCTATCAGGTGTCCCCAGCAGAGTCCCTCCTTACATCAGGTGACCCCAGCAGAGTCCCTCCTTACATCAGGTGTCCCCAGCAGAGTCCCTCCTTACATCAGGTGTCCCCAGCAGAGTCCCTCCTTACATCAGGTGTCCACAGCAGAGTCCCTCCTTACATCAGGTGTCCCCAGCAGAGTCCCTCCTACATCAGTTGTCCCCAGTAGAGTCCCTCCTTATATCAGGTGTCCCCATTAGAGTCCCTCCTTACACCAGGTGCCCCCATTAGAGTCCCTCCTTACATCAGGTGTCCCCAGCAGAGTCCCTCCTAACGCCAGGTGTCCCCAGCAGAGTCCCTCCTTACATCAGATGCCCCCGAGTAGAGTCCCTCCTTACATCAGGCATTCCCAGCAGAGTCACTCCTTACACCAGGCATCCCCAGCAGAGGTCCTCCTTACACCAGACATCCTCAGCAGAGTCTCTCCTTGCACCAGGCGTCCCCAGCAGAATCCCTCCTTTCATCAGGTGTCCACAGCGGAGTATCCATCGCCATTACAGAAGACCAGCTCTCGTGTAACAGGTCACTCGCCAAGGGGAACAAACAAGAGGCAAAGCCGACCGGGTGGCTGCCAATAGAAATGGAAACTAAAAACATAGAGGGTGCGCTGAAACGTATAAAAAGATCATTGGAAAGTCAATAAAGTTCAAACCAAACTGTTTATTGTAAAACAAAAATTAAAAATAAAGGATTAGAAATAGTCCATACAAAATAGTCAGTGCCAATGTTCTTAAGGCGTGGGTAAACACAAAAATAAGCAAATGCTCAGGCTGAGCTCACTGGATGAGAATGAAGTAGTGAATGTCTGGTTGTCTCCTGTATAAAGCATACAAACAAACTAGATATTTGGGGGGAACACCCTGCCAAACGCATGGTGCTGCTCGTAACGACCAACAAACAAAAAATCAAACGACCAACAAACACCTGATCCATGGGATGTGTCCTCTGGTCTCCCATAAAGAGAGGCGTTAGCTTCCATGGTTTAAGAGATATGAGCATTCACTCTAAGGTCAGTGTAGGTTCCCACTGGTAACGGGGTACTTTGCAGCAGTCAGTGGGCTTAAGCACTTCATGGCCATTCAGTGTGACCAAACCCCCGTATCTTTGCATTTTTTGCTACATACGTTTTAGATGCTTTTAAAATAGCCTGACAGGAGTATGTATCATGTGTGCGCTGTAACTTATAAATTTTTTTGTTTGTTGGTCGTTACGAGCAGCACCATGCGTTTGGCAGGGTGTTCCCCCCAAATATCTAGTTTTGTTGTATGCTTTATGCTTGGGTCCTGACCAGACCTTTTTGGGTTGGTGAACCCCATCCTCCTTAATTACCCCCAATCAGTGTCCACCTGATCCATGGGATGTGTCCTCTAGTCTCCCATAAAGAGAGGCGTTAGCTTCCATGGTTTAAGAGATATGAGCATTCACTCTAAGGTCAGTGTAGCTTCCCACTGGTAACGGGGTACTTTGCAGCAGTCAGTGGGCTTAAGCACTTCATGGCCATTCAGTGTGACCAAACCCCCGTATCTTTGCATTTTTTGCTATATACCTTTAGATGCTTTTAAAATAGCCTAACAGGAGTATGTATCATGTGTGCGCTGTAACTTATAGATTTTTTGGTTGTCTCCTGTGCCTGCAGCCTGGGGATGTGGTATTGTAATCAGGCTTGTGAGGAGATAGACAGGAGCACTATAGAGGAGCGGGGCAGCCACAGGACACACTGTAACAGCTGGAGCAGGCCGCCCGGGGGGGACATGCAGGAGTCGCTCCAAGGATGACAGGGAGCCAGCCCGATGGGTAGAGCCAATACTAACAACAGCCTGAACAGCCTGGGATGCGGGGAAGCCACCCACCAGTCTGATTCTGGGTCAGGATCACCTGACCCACCACATCAGGGTCTCAGCAGCCAATCAGAGGAGCACAAGAGCGATAGAAATGGAGCTGCCGCCAACCCCCCGCCCCGTGGCCTGCTGCCGGTTTATGACCTGTTGTGGGAAAGGGGGTTGACGGCAGCTTCATTTCTATTGGTAGCCACCTGGCCTGCTTCGCCTCTTGTTTGTTCCCCTTTGCGAGGTGACCAGGCTCCACGAGAGCTGGTCTTCTGTAAAATGGCGGTGGAGACCATCATCAGTCCTGGCCCCGGACCTCTAGCAGCGGCTCTGGTGATTCTCTGGGAGGGCACTTGGAGCTAATAATAGACTTTCTGCAGCAGAAATACAAATAAATATAGAAACCACTCAGATCAATGTGGTTGATTTACTAAAGGCAAATGAACTGTGCACTTTGCAAAGTGCAGTTGCACTCTGCAAGAGCAGTTGCTCCAGAACTTAGTAAATGAGCAGAAGCTCTGCTGACTTCCATTATCTAATCATGTGCAAGTTAAAATTCCGTTTTTTTTTTTATTTTCCTTGCATGTGATTGGGTATTTTTTGCAAAGTGAATCTTTATCTCATTTACTAAGCTCTGAAGCAACTGCTCTTGCAGCAAAATGCACAGTCGATTTGCCTTTAGTAAATCAACCTCTGAGTCTTCTCCACACAGAGCCACCAATTCAACATATAGGGGTTGATTTACTAAAGGCAAATAGGACGCTACTTCCAAAGGGAAGAATTTTCCTTTCCTCTTCTTCCCTTTACCTTTTTATTTTCTGTTCTTTTTCGGTGTCTTGCCCTTTTTTTTCTTTTCTCTTTTGGTTTCTTCCATCCTGGGTTTCCCCCAATGTGGGGAAAATGTGGCCTCAAAGGTTAACATTTTTATTCATTGATTTAACCAGTGGCAGCGCATCCATTAGGGGTGCCCGGGCGCCGCCCCTCTATCCTCGCCACCCCCTATATGCATAATGGATAGATTCATGCATAGCATGAATCTATCCACGGCTGCCGTGACCACCCCCTATTCAGGTGTCCGGCCCCTTTCAGGACGCCGGGCGCCTAATTACAGTGGCAGGGGTGTCTTTCTGAAGCACCTGATTAGAGTTATAGGCTCTAACAGGCTTCAAAATAGGGTGGGCTCGTGAAGCCGTAGAGCATTGCACCATGAGCCCACACAGGTGTTACAACAGCGAATGAATATTCACTGTTGTAACACTGATCCTCAATCCGGCCAATCAGAAGTGGGTGTGAGACCCATTTTCTGATTGGCCAAAAAGAGAAGATTTCTGATTGGCCACCGAGAAGGAGGGAGGACACGGAAGCCGTCGCTGCCATGGAGACCTGTGGAGGGCAGGAGAACGGAAGGCTGCCGCCGAGCATTGGAAGCCGTGATGGGGTAATTGCGACTGACAGACCAACGACCCAAAAAAAAATTCCACTGGTCGTCACTGGATTTAATTTTAGGTTTTACAGGATAAGAGGGCATGTTATACATTATATTTACAATTGACATACTTGAGCCTTGTAAAAGTCATTGTTATTACTACTGTGAAAGTGCCACAAATACCTCCTTCTTTTTCTTTTCCATTTCAATAAAAATTCATTATTACAAAGGCAAATAGACTGTGCACTTTCCAAAGTGCAGTTGCACTCTGCAAGTGCAGTTTCTCCAGGGCTTAGTAAATTAGGTAAAGCTTTGCTTTGCAAAGAATACCCAATCACATGCAATTCTGCTTGCACTTGATTGGACGATAGAAGTCTGCAGAGCCTCTGCTCATTTACTAAGCTTTGGAGCAACTGGACTTTGCACAGAGCACTGTCTATGCTGTTTTTTTCTGGTGGCAGAGGGGCAAACATGTTTTTGTTTTTTCCAGGTCAGTTCCTTGATACCTATTCCACATAAATCAAGAAAAAAAAACAATTTTAGATTGGCCCATATATATTATAAAATGGAATCCATTAATTACATGTACAGTCTACAGGCCCACTCAGACTTCTGCAGTGCCAGAGATGCCTCCCAAGTTATGGAGGAGCTTTCCTAAACCATGTACAATTAGGATGAGATATATTGTATTTAGCTTTATTAGATAATGCATATTAATTTAGATTTTAGTTTATACTTAGAAAACATAATCATATTATAGTAGTAAAATGTCATTTTCATGCAGCATTTTATAGGCTCAAAACCAAGGTATGTTGGAATATCAATAATGCATTTAACAAGAAAAAGGGCAGGTTAATCAAGCCATTTGCACTATTTTAGCTAATCCTATGAACAATTGCCTCTGTCTGAAGAGTCACAAATTGTGCTATTATAACATTGCCCTCCATAATCCTAATTCTGCGCAGTGTAAATTCTGTGTGATTCACAGAATATTTTTTTTCTATTGAGTGGAAAGGAGTACATCCTCTGTTAACTTATTACTACCCATCTCCCATTATGAAAGATTTCTCTCAAAAGGGTTTAATTGTTATTTGTCCCATTTCCCTTCATGTTATATCTTTTCACGACTTTTGCCCGTGCAGTAGAATTTGGCCAGTGTTTGTCCATGTTCGGAAAGTTCTGTAATATATTTATCTGGTACACGTGTTTTGAATATATTTAATTATATTTATCACATATATGTTGATAAATCATTTCTCACCTGTATGAATACCTTTATAGCCAATAATACTATGTTGAAAATGTATTAAAACACCCATTCTCTGTCTGATCCACTATGATATCATGTATTACTTTTGTGATGTTACAGGAACAGTACAATTTTGAGAGGAGGATGGGAATTATACTTTTTTAAAATTTAGCTATATTTACCAATAACAAATCAAACTACACAACCTTAATACATTTCCCTGTTTGTTGAAAATAATGTGGCTGTCACAATTCTTTATTGATAAATGTTTCCCAATGAGTCCATAGTATGTATTTTTTTAGCCTTAAACATGTCCTGCACTCTTGTGCTCCACTTTTATAATACCCATGATAACAATATATGTAAATTAACTTACAGACCTTTAGTGCTAATTTCCTTAATATGGCATGTAATGACTGTGAGAGCTATCTAGAATCATTGGCTATTGCAATGTAGAATAAGAGCACCAAAAATGTGACTTCGGAGAAGTCAACTGGATTCTAGAATAGCCCATTTTGGCCTTTTACAGCTGCACGGTACTGCACAATTAAATTAGTTTTCAATGAAACAAATATATAGTTTATAATGAATCTGCCTGCTAAGCTGAGTAGCTGGCATTTCCAGGTACCCACAATTTGGTTCCTCTTACCTGTAGTACACCCTGCACCTCATTGTTGGGACAATGTAAGGGACAACCTAATTATTGAACAGAGGTCTGAGGGGTTTGAAAAACGAGAAGCCAGACTCAGAGCCTATGGCTACAGTGAGTGGTTGATATTTGAATAACAATTCTCTGTTTTTTTGGAGCTCTTGGGATGTTCTACAGCAGGGGTCTCCAAACTTTCTAAGCAAAAAACCAGGTTAATGCTTTTCAGATTTTTTTTGGGGGAGCAGTCTGTCTGTGTGAGTGAAAAAATGCCCTGGCATCAATGAGAGTAAGCAATGCCCATCATTGGTAATAGTGGGAGGAATAGTGCCCCATTATTGGTGTCAGCGGGAAGAACAGTGAACCATTGTTGGTATCAAGGGAAGGAACAATGCCCCATCATTGATGTCAGTGGGAGAAATAGTGCCCCATCATTGGTGTCAATGGGAGGAATAGTGCCCCATCATTGGTATCAGTGGGAGGAATAGTGCCCCATCATTGGTGCCAGTGGGAGGAATTGTGTCCCCTTGTTGGTAGCAGTGGGAGAAACGGTGCCCCATTGTTGGTGCCAGTGGGAAGAAAAGTGCCCCATCATTGCTGCTAATGGGAGGAATTGTGTCCCCTTGTTGGTGTCACTGGGAGTAATAGTGCCCCAAATGCCAGATATAGGCAGGCAAACGGGCACAGTTCGGAGACCACTGTTCTACAGGAACATGGAAGTGGGTTACAGGCATAAAGAGGCACCTGCCTATGCAATGTAAGCAATTGTATTTTTATCAGAAATCAATGTTATATCCTTAGACTAATCATACTGACACATATACACTTGTTCTAATATTGAATGCCAATCAATTAAAATACAAGTATATTCTTGGAGTGTTAGTGATGAGTGTGTCATCAATGATAACATTTAGTGAACATTATTAAATAAAGAAAGTGTAAAGCTGGTTTTCTCCAAGTTTCATTGTCTCTCTTCTTTTAACACCAACATTTTAATACTTTTCTTAAGGATAACAAGTAGACTTAACCATTTAATATTTTATTATAAATAGTATCTTACAACATAGAAAAAGTACAAATTAAAATAAATAAATGTATATACATTTACATTCAAGGCAGTAAGTGCTTGCTGCATATCAGCTGCATACATTGTGTTGGCATCTATACGTGTCTGCTGCATAGTACTAGAGTGGAAGACTTCTATGTTCCAGCAGTGGAAGAAGACTATACCAATATCACATAGAACATTATATTACAATCAATGTATGTTTGTTTTCCCACCACTGTCTGTTTTAAGACATTAGTCGAGGTCTACAGTTCAGGCATATGTGCTTAGATGGCATAGCTGGCACACATGGACCCATTGTAATATAGGATGACAGCATTTGCGACATTCGTAGATCAGATATTTCTCATTTCCAGTGTTTTTACTAAAATAAACATCCATCATTTTTGCTATAACACAGAATAAATAGCAGGCTAAACTGGTATTTCAGTAAAGGACAGCAAAGAGTCTTGGTATATTACAAAGCATTGTTTTATAGAGATATATTTAATCAGATTATGTTTTGCAGTAGTAATCTCTTGAATTAATGAGTGGAAAGTAAAACAATGTGAAAATGAGACAGCAGTGAAATAATGATGGCCTTGACCGGGCATTATGACAACTGACAGATTATAGATTGTATAGATGTATCCATCAGTGAGTAACTGGTAAAGAGAAATACAAGTATACATATGCTGTAGCCCTCAGGATATTAGCTGTCAAGCTCTGCTTAAAACATACACTGTCAAAAGTGATAATTAGGCCTTGAAAAGGAAATAGGCAACAGAGTTTACATGCCCCAGGCGTCTGTCTCTCTTGTTGGTCTAACTGTTACATGCCAGACCATCCCACTAATTTAAATCCCCTTGGTGCCAGTAATCTGGAGATCTGGGAATCCCAGTTGCTCAGATTTGTGGATTTTGGTATTCCCAATCACGATCATTATCTCTCACAGAGAGAGAGAGGCAAAGGAAAATGCACAGCACAGATAATGCAACAGTATAATACAATCCCACGCAGAGGTAGATATGGTTACTCCATGGAATCTACTGTAGATGCAATGAATTTTATAATACTGAGATTAAGGGCTCATTCTTCCTTCACTACTCAAGTCATCACTGACTCAGAGGAAGAATGCACATATCAGGTGTCTTAACATCTTCACATGCTTGTTTTAGGTTAGGGATTCACATGGCAATGAAGGAAAGATACATATGGCAACCCTGAAGTGCGCACCTTTCAAAGTAAGTGCATAATGGCATAGGTCATATTTCTGTCCTGTCATTTTGTATTCAGGGAAAACCAAGTGGATTTTCTGATTTAGTACTACTACAAGTGTTCTTGGATAGTGGTTCACTGCTTAATTATAGTTGATGCTTGGAGTTCTCCTTTAAAGCTACATCCACATCTGCATCATCTGTACACATGCTGCATCATCTTGGTTTTAATATGCTCCCAAAACTATTTACGTTGAACTTAGGTACTGGCTTCCTTACGGGCCCATTTGGAGTGTGTTAATTCATGTGTGTAAATGTTCCTTATGTGTAGCATTAAGGCAATCCATTGAAATCAATGAGTTTCTGACGCACAACCCACATCCCAGTTATCGAACAGGTCACAACATTTTTGCCATAATGCACTATTGTGTGTTGCCATGTGTTGCATCATTTTGTATGCGTTGCCTTAGTGCATTGGCATAAATGAAGGGCAACAAAAAGTGTTGACACATGTAATGTGCATGGTTGTGTATTGTAGTAAAGCACCACAATGCATATATGTAAATCTGCCCTGAAACTTGCAATATAATGATCTGCAAGGACCAAAACTGCATCCCTGATTACAATATCCTGTAGTTTACAACATTACAGACTGAATAGGTTTAATTTTCAACTAATTCTTCATCCTCGCTGCTGCTGTCTGATTCCTGATACAAGGAAATGGTAGCCTGAACAGGGAAGTTCCTCAACAGTTCCTCTGCCTCCTGGTACAGAAAATCATAACACTTTGACTTGGGCCAGAACAACCTGGAAGTAAGACAAACAGGGACATGTTATATAATCTGTTGGTGAAAAAGGGAAAGAGCAATTGGCATCTGATGACATCACAATGAAATATATATTGTAACACATTTATCAACAAAGTAGTGCAACGTGCAGTAATCCATAGCAAGCACATTTTAATGAAGCCTGGTTCAAATTTGGGTCTTTGCCGGTTGCTACGTGTTACTGTATGTTGCGGGATTCCTTGAAAAAGTATACTGAAAAAGTATGATTGAGACATGTCTTATAACAGATTGCAAAGCGATGTGCCTTATCACAGACCATGCAGTAAGAGATCAGCTTTTAGTAGGCATCACGTAATTGCACAGCCACTGATTACCTGCAGTTAGTGACAGATGTTTGCCCCCTGCACAAGTTATTTACATCCAGGGATGATCATCTGATCCTAACCACAGGATATGGTTGGCTGTATGATTGCATTGTACATTTTTATCTGCTGGATTCAGGCAATAGCTGAAACGTTTTCGCCCTGTGAAAAGAGGCTTAAGGCTAATTTCTGGATAAGAAAATACTCTCTGAATACGTTTGTCATGTGTATTTTTACTTGAATTTTGCTGTGCTTTGTGTATATTTTTCCAGATCTGTTTAGTAATTTAGTGTGAACTTTTGTGCAGAAGTTTCTTGCAATAAAGACCAGTCAGTACTGCTCTCTCTCCTTGTGCAGGGTGACTGGTCGTTTCCCTTCCCCTTTCTGTAGTTATCTGCAGACAGCATGTAGTAGGTGGCTCTGTTTGGTCCCTCTCACAGCTCTGCTCTCTGCACAGGCTATGTACAGCACACTGATGATATCACTGCTGCTTTTACAAAATAATTTCTTGGTTTGCAAAGGCATTTGATGCACACAGTGGATATATGCTTTGTGGCTATTGAGGAACATATTTAAATTAATGTTTTTGTGCCTGGAACTCAGCTTTAAACAATTACCAAGAAACTTAACCCCTTGAAGCCGGTGCCCCCAGCCCTGTAAGGGTTTAGGATTTTGGGAGGTGGGGTTTATTATCACCTGACCATCGTGATTGGCTGTCTTGGCAGTCACGTGATCAAAAGCTCATCTAGTAAGCTGCCTGCAACTGTGCTGGGAGCACGCAGGGTGCACGTTCTCAGCACAGCTGTATTTGCAATAATGAATGCAAATATGCGGTTGCTCAGCAGCAAGGTCAAACTGCCGAGAGGCCACATATTTGGATGCCACCGGCGCCAACAGGTTAATGATGATGCTGTTACCAAATCTGTTTCTTTGCATGTATTAAAATACCATATTTATAATATGAACACACTTGGCATAATGTCTTCATACGTGTAAGGCTGGGTTCACACCTATGTAAATTGAATGCGGCTTACACCTCATCCAATTCACAGGACGCTGGAAAACATATTGTTTTCAATGTGTCCATTTCACATATGTGCGGTGCATTCACACTCCACATTGCACAGAAAACGTGTGCGTTTTCTGTGCAGTGTGGTGCGAATTCCAGCCCCATTTTGTTCAATAGGAATGCATCTAATTCGGAGATGTGTTCTGCACGAACAGGGACCTTTCCCCCTCCTCACTGCACCCCCTCCCCTGTCAGCCAATGCGCTGTGAGAACAGACAGGAGCCGCTGAACAGCAGCCACTGTCCTTCTCACAGGCATCGGAGCTGGAATTCGCACCTCAATGGTGTGAATCCAGCCTAAAGGGACAATAATTGGCTTAACTGTATATATATTAATCACATATTGAATGGGCTTCTGCATTCACACAGCAGCTGTTCTGGGTGTCTTATTTAATGACTGCTGATAAACTTTGAAGTAACCCTTTATATTATTCCCTTTACTACTCATGGAAAAATAACAAGTAAACTTGTTGGCTTGATTCTGATAATGTTCCACCAGGCAGAAAGTGTTGCATTATGGAAGATAGGGAGAGAGTCATGTGCTTAGCCATACTTGGAAGTACTGGACATTACTTGTAACTAAAGGCAAAACGTTTTATTAGCTTTGGATAGAGTGCAGAGATATAAGAACACCTGTCAGTTATTATTGCTGCCTGTGCCCCCATTAGGGAGATTCATCCTCTATATTTTTCTATTTTTATTGAAAGAGAAAGAAAATCCCAGATTTGGGGTAAATATGACAACCAGGGATTCCCACACTTTGGATGGATTTGCTCCCACTTCCTGTTTGGCTATGGAACAGGAAGTGAAGGAAATCTCCCCAATGGGACATAGATGACAAAAAACAAAACAAAAAAAACTGATAGGGTTATAACCCTCCCTTAGGGTCCTTTCATACAGGCTTTCCATTTTGCTCAGTGGGGGAACGATCTGTTGAGCAAGCTGATGACAGGTCCATCTCTGCTCACTGTGCTGAGACCGACCTGTCAGAGCCCTGCTCTCCTCTATGGGAAGACAGGATGAAAATGGTCCGTCTATCTGTTTTCATCCGATCTGCCAGACGGATGGAAAATAGGATTTCCATCCATCTGGATATCACAAACAGGATCGGATCGGATAGCAGCAGGTGTCAGCGGACATGTCACCGATGACATCTGCCGCACCATAGGAGTGAATAGAGGGTCCAATAAGGTCCGCCTGAAAAACTGACAAGAGGATCTGATCAGAAAGCCCGTGTGAAAGGGGCCTTAGTCTACCAAAATGAAAAAAAAAAAAGTTTTGTCTTTAGTTACAATTTAGAACTAGCATATTTTACATGTTACCTATTGGTGTTTTCATCTGAACCTGTGATCATAAGGTTGTCCCAATTTGATTATAAATGCATGTACTTACTTAACGGGGTGCTGAAAAGCTGGCAGTTTTGCTTTTTCGGTTATGGCTCCCTGATTTGAATTGTGTGACTAAAATATAAAATAACAGTTCTTAGATCACAAGGAAATAAACTCAGTTACGCATAATATAGTTAATGTAATATTATTCAGTGCAATAAAAAAAATAATGCCAACGGCTTACAATTAAAAATGAGAATGAAAAATCTGAACATAGTAAGGGAGATGTGATATGAGAAGTTTGGACCCCTAGTAGCATTGCTCTATACTGAGATGATGGAGATGTCTGGAGCAAGGACAGTTCTTGATGCTTCTGTAGCCAATTTCACTTTATCATACTTCAATGGGAATATTGGGGGGGGGGGGCTGACTGGTTGCACTGAACAGCAAGAGCTGTGATACTTTCAGGCAACTGTTTGTGTGCCCAATGTTAACTGTTTGCATGTCCAAAGGAAACCTGCTCTAGGAAAGGCTGACTTGCTGACATCTGCCTATGCCAGTTGCCTGGCTCTCCCGCCAATCCAGTAGCTTCAATGTAGTCTGTATTACAGATCTGGATTAAGTCAGCAGATCAGCGGTTCTACAGGCTCTAAATGAAACAGATCCAACAGATTCCTCCACTCATGTTATACAGGATGAATAGACAAATCCCCTACTGAGCTATTGCATGCTGACAGCCGGTGGCAGCTGTCAGAGTTCTTAAACAGTGGCTGCATCTGACTGAATGCTGGCACTGTTTGGCCAATGGTTTCCACCCAACTCCTTTGGATTTTCAAACAAAAATGAGGGGGCAGACATAGCTACCTGTAAAGCTAATTTCACCTGGTTCATCAAGAATCCACCAAAATTCACAGTGTATGGCCAGCTTAAAGCGGAACTAAAGTTCTGCTGTCACAAACAGTAAGCAGGCAAGCTCTCTACATGCAATGTCTCTTCTGCAATAAGATGCACCCACCTGCCTGCTTGTTGTCTTTTCCAGAATGTAAACTGCGCAGCTCAGTCTACACCGCTGGTCCGGTCTCTGTGTACCAGTATGACTAACTCTTGTGCATGAATGACATCCTCCCACGCCAGCCTATGAAGATGACCAAAGACTGGCACACAGCAGAAGATGTCCGCAGGCAAGGGACAGGACTGTTAAAGCAAAGGTAAGTTTAGCTTTGCTTTAAGACCTTTGAGTTGATTTACTAAAACTGGAGAGTGCAAAATCTGGTGCAGCTGTTCATGGTAGCCAATCAGCTTCTAACTTCAGCTTGCTCAATTAAGCTTTGACAAAAAAAACTGGAAGCTGATTGGTTCCTATGTAGAGCTGCACCAGATTTTGCACTCTCCAGTTTTAGTAAATCAACCCCTGTATGTCTGTGTTGGAGATAAAAACTAAGCAATTATATCAACTAAAAAATATATATAATAGCACTAATAATGATATCATCTGTATAAAAGCCGCAGAGATATTGCCATTATAAACCTAATTTTATATTACAATAATACATAGGAGCACTGTGTTCACCAGGATTTTTTTTTGCTAATTACCTGCAGTATTTTGTTAGAGGTTTGCTGGGCAGGCATTGATATCACGGGAGTATCGTACCAGGGTCTCCACATCCTCCCACACCTGGAAAATACACAAAGGGCTCTCAGTGTGACCACATACAGAACACAACAAGCACTTACCCCAGATTAAGTACTACTTAAAGGGATTCCTAAAAATCAAAGGTAAAAGGATATCTTTTACATGCTTACTTGCAGGGTTTACCTTTCCATAAATCATTTTTTATTTACTTGCAGTGTCCCTTTAAATGTGTTGGAAAATGTGACCACTACAGGAAATTCAATTCCTTAACATAACCCCTCAGTTGCCCATGGTAGCCCAACCCCCTCACAGTTAGAACACGCCTAGGGAACACAGTTAACCCCTAGATCTCCCCCTGCAGGTTAACCCCTTCACTGCCAATGACATTTATACAGTAATCAGTGGATATTTACATTTCTGATTGCTGTATAAATGTCATTGGTCCCAAGAAAGTGTCAAAAATGTCCAACATGTCCGCCCCAATATCAAAGTCCCGATAAAAATCGCAGATCGCCGCCATTACTAAAAAAAAAAATGTAAAAACGCCAGAAATTAATTCTCATGGTTTGTAAACGTGGCAACTTTTGCGCAAACCAATCAAAAAAATATGAGGAAGAATATAAATCGGTCAAAACCGATGAATAGATTTGTTTTTTTTTATATTTTTTTTGGATTAGGATTTTAGCAAAAAGTAAGAAATGTTGTTTTTTTTTTTTTTGCAAAATTGTCGCTCTTTTTTTGTTTATAGTGGTGAAAAGAAATGACGCAGCGGTGATCAAATACCACCAAAAGAAAGCTCTATTTGTGGGAAAAAAAAAGACACAAATTTAATTTGGGTATGTCGCACGACTGCGCAATTGTCAGCTAAAACAACGCAGTGCCGAATTGCAAAAAGTGCTCTGGTCCTACAGTGGGAAATCCTTCCGGGGGTGAAGTGGTTAAAGTGGAACTTTAGTCAGAAAATTAGGTCCTGCTAGATCACTTCAAGGTGGCCCCTTTTGCAGGTATAGCTATGTAAAACATTAAAAATAAGTGTTTACATTGTTTAACATTCAGTAATACACGGTCTCACTCTGCTCTGCACATGCTCAGTTGCCAGGGGCGTTGCTAGGTGGGAAAAAGACCAGGGGCTTCAGCCTGAAGTCCAAGTCCAGCTCCTATGAGGGATGTCACACGCCCAGGCATTGGACCAGTGTGACGTCCGTCATAGGAGTCGGGCCCAGGAGGCGGGACTTATGTCAGAGACAGTCAGTGACAAAGCACAGCAGTTAGTTTTGTATACAGCTGCTCGCCAGGGTCAGGGCGAAAAATACAATTATGCATGTCCGAGACCCGGGGCTTTTTGGGGGCCCAGGCCCCTCAGCCCCCCCCCCCCCCCCCGACGCCACTGTCGGTTGCTCAACATTTTTACGCACTGCCGAGTTTGTAGAGGCCGATCTGCTGACACCATTAAAGCAGAATTAAACCCTCCTATCCTTTACAGCCAAGGAAGCTGCTTCTGTTTGATCTGCAACTGCTATGGTGCAGTATATGTGATCAGTTATGACACCAGCCATTTGATGGTTTAACAGTTTGCTTGAGGATACAAGAAAATGTGACAGTTAGCAATCCCGGCATTCCAGGAATGTAACTGTTTTTTGAAACCATTAAATCAATGGGTTTCGTTCTGCTTTATGATTTACTGCTGTTCAGGGGCACCGGGCTTTGGCAAAATGACAGCCACCAGCAAGAAGAAACATGAGCAATGCTGGAGGCATTTTTCAGCACACACTAATTTTAGTGGCATAATTATTAATGTGGCATGTATGTTCCTTGCTAAAGAACATTATTTTTTATCAGGTTGTTATGGGTAAAGTTTCGCTATACAGAGGTTGCCATTGCTGATCTTCCCTTCTGAATATACTACTCCCCTGGCTGTGATGTAGATCCAGTAATTCAGAACAAGTATGCCGAAAGGGTACCCTTACTTTGCTCTGATTTTCAGGTCTGAAAGTACCGAGGTGAGAAACAGCCAGGAAACATACATTTTGAAAAGGAGATTAGAAATGACAGCTCCTTTATTAATAGCACATTCGATTTCCTATAAGCAGCTCACAGACATAAGCTCATCACACACACTACAATCTGGTTATTCAATCTCCTTTAGATCCACTGTGTAGTAGTACAAGGGCCTGCCTGACTGCATACAAATTGATCGGATAGATTAGGCAACCCCTCATAATTCATATGTGTAGTAAATCTAAAGTTGATTATACAAAGGCTGTATATTCATATTGTAACATTTATAAATGTTATAATTTGACAGCACAATCAACTTTAGATCTGCTAAAACTATGTAATATGAGGATCCATCTAAAATATCCTGTCTATTTATATACAATCAGGCAGACCTTTGCACTACATAGGTGTCGCTAAAACTTTCATCTATTGATAAGATAGAACGAGTTCAGAGACAGTTAATAAAAATGGTGAAAAGTGTGAGGGATAAAACATATTGAGAAAGATTTCAGGAACTTAATATGTACAGTCTGGAGGAAAGAAGGGAAAGGGAGACATGATTGGAACCTTTAAATACATCAAGGGGGTTAATGATGTTCAGGAGGGTGGGATTTTCAATATGAAACCAAAATCAAGAACACGGGGACCTCAAACTAACTGGGGGGAAGTTCAAAACTAATCTTACAAAGTATTATTTTACTGAAAGTGTAGTTGATACTTGGAATAAACTTCCAGCAGCGGTAGTGAGGCAGTCAGCAGTAAATGGCTACAAACATGTTTGGGACAAACATAGATCTACACTCAGACAGAAAAATTCATGTGGAAAAAAAAAAATGGGCAGACTCGATCGACTTCTCTGTCTTTTTCCTGCCGTCACTTTTCTATGTTTCTAATCAGATTGTAATGTGTGTTAATGTGAATAGTGGTCCTAACAAGGGAACGCTATTGTAGGCACCTGTGGTTTTAACCACCTCCTGACTGCCATATAGCATAATGACAGCCGGAAAGTGGTTCTGTTATCCTGACTGGGCTCCATATGACCTCCAGCAGGATAAGCCGCAATGGCCATCGGTGGGGTGGTGTGTCAGTCTGACACACCGCATCTCCTATCTAGGTAAAGAGCCTATGATGGAGGATCTTTACCACATGATCAGCTGTGCCTAATCACGGGTGATCACAGTGTTAACAGGAAAAGCTGTGTATCAGCTTTTCCTTTACTCCCACTGACAGGCGTGAGTAGAGGAGAGCCGATCGGCTGGTCTCCTGACAGGGTGTTCTGCGCTGATAATCAGCGCATTGATTATCAGTGCAGACCCATTGAGGATGCTCACCCATGACCACCAGGGATGCCCACCTATGACCACCAGGTATGCCCACCCATGACCACCAGGAATGCCCACCCATGACCACCAGGTAAGCCTACTAGAGGCAACCAGGGATGCCAATCAGTACCCATTAGGGATGGCACCCTGTGCCCATCAGTGATGCTTGCCAGTGCCTCCTGATTAGTGCTGCCTATCAGTGCCATCTATCAGTGCTGCCTATCAGTGCTGGCTATCAGTGCCACCTATCAGTGCCCATCAGTGCCGCCTATGAGTGCCCATCAGTCCTGCCTATGAGTGCCTATCAGTGCCACCTATCAGTGCCCCACAGTGCCGCCTATCAGTGCCTATCAGTGCTGTATATAAGTGCCTCATCATCAGTGCCACCTCATCAGTGCCAATTAGTACTGCCTCATCAGTGCCCGTTAGTGCAGCCTCATCAGTGCTCATCAGTGAAGGAGAAAAATTACTTATTTACAAAGTTTTGTAACAGAAAATGAAGAGAAACTTTTTTTTTTTTAATTTTCCGGTCTTTTTTTATGTGTAGCCCAAAAAATAAAAACCCCAGGGGTGATCAAATACCACCAAAAGAAAGCTTTATTTGTGGGGGGAAAAAGTGATAAAAATTATGTTTACAGCGCTGCATGACCGCGCAATTGTCATTCAAAGTGTGACAGCGTTGAAAGCTGAAAATTGGCCTGGGCGGGAAGGGTGGTAAGTGCCTGGTACTGAAGTAGATAAATATAATTTGGCAAAAATAAGAATGTAATTTTTGCTTAATTTGTGTTCTAGATGTGCAATGACAGCTGAATGCTAACTATTGGTTGTTATTGGCTACATCACATCATCGCATACAGGTACATACACATCCCACTGATGGCTCTTTATACATTAATAATCAAAGTAGATGAACTGTCCATGCATTTCAGGTATGTTAGTGGTAGCAGTCTATACAGTATGACAATATGAAGTGTGACCGACCTGGCAGCATCAGAAGTGTGCTGGGCTCTCCTCTGCTCTCCTGTCTGATGAGATTCCATTGTGATCCTGGCTGAGTCTATTCCTTCTCATCCAATGCTGTGTCTGTATAGGGTCCCAGCTCCTGTCATTTTATCCTGCCTGGGAGGCCCCGCCCCTACAGCAGGGGGAGACACCGAGGTGTCAGTGCAGCCAGAGAGTGCACATGGCCAGGTGTCAATGTACACACAGGGGAGCAGGACACGTGCTGGGGCAGATGGCTGGGAGAGAGCTGGCCTCCTCCTCCACTGGACCTGACACTGATCAGCTCATCATTACAGCACTCTCTGCTCTCTGCATTCATTGCTATATTGGATCTAAATTATATATTGTGTCTACATACTTTTATTTCTCTGTTATTTTATATATTTGAGTATTGCATATATATATATATATATATATATATATATATATATATATATATATATATATTCTCTGTTCAGTCAATTCCAAGCCTTAGCACTTATGCCGACCTGCTCTCTGGGCATCTTGTCTGATACTGTTGAGGGCCTTTTCCATAGAAATGTCCTAGTAATTATTTTTTTTAAACCGTAAGTAGGTTGCAATTATTCTTTACATATATTAATAGGGAACCTTTGCATAAAAACAGGGATTTTGGTTCCCAAATATTGCAATACATTTTCAAACTGGCCAACTATGTCAAAGTAATTCTTCTGTGCCCAGTGGCTACTCTGCGCTGCAAAATGCCAAATGCGTACAGTATTTGTTTGTCATATACCCTATACTACCTAATGTATTGGGATGCCTGCTTTGACACACACATTTATTTTTATTTTATTTATTTCAGGTACCTCTATAGAACAGTCAGTTTATGCAGCGCTTTACATATACATTGTACATTCACATCAGTCCCTACCCTCAGGGAGCTTACAATCTAAGGGTCCTAACACACATTCATACATACACATACTAGGACAGTTTAGACAGGATCCAATTTACCTAGCAGCATGTCTTTGGAGTGTGGGAGGAAACCAGAGTACCCAGAGGAAACCCGGATACACATGAACATTAATGGCATCTCAGTCTTAGACTTAGTCTGTAGGATTCAATATTGAGTTGGTCCACCCTTCGCAGCTATAACAGCTTCAACTCTTCTGGGAAGGATGTCCACAAGGTTTAGGAGTGTGTCATTTGTGAGGTCAGGCACTGATGTTGGATGAGAAGGCCTGGCTCTCAGTCTCCACTCTAATTCATCTCAAAGGTGTTCTATCGGGTTGAGGTAAGGACTCTGCAGACCAGTCAAGTTCCTCCACCCCAAACTTGCTCATCCACACTATATTGCCAAATGTATTGGGCCACCCCTACAAATCTTTTGGTGGAAGGGGAATTATGGTGTGGGGTTGTTTTTCAGGGGTCGGGCTTGGCCCCTTAGTTCCAATGAAGGGAATTTTTAAGGCATCAGCATACCAAGCCATGATGTGGATGAGAAGGCCTGGCTCGCGGTCTCTGCTCTAATTCATCCCAAAGGTGTTCTATCAGGTTGAGGTCAGGACTTTGTGCAGGCCAGTCAAGTTCCTCCACCCCAAACTGGCTCATCCATGCCTTTATGAACCTTGTTTGTGCACTGGTGCACAGTTATGTTGGAAAAGGAAGGGGCCATCCCCAAATTGTTCCCACAAAGTTGGGAGCCTGAAATCGTCCAAAATGGCTTGGTATGCTGATGCTTTAAAAATTCCCTTCACTGGAACTAAGGGGCTAAGCCCGACCCCTGAAAAACAACCCCACACCATAATTCCTCCTCCACCAAAAGATTTGTAGGGGTGGCCCAATACTTTTGGCAATATAGCGTGGATGAGCAAGTTTGGGGTGGAGGAACTTGACTGGTCTGCAGAGTTCTTACCTCAACCCAATAGAACATCTTTGAGATGAATTAGAGTGGAGACTGTGAGCCAGGCCTTCTCGTCCAACATCAGTGCCTGACCACACAAATGAGCTTCTGGAAGAATGGTCAAACATTCCCATAGACACTCTCCTAATCCTTGTGGACAGCCTTCCCAGAAGAGTTGAAGCTGTTATAGCTGCAAAGGGTGGGCCAACTCAATATTCAGCCCTATGGGCTAAGACTGGGATGCCATTAAAGTTATTGTGCCTGTAAAGGCAGGCATCCCGATACTTTGACAATATAGTGTGTATATGCAGTATATATAGTGACAATTTAATTCCCGGAATGGACTGTTAAAATTGTTTTTTAAAAAAAAATCAAACACCTCTGCATTTTTCAAACGATCGAATGAAATTTGAAGACGTTTTTTTCTGATCTTCTGTTAAGATTGGAGGCACCATTTTTGCGGAAATTTTTGTAATTCCCAAATCCTTCTCTTCGATCTGAGCGTACGAGGGTTTGCACTCGGTCCACATTGGCATCTGTCCTTTGCGTTTTTGGCCACCCACTTCTTATGTCATTGTGGACATCTTCCCGTCTTAAGCTGCCTGTGCCATTCAAAATACTTGATTTCTTCATGGGATGTTCACCATAAGCCTTTTGTAACAGAGATAAAATTTTACTTGCACTTTTGCTAATTATCACGCAAAATGTGATCTTAATTCGCTACTCCAGATTCCTGTCGCACAAGTGTAAATTGTGCCTTACATATCTCTAGGAAACCTTTGCATAGACACAAGGATTTCGGTTCGCAAATATTACAATACATTTTCAAGCTGGCCAACTGCATCCAAGTAATCCTTCTCCGTCCAGTGGCTAGTAGGCTACTCTTCTCTGCAAAATGCCAAATGTGTACTTGCTTGTGGTATACCTTTAACCACTTGCTCTCCAGAAGATTTGCACCCCCTTCATGACCAGGCTATTTTTTGCGATACTTTAATTGACAATTGCACGGTCCTGCGACTCTGTACCCAAGTAAAATGTATGTCCCTTTTTTCCCCACGTTTTTTTCTGATCTTCTGTTAAGATTGGAGGCACCATTTTTGCGGAAATTTTTGTAATTCCCAAATCCTTCTCTTCGATCTGAGCGTACGAGGGTTTGCACTCGGTCCACATTGGCATCTGTCCTTTGCGTTTTTGGCCACCCACTTCTTATGTCATTGTGGACATCTTCCCGTCTTAAGCTGCCTGTGCCATTCAAAATACTTGATTTCTTCATGGGATGTTCACCATAAGCCTTTTGTAACAGAGATAAAATTTTACTTGCACTTTTGCTAATTATCACGCAAAATGTGATCTTAATTCGCTACTCCAGATTCCTGTCATTTATTTTTCCACCAACAGCGCAACTCACACATGTGTTATTTCTTTTACTACTCCGTAAAGACTGAGTCAGCTGGTCTGAGACCCAGGCGAGTGCAAGTTAGAACACGTCAGAACATGCTGCAGTGCGAATGGCTGTGTGATTCACCACCATAGTGCTACGCAACGGGCATTCCGGAAATTAAATTGTGCCACCTCGTATATGTACAGTATATACTGAATATATAATATATATATATATATATATATATATATATATATATATATATATATAAAACCTGGGGTATATAGTATCATCAATTCCTATTCTCAGCACTTATAAGGACCAGCTCTCTGGGCATCTTTTCTGATACTCTTGATAACCTTTTCCATAGAAATGTCTTGGCAATTTGTTTTAAAAGATAGGTAGGTTGCAGTTTACCTTTAGACTCCATTCACATTAGTGTATCTAGAAAGTAGCATCGAAGTCGCAATGGAAATTGTGCAATCTTGGAGTGTGACATTGATGTGACCTTTGGTGCCACTTTTATCTGACTTTACATTCTCTAGACCAAAGTCACATCAAACTACTGCAGGCACCTTTTCAAAGTCGCTGCAACTTAAAGTCGGGTAAGTTTAATCACACTGAAATTCAACGTCGCTGAAACTTTTCCACGGACGTCATCAAACTACACTGAAACCAGATCTCTTACATTTCAGTCTATTTTCACCGTGGTTTCCAGTGTAGTTACAGTGTGAGGTTCTAACGTGTTAAAGGTAACGCTGAAGCTACGATGAAAGATCTATGTGATTACACTTACCTCAGATTTCCATTTGACGTTGGATGGATAGAAAATTTTGTTTAACGGTTCTGTAAAGATACCTTTTCCAATAGTTCTCATAGTCTTTTCTACGGGTCTCTCGACCAGGAATATTCACGACTCTTATCCTTAACTACTATGATATATGGGGTCCAAAATA